>JAUMHL010000005.1:18032592-18047148 GCA_032362345.1 Sandelia bainsii
CTGTAAAGGTTATAGTGCATTTTAGGTTTATCCTGAAATTTCACCCGAAAGCCAAATATCCCTAACTTTTTGTGAGTAGTGTATATAGTGTATACAGACACATTTCTTTGCATTGGTGTAAGCCTCCATAAATCCACCATCCTAAACAGGACATCCAAAACGAAGCAAAACCTTTTTAGATTGACCAGCCTCTTTCAGTTTTTCTCTTTTTTCACTGATCTCTTCTATCTAAATAGGATGGAAATGCTAAGATTATAGCAATTCTCTAGGCTCCAAGGACATCCACTGAATCAGGTTCCTGCAACCTAAACTCATACATCAACCAGAAACTTTCTATCAATAGATAAGACGTTCAACTGCAAGTTAGACTATATAGAGAGTTTTATGTATGCATTTTGTGCTGGGAATATTAGACTGCTGATTTCATTCTGTCACTGTTTTCATGAATAGTCTCAGTGAGGTAGAAGCATTTGATTGTTAGATTGTTTCAAGAACTTTGTTTAAGTGGCTTTAAAATGAAAGGAGTTTGTAGAATTTAACAACTGAATTGGTCACCGGTGGTGTTAAGGAATAATGTCAAATGAGTCATAACAATCAGCACACACTGTACATTCAGCGACTCACAAGCATGAGTATTACATAAATTAGTATTAAGTATTGAGGAGTGTTGCACGACAAAGTGTAAGTTTTGTATCATAAGTAGAAGTAAAATTTAGCAACAATAATTGCTTTTTGGCCACTTGAGAGCAGTGCATCAAACTGTAAACACCACACTGACATACTGTAATATGTGATATTATATATTGTTATGACAAATGTGCTAGCAAAGATTTGCCTTTTGCACATCCAGGGTAAATCTTCAAACTTTCCCTTTATCTTCAGCCCTGTTTTGGTCTTCACTAAATCCTGAGGGAAATATCTGGCTGCTAAATATAGCTTCATAGCTTATTCACCAGTTACTTGCTAACTTTTGCCAGACAGGCAGCATACAGTGAGTCTATCACAGTTTTGCTGTTGCTAGAATTTAGGCTCATGAGATTACTGGCAAAAATCACCAGTAAAACTGAGGACCATAAGGCAGGATCAATGAGCTCAAAGACTCTAAAAGTTCAAGAGATCTAAGACAGTGGCAGAGTTAGATGATAATGTGGGTCTCTCAACACTAAAGAGCTCTTTGACATTATGCAGTCATTATATTTGATCCACTTTTAATATAAAAATGTTAATTAGTGCAGTTATAAGCAGACACAGATGTGGCATTTCTTCAGGTTTCTGTATCCTCAGGTGATGAAGACATTATTTTTGGTCTGTAAAATATGCCCCAAATAGAGACAGACAGACAGTGATGATCAATCTAACATTGACAATTTGAAAAAGAAAGAAAAAACTACTTATCTAGCAAGGCAGCAATGTGAAAGAACAGACACCCTCCAGTAAACTATGACTGAGTAACAGTTTCAGTAAATTGCATATTGATTTGACTAATGATAAAATACTAATTATTGAAATACCTCCTTTTACATTGGAGGAAGGGTATAACAGTCTGAAACCTTCAGACCGGAGTCTGGTCTTCACTTTGTAATGAAATCTATTTCTAGTGGCACACTGATTATTCTCTAATAGATGGAATGTTCCTGCAGTGTTTTTGGCAAAAAGTCATTTCATGCTTGTATCAATTGCCATGTAAATTCAGGTTGAGCTCTAAAGTCTCCTGCAGCTTCTTAATTACAGTGTTCTCAGTGAGCGTGGGATGGGAGGAGAGGAGGAGGCAAGCGGGAGAATTACCGAAACTCATGCCTACAGACTTGTTATGAACCTGGGATGCAATAGCAAAATTGGATAAATGATTAACTGAATTTTCTGTTCATAAACGTTCTCACAGTAGTCCACTGTAGCTGGACATGAGAAGTGTAATTACTGTTCTCTACTCAAATTTCTGACTAGTTGCTGTATGGACAGTTTGTTCAAGTTTATGTACTTTGGCTGAAATCAATCATCCATCCTGTACTGGTTGGTAACCTGTCACTTATATCATTCACAGTGGTCAGCTTGTTTCATTCAATGTGAGAAGACCATGAAATTAACATATATCTCTACACAGCATGCTAGGGTTGATACATTAGTGATATTTCAAAGCTAATGTATCATCAAAACAATCGATATACATCAAAACAATCTGGCAGCTTTCCTCCTGAGTGTTGGAAACAAATGACCAATTTTATTACATTATTCATGGAATTATGTCTGACCTGCAACAGTCACAGCCTATTTGTGAGGCAGAGACCTTATGCCCATAGGCTGGTGGGGGCCAGAAACACCATGAATATTGCAGACCCTAGCATATGTTTGGAATCTGAAACAGTGTCTCTTTCCAGGAAGCTATTCATCCAATGCCCTGCAATATTTTATGAAGGAAGCTAAAAGCTGAAAACACAAAAAGCAAAGGAAAATTTCAAACAAGTCAAAGAATGTCTTCAAATTACTTATGTGACTTATAATTGAAAAGCATTGCATTCATACACAAGATAATTTTGCTGGGACTGCCTGTGGAGCGGGGTGCTGAAATACTGAAGCAGTAAATAATGGACATGAGACTCCATCAAAACTCTGCTCTCAGTGACGCCCTGAGTGTTACACATCGGTCACCTAAGTGTCTCTCATCAAGGCCAAGTAGGCCCTCCGCTTTGGGACTAGACTTTCTCCCTGTGTCAGTAGGGCCACACCAACCAAAGAATACACTATGTAGAGGATCTGTATGGCTTAAAGGTCATGTACGCCTTCTAATGTTCAGGCTTCTTTCATATTATTTTGCCACATTTCCTGTGCTTTTTATTTATGAGGTTGTATAAATTCAGTCTAAGAGAGACACAAAAAGAAAGCATCTGACAGGATTTCAGGCTCGTTGATCAAAACAAACTTGAACCATATTTAATCTATGCCGACTAGCTACGGTGGTTTGTGCTTGCTGGCTCAGCTCTGTAGTTGGTGAATTGATGGTGACAAGAGCTCACTGTGGTCTTTTGTAGCAAAAAGAGGGAAACGTTGCTGCTTATTTCACATTTTTGTTTTCAGATTTTGCTCTTGTTTTTCACTTTATTTACTGTGTAACATTCTTTGCATTTAACACGGGATATATTAGTAATCCCATCTAGCTGCTTTCTGGCCTCAGTGGTCATCAATGTGAATGCCTTTAAGTGATGTTTTAAATGCTATTGGTTAACCTGGTTCATTGTGCTAGAGAGCTTTTCTTCTAGTTTCCTCTTGATCTTCATTTGCTTAATTTTTTTTCAGAGGGAATATAAGTGAGTGTTCTCCCATAAATTCTTTGTGCTGCTCGCAGCCTAGTCAAAAATGCAGCCAATTCTGCAACCAATTTAATTGGATCAGCAGGGTGTTCTGCATTGTGATGGGAACGAAAGCCGTTAAGCATACAGTATACACAGCCATCATAAACAGCCTAAAATACTGAAATTAAAGCCATCTGTTTGGGAAGCACACTCATACTGTGATAGCAATACAGCGAAGTTAAATTCCCAAATCATCTGCAGCACAGAACCTTAAAATGAAGAATTTGACAATAGAAGTGTCACTTTTAAGTGCACCTTCATTAACCTAATGCAAAGTTGACTGACATCTCATTGTCGAACAATTTTTTAGAATCTAATGAAACTGTTAAATCTTAATAATGAACCTCACCTATATATAACAACAACATCAAAGAAAAACTGCAGCGAGACAGTTTTTTTAACGTCCCCTGCTAATCCTCATTGTTTACAAGCAGCTCAGCAATCAGCTTGATCGAACTTCTTTCTGTCTGTATTACTTTGTCTGGGCTGAGTGATAATCAGAATAAAATGACAATTATTTGTTCCATTAAAACAAATGCTCTATTAGGCTGATTGAAACTGCAAAAACGTTGCCCATTATATTTGCTCCTAATAACACCACTGACTGGTACAGTAGATGCTAGAAACATTAGCATAAACAAATCACATGTAGATTTAAAAATATATGAACACACAGTAGGAGGCTGGAGGAGTGGGTGGTTACAAATGACAAAGAATTAACTAAGTGAAGAAAAATATATATTTTTTTATGTTTCAGTTAATTAGCAATTAGCAAGCTTGATAGTGTTAAGTAATGTCTCGGTATACACAGCAACATCTGTGTACTCGTAAGCCACAGAGATCCTGGTATTTGCGAAGCATAATAGTGAGAAATTCCAACTTAATAGAAGCACTCTCAACAAAGCATGCATGTTAGGTCTTCAATAAATTTCACATGAAGTGATGTAAAAATTAAAATGAGTTTTGACTTGCTGGGACTTCATGTTGGCAGGTTTCCAGCTTTTTATACAGTACATGGCAGGTCTGAGATTGGTGAATGAGGAGAAGAAGATGAAAAATGTCAGAAATAGACAAAGCAAAAAGAACAAAGAGGAAAGTATGTGTGTAAGTGAAGAAATGAAGAAAAGAAATGGAAGAAAACTGAAGAGAGGTGCCAGTTGTAGGAAAGTGGACATGTGGACTGTGGGGTGATGGCAGGAACACATTTATTGAGCACAGAAAGGAAGCCATGTATAAAGTCAGCAAGCATTTTCAACTTTCCAAAGGCGACCCTACAGTTAGCTATGACTCAGGCCATGGGATCTGGAAGATAATAGGCTGTAATACAACTGTCAACACTGAGTCATCCAAACATGGGGCTCAGAGGGAGAGCTGGTGGTAATACAGCTGACACAGAGTAATCAATATGCTTGAGCACCTCACACATACAAACGTGCAGGTCTGAAAGGTGGAAAACTAGATTGTTTACTTTCATTTACACAAACACCCAGCTGCCATCCCGCTAATCTGTAAAGATAAAAAGAGACGGGGCAACTTCAAGTCTTATAATTTTATGGTAAACCAGTATTCTCAGAGTGTGTTTTAATATCTTTGGAAAGTTATGTTAAAGGTGATAAGGCAAACAAGGCCTGACTCACATATTAAACGTGCCAGGTCATTGGTAGTCTCTCACACATCATAAGGCAGTCAAAACCTGCCACACTTTTTATTGCATACCATTTTTCTAATGCATCCTCCTTCATTCTAGGCAGGCTCTGCTTTCTATGAATCTCAGTGGTCTTTAAAAATCAGAACGCTTTCGATCAGACAGGTTCTCTTAATGAATCCCAATCACTTTATCATTTTTTTGAACATGAACAGACCTCATGTCCCAACCTGTTAACCCTCAAAATTGACCATAAATGATTAATGAATGGCATTCATGAATAGTGACATGAATGTTAATGCATTGCAAGACTTGGGACATTTTACTTTTTCTGGTGTGGCTGACAAAAGTGTTTTGCATGTGCCTTTTAGTGAATTTACCTCCATCTGGTTCATTAAAGTCTTCTCTTCTCTTAAAGAGTTAAAGAGTTAAGGTAACTGATTATACAATGTTGTACATTTATTTACTTTGAGTTCAAGGACAGAACTAGAACTGCAGATCTTAATGCATCACAATTACAAACCCTTACATTATTTGTATAGTTGCAGCAATACCCTGAAACATGTGAGCCCACAAAACACAGATGAAGTATTTAGTTTTCAAAATAACACAAGGAGACATTATTTTGTGGAAAATCAACAACCCCTGCAATCCAGTCTCCAAAAATTCAGTACGTATACAACTAAATTGCATTCAAAAAAATATTTTTGTTGGGAAGGTATTTGCGACTGGATTACGTTTTCTGTTAACATAATGATCATATGTTCACAGTTAACGTAAATGAGAAGTCGCAAATATGTTGATACCTAACATATCAATGAAATGTCCACAGCCAATGTATTTTTGTAGGCCGAAATATCTGATCTACAACATCCTGTTTTCTCAGCATCCAGATATGTGAGTCCAGCGTTATTAAAGTGTTAGTATGGTTGGGATGAGGTTAGGATCAGGAAAAGACTGTGAGCTGGCGTCTGCATGAAAAATTAAACCTAAACACAATCTTTTCTCTAACCCTAACTTCAGTACTTTTCTTGCCTAATCCCAAATTTATGTGTAACTTTGGTCTCAAACTCGGGTCTCGGTCTTGTCAGTCCTGCATGCCCCCGACCCACTACAACCACCTCCTTGGAACTGGCTTCACATTAATAAATGTATCAAGTCATTCATTCACAAAAATACGTTTCAGCATTTACATTTATAATTATGTTCGCCACAAAAATGTAGTTGTGATTGCAGTTTAGTTGTATACGAACTTAATTTTTGGGAGACAGGGTTGACCTCTGGTTCCATGTGATGCCAATATTAGAAAATACACAAACACTGTAAGTCAGTATATTGTATGTATAGTAAGTGGATTAGATATTGTGACATATGCACAATTAGTAAGGTCCCCATGGAGTGTATAATGAAGGTAATTTATGTTTTAATTTAGTTTCATCAGTGGATGATACATTGGATGAAATGGACCTAGTACTGTAGTAAAGCTGGATTTGTAGTTCTGCATGAAGATGTGCAGTGTAAATTCAGAGACGTCTCACATAGGTGTAGCTACACTGTTGCTAAAATGTGCCTCCTTAGAAGTTCAAATATCAGAGCTATGATGGCTGTGATATATGATTTGCCAGCTAAGGAATCTAGGGATGTTTTCTCCAAGAAGTTTCAACAAGTCTCTTCAGTACACCAATGATGGAATGTCAAGTCAGAGACCAACACTAGTGTTAGTCTTTAATAATAATAATAATAATTACATACTTTATTGATCCCTGGAGTAAATTTTTGTTTGGACAGCTGGAGTAGATGATGGCACTACTGTGGCCAGGAGGAACCAGTAGTCTAACAACTAACCACGAGGTCCAAAGACGACTGCTCTACCAACTGAGCTACATCCCGCTGCTCTCTACAGCACTGACACAATAAATGTTATTCTTTGTTAGGTAAGTTGGCATCTTTCCATTACAAGTGAATAGCAAGCAGACATTTTTTGATGAAACACACTTGTTGTAACATAATAATGACATAGTTTGTATTCTGGCTGGGTGCGGCTCTCTGTTGTCACCACCCACGTAGCCTATTACCTTTTCTATTACTCAGTTGATTGATTCTCAAACTCTGTGTCTAAACTGGGAAATATGAACTTTACATAAGCTGTGGAGGGGAATTAATTAAATCCCCATCATTTTCACAGTCACAGTGGCTACCCTCTAAAGCAGTTTGACTGACAAGATCCTTTTGGTTTATAAATCTTCTGTAACACAGTGCAGACTGGAGATGGAGGGTGAGGTTGATGTGAAGTGTTTTTATTTCCACTTTTTTAGGGAATGTTCCTTCCGTTCATTCACATTCACAGATATGGGACAAGAAATTTTACCAGAACAATAAACTTGTGAAATTGAATTCTGTATCACCTAGGCTATATTGTTATCAGGACCAGACACACCCAGAGAGAAATAATGAGAGACACTGAGAGAGAATGACAGAGAGAGAGAGACAGAGAAGGAATGCAGCATATAGGTTTTAGAAGCAAGAAAAAGGGGTAGCTGCTGAACTTACAGCCACAAGGGCAGACAGTGAATATTATGTATTTTTTACTAGCGGAGTTGCAGAGGAGTTGCGGAGTGTGAAGCAAGCTCTACAAAATTAGTGAAAGAAAAACACTGGAAAAGGAGACAGAGAGAAAATTAGAAAATGATGTTTGTGCAGGTCAGAGGAGGTAGGCATATATTTCATCTGCTCTTCAGTGGCACATTCAATAATAAAGCATTTTATCATCTGACAGTGTTGGGAAGAATAATTAGAAGCATGGAGCATGTCGAGCCCAGAACCCCAAATGGCCAAGAACAAATGGCGGGGAGCTCGGCAGTGTCTGGAAAAGAATAGGGATTAACTAGAGAATAACAGCATCAGCCGCTCCTCAGAAGTTAAACCTAACTCCCCTCTTCACCCTTTTATACAAACCTGCCAATCAACTCTAACTAATATGAATGGAGAAAAAAAGGTGAGGTTAAAGTAAAGGACTTGACTGTGTTCTATTGCCACCTGTTTCTCTAACACTACTGTTGGTTTATGACATTTTATGAAAAGACAAAAGAAATACACACAGCATATTTCCACCAAGGAGACAGACAGGCAGGTAGATAAGAAGGCCAAGATGTTAAAACAGTATGCACAGGAGGGACGAGATGTTGTGTGGGTGAGCATGAACATGAGTTTATTTATTTGAGTTTTATCGTTTTTATGTGTGTGTGTGACAGTCAGGAAGCGTTGGCAGCTCTTCAGGCATGGATGCATGACAATGACTGCAGTGACAAGAGGGATCACGGGTGTGTGGAGGGGAAATGGAACATGAAGAACAAAACAAACATGTGGGGGGCTGAACTGATGGCCCCCACTTTGCAGAGAGAGATAATATGTCAGCCAGCACTGTGTGCCAAAGTGTGTTTTTGATTGTTTCGTGTAGATGCAAGTGAGTGCGTGTGAATGTGTGTGTGTGCGTGTGTGTGAAAGAGAAAATCAGCCAGCACGCTATCATCAAGACTCAAAATGACATCACAAAGTGAAAGCGTGCAATGCAAGGAGCTGCTTGGTCCAGTCCCGTGCTCACCTAACCTTCAAATGACATTAGGCGCCACGTTAACATATGACGAGTCACTGCCAACCTGATGTGATTTATTCAATCCAGCCGAGTAGCTTGGATCACGGGATACAAATCACTTAGATGGAAGCCATGGAGCAATGACTGAGTCTGTGTGTGTCCACAAACGTTTGCCTATTTGAGTGTGTGTGTGTGTGTCCCGTTTTGACTGTTTGTCTGTATCCATCCATTAGATAAGCATATTTGCGTGCAAAGCTCCCATGTGTTCATTTCATTAAGTTTAAGCTGCACGTCTACTCATACTTCCCGAAACATTTGTTTTAACAGAGAGAAGCTGCAAAAGCCCAGTGGAGCTGTTCAGTTTCTTTACCCTTCCATGAAACATGTTTTAGTTTTAATCTCTTGTCTTGCTGTGACCCAAAGGCCAAGATTTCTAATAGAACTTACAACTAAAGCACTGGATATTAACAGCTGGTATTTAGTGGGCTTAATAGGGAGAGAGGAAAATAAACCAGTGCCGAGAGCTTAATCAGAAGGAATAAAAGAAACAATGAGTGATGCCCATGTGTTCCAACGTGCTCCTTTTCCTTCCCATCACCAGTTCCTAATTCTAATCAAAAACCTCAACTACATTAATTCTTGTTTGTAGATCAATGATTCTCAAAGTGGGGACCACAGACATCCAGGGCTTCATGACACCTTGCCATAGTTCATAAAAATCTGGTATCATAAAAACAGTCTTAATAACTTGGCAAGTGACCCAAATGACTTGCACCATTTTGTACAATAAAACAAACACACCTTTGTTATAAGCTGTCTGTAAAACTAGATTTAGACCAGTGAAAATTCTGATATGTTGTGACATATCATGTCTGTGTTAGCAACTAGCTAACTGGAACACTGCTCAAGATGGAAAAAATCCTAAGTCAACCGATGTCATCAAGTGACACAAAGCCCTGGTCAGCTAAATTAAGAAAATATGACAAAAGCTATGTATATTGAATTTGGCTTTGATGAAAGCAGTGACAGGAGACCACAATGCATCATCTGTCTCCAGATGTTGTCAAATGAAGCTATGAAGCCAGCTGAGCTAAAGCGACATCTGACAATGCAGCACCCACAGCATTTAAGCAAATCTAAAGAGTTTTCTAGAGGGAAGGCGCGGAATACACACGCCAGAAAAAGCGAATGATTAACATTGCTAATATTTTAGAAAATGCACAGAAGGCATCTTATTTGGTGGCTCAGAGGCATGTAAAACGTAAGAAGCTGCACACAACTGAAGAACTCATACTTCCATCTGTGGTGAAATTGTGTGAGGTTATGCTTGAAGCAGAAGCTGCTAGTAAATTGAGAACTGCTCCTTTTTCTAATGATACAGTAACAAGGAGAACTGAAGAACTTTGGGATGATCTTCAGTCCCAGCTAATGGATAGATTTTCTTCAATTTTATATTTAAACATGCAACTATGTGATTCATGTTTCTTTTAATGAAGTCGTAAGCACACAAAAAATGAATCTCTCTTCACTCCAGGCAGCGTTCAATGAAGATCATTTGCCCTAATGATGGTCAATGAATGGTCGTTCCTTCATGAGCATCTTCTCCTTAGAGACCTTCATTATAAATGGACTGTACAAGTAACACACACAGGCGTAAGAGGCTTATTATGCTTTACCATCGCATGAAGCGAGTAGTTCGGACACACACACACACGCACATTTACTTCATAAATCATGTGGAGTGTGAGTAAGAGGATGCAAACAACTCATTTAGCAATCATACAGTTAAATTGTATATTCTCTATCTCTTCTTACTTCCCTATTTTCTCAAACTAGATTAATAACATCAGCACAAAACGGAAAAAAACAAACAAAATCAAAATGAAGACGGAAAACAGTCAAATCCATAAGTGGGCATGACATAAAGCCTGACTGGAGACGGGTAGCTGTGTGAGAGCGTTGATGAGCGTCTTGAGATGATTCAGGGGAAACAGATTAGGCAGGTGAGCAGTCTGGCAGATCGTTAGTCAGGGATGTCAGGACCAGAGATAAATGAAGTGTCAGCAGAGGAGGGAGACACAAGGAGGAAATACTTGAAGAAAATAAGGGAGCAACAAGGCAGAGAACAGAGACGTGCAGACAGAAGGGAGAGCAGATGTAGAAAGCATGAAAAATTTAGGAATAATTAATGTTTATAGGCTTTGACAAATTTTAATGTACTTTCAGAGCAATGCAGATTATGATTTTGAATGGAGTTGTGCATCACTAGCAATTATGACAGCTAAAAGTTTCTTTTTGATTCATAAGTAAATCAAGCACATTACCTAATGTTAATACATGAATAATTAATCTTAAATGTTCTTCTTAAGGAACCCATGAATTTACCATCATTTTTAATAATGCTACATAATTGATTATTACCAGATGCAGCATAAATTCTTTAGAAATTATTTATAAACATACACTGAACTGTATGCAATTTTCATAATGTGTGTTTGATCTTACCTGTTTGATCTAACTGTTTAAGCAGCTTTGGTGTGAACAGAAACTGTGTGCATAAATACATGTCATCATTTGTGCATTGTTTCAATCCATTTTCTGCTGCTTATTCAGAACAGCACTGCAGTAGCAGTAGGTTCAGGAGGCCAGCTCCAGTGTCCCTCTGCTCTACAGTGTTTTCCAGCTCCTCCTAGGGGATCCAGAGGCATTCCCAGGCCAGATAAGGTACTGTATATAGTATCTCCAGCATATTCTGGGTCTGCTGTAGGGTCTTCCACCAGTTGGACATGCCATGATAACCTCCAATGCAAAAAGCGCTGGAGGCATCCTGATAAGATGCTAGAAACAACATAACTTAAATCTTTCGATGCAAAGGAACAGCAGCTCTAATTCAAGCTTCCTCTGGATGCATGAGCTCCTTATCTTTAAGGCTGAGTCCAGCTACTCTATGGACGAAACTCATTTTGGCCTGCTGTATTCATGAGCTTATTCTTTCAGATACTACCCAAAGCTCCTGACCATACATGAGAGTTGGAACATAGACTGAGAGGTACATTGAGAGATCTGGCTTCTGGTCCAGCTCCCTAGTGTCATTACGCCACACTCCATTTTCACTCACTTGTGAACACTTTGGGCAGCAACTCAACCCAACCCGAAAAGAGCAATTCACCATTTTCCAGCAGACAACCATGGCCTCAGACTTGGAGCTGTTGACTATCATGCCAGATGCTGTGCGAAGAATAACATTTTATTTTCAATTCTGAATATAATTTCCAACGATTATGAAAACAAGATAATCAATATAAATCATACCATTGTGCTGCATTGTATTTCACAATGATGCTCTTGTTTTGTTATGTGGTATAAATCCTGCACTCCCCTTTTCTTTATTCCAAGTTCACAGAAACAGACAAACTAGTTGAGACTTGTGCCATGTTGAAAATAACATGTAAATGTCACTGAGTCTGACTTAGTAAGATTGCTATTTTTGACTTATACAGAAATGTAATCAGGGTGCTCATTCAGACTTGAAGGCAACACGTTCAGATGCTGTCAGATTAATGGAAAGGAGTGCATATCTGAAAGGGGCTTTAGATGCCATCGGAAGGTTAAATCTCCTGTGCACAGACATCTCTGAATTAGTACAATTAACAGTTTTAATGATAAAATAAGTTTTATAAAATAATCTACAAGTGAATCATCTGCATGTTGTTACTAACCCTTCTGTTCAATTAATGAGAGGCTGCAATAGGCAAATTCCCAAAAATTAGTTTGAATTATAGATGACAGAATTCAGCCTTTCCTAAATTATAATATATATATAGATTATATTATATTTTTGAAAATATGTGTGCAGAATTACAGTATTTCGCCCCCTCAGTATTTTCTTATATAGTTCATGCACATTAAAAGGACTGCCAGGAAGAAGCACAGTTATTGAATCGGGTCACAGGTTGCCTAATGTAAGAGCTTTCAGGGGGAAAGGTGTAGGCAGCGTGTGATAAGAATAACCTTTAAATAGACTTTAGAAATGTTGGTCCTTGAGATAATGGAAATATATGGACAGCAACACCAGCTACCACTAAGAGTGCACCCATATGAACACATGCATGCACAAAGCCATGAACAGGCACATGCAGATACATGCGTACAGTCATACTACAATCCACCTTTATAATCTTGCATTGCATACATTTGTGGCTCAATAATCACATTATAAGAAAATTTTTTGTATGTTTGTAAAAATGTCTAAGCTCACATTTCGACTTCATTATACATTATTGACAGTGAACAAAACAAAAATGGAAATTTTATCCATCTAACATTAAACGTACAACAGTGTGCAAAAAGTGAACGTGTCTTAATACTTACTTACCTGTATGACACTAGGACAAACTATCTCAACATCACAAGAATAAGACTTTTTGCCTCAGGTTTGTTGCATAATACATGTTAATCGTTAACTGTGAATAAGCTTGCTAGCTACATCTGATAAAATGTGCTGACTTCTTTTTCGTGTCCACAAACCACCACAGTGGTTACAGTACGTTACTTTTGACGACAATGTGAGACCATCAGATTACTTTCTGCTTTGGCACTGAAGGCTCTAAGTGTCTGACGTTCTTTGGAGAATGACTAATGCTGCCATTTTTCTGCATAGAACAGTCTCATGACATTGTATCGTGTACTTTCATGAGAGAATGAAAAAGTGATGCAAGCATTTAATGCATCACTGCCATTTTCAGAGATGTACAATCACTGCCAGTTTTGAAGATGGGCAAATAATAAAATGAACTGAAAAGGACATAATGAAACTTGTTCCTATCTTCTTTTGTGTCTGAGTGGATTTCTACATATGTGTGCGTTGTGAGTCGTTTAAAAACAAAATAAATAGGACGAATCACTTATTGTAACAACTAAGGAGAGAAAAAGCTTCTATTTTTCCACCCACAGCTTTTGCATGATCTCCCAGCCAGCTGCCAGGGGCACACAGCTGACCATTTTAATGATGTTAGCCGAAGCTATTAACAATGCCGTCACTGAGCAATGGCTGGATTTTGAGGACAATGGTGGTGATGGTAGTGGGAGGGCGATACAGGGGTCATCATCTAATATCTACTGTGAATCTGTGTGTTATGCTTTGCCCTCCAAGCAGACCTGCACAGCAATGCCAGAGGAAAAAGAAGAGGGACCTTATTTAGGAGTAGACACAAAGACGAGCCAGTAGCTGACTGGAAGAGGAGAAAAGGAAACTACAATAGGAGAAGTGACTATGTCAAGGCCTGTGGAAGAAAACATGGCAGCAGCCCACTCTTAATGAGTAATAAATCAACTTGATATGAATCATCTCTATAGCGCTATTAGAGCAAAGTGTTTCGAACCTCATTAATTTCCATTAGGGAGTGGCTATCTGGCTTAACACAGCCTCAAATCTTCTCCTGTCTTTATGATCTTAGCAATAACGCTCACATATCCCTTAGCCTCTATGTGTCTAAACACTATTACTCTCAAATATGGGGTCAATCCCTTTGATTTCCAGCAGGGACATTGACAGACACCCCCACTGTTATGTTATATAAATCCTCAACCAAATACTGGCACATCATATAAAATAATATGTAAAACACTCCTAACTTACAACATTAATTAATGATTTATTATAGTAATACAAATGATACATTTCTACAAAAACAACCAGTGTTTGTGCATATATACCAACTAAGGCTGTAGGACTTGGGAAAATTGTGATTCTTAAGAGCAGTACTGCAATTCCTATTTAACAATACTTTATTTCCTTTCTCCCCTCTATTTTTCACTGTGCTCTTTGCGCACTCTACACTGCTAAAACACTGCAGTTTGATATGAGGACATGCTATACTGCTTCTTTAGTATAATATATACACTACTCACAAAAAGTTAGGGATATTTGGCTTTTGGGTGAAATTTATGGAAAATGTAAAAAGTTCACACTA
>JAUMHL010000005.1:18047248-18063895 GCA_032362345.1 Sandelia bainsii
GTGCATTTTAGGTTCATCCTGAAATTTCACCCGAAAGCCGAATATCCCTAACTTTTTGTGAGTAGTGTATATATATAGTAGTTAAGAGGCATCATGTCTTTCCCTTTGCCCATTATCTTCCCAGTGGCATTTTGATTTTCATGTAGCACTTTAATTTATATAAATTGCAGCCCAATGTCTGTGTGGGTTTTCTAAATTTCTAAGTTACCTAAAACACTGATTATAAAATACCTGATTTTCACAGCTAAGACTTCTTCCACTGAACCATCTCTCTCAAATAACTGTCCCCATGTGCCTCTTGCCTGCAGCCTGGTGGACGCACAGAAATACAAAGGCAGAACACGAAGTGTGTTCTGTTTCTGTAGACATGTGCAAATATATACAATCAAGATGCCATGGGAGATTGTGTTTTCTCTCTATATCTGTGTGGGTCTTCTCCATCTTTACTAAATGCTCTACAAACTACATAATGTAATGTATCATCCATATAGTTTCTTCATCATGTTCATCTCTGTCTCTTTTTTATCTGTGTTAATAGAGTGCTTAAGCATTTTGCGCCTTTGGTGCGTCTATGTATGACATTACATTATATTTTTATTTCTAAACTGTACTACCGTACAGCAACAGGTAAGTAATTTGTTTGGCACTGACATTTAACTAGCTTCCTACTGTAATTGTAGGCTGTAGCTTCACCATTTATATTAAATTGTAGATTACAATCATTAC
Organism: Sandelia bainsii; assembly: GCA_032362345.1. Classification (NCBI taxonomy): domain Eukaryota; kingdom Metazoa; phylum Chordata; class Actinopteri; order Anabantiformes; family Anabantidae; genus Sandelia; species Sandelia bainsii. The sequence continues at coordinate 18,047,975 of JAUMHL010000005.1, forward strand.
ATCATAATGATTCAGCTGTTAAACTACTACTGCTTGAAAAACAACTTTGTAAAGAAGCACTTCCTTTACAGTAGCTGCCCCTCTCAGCTCTTTGTCCATCAGCCTCTGTCAACTCTTCTGAGGACACTGCCATTGTAAACTGATATACAGGAGACCCGAGTTCGAGACCAAAGTCCCCCATGAGGTTGGGTTTAGGCAAGAAAAGTACTGAAGTTAGGGTTAGAAAAAAGACGCTGTGTTAAGTGACATTTTTCTATCCATTAAGCAGCCCACAGTCTTTCTCTCCCTAACACACTGCTGTGATGTCTGATTCCCACCATAAAACATTTTAATATCGCTACACTCACATATCTGTATGTTGAAATGTAACGTCGACAGAAAACCGGATGTGGATCAACATATATTTTGGCGGACAAAAATACGTTACCTGTGAACATTTCATTAATACGTTCAGTATCAACGTATTTGCGACTTGTGAACATATGATCATTATGTTAACACAAAACGTAATCGGGTCGCAATTACGTTCTCTACAAAAACGGAATGTGGATTGCAGTTTAGTTGTATATGAACATAATTTTTGGGAGACAGGGCTGGGTCCCAAAACAAAACATTTGGTACACTCTATGCTAATTGATTGCTCAATGAAAACTAATTAATAACAAAATGTCATACGGTAGAAGCATAGTTTTCAGGCAAAAAAAGCTATATCAGTCCTATCTGCCAAGTAAATCACCTACAAAATAATAAACATTATATAATATGCATTGAGTTTATTCCAACAGAGTGAACAAAACAAACAAAGACACAAAGAATGAACGAAACAAAGAAGGAAACGAGACAGTTCTCCTTCACTCAGTCACTGACAGAAATAATAGCTGACTCTGAAGATGATGACTTCATCACTCATTCAATGGGAGCTTGGCAGGCTTTCCACATTCATAATTATAAGAAAAACAGCAGCAGAAACGGCAACAACACGGGTACTAGAAGAAATTATAATAATTATTATTATTTATTTGTTTGGCCCAGAAGTGCACTTAAACCAATGAGGGCAAACAAACAGCAACTGGAGCCACAGTGACCACTTTACTCAGCATATCTCTAATTTGTATTCACATGCAGAGAAAGAGAAAATTGACTGTGCTGTAATTCTTCTGCCGTAGCTCCTGTCTGCGTAACTCTATCTATTCAATCACTCAGTCAAGGTACCAATTAAAGTGTACTATTTTTAAACACTACATGAGCTCTGTATTAAGGTACTGATGTGTTCCTGTAGGTGTAAAATCTCTGAATTTACCTCTGAATACCCCCACCATGCCCCATTTCCTTACCAGAGAGGTGAAGATGTAAGTGTAGTAGACAGACAGCATTCCCAGCTCTGATGCCTGCAGAGCAAAAGATAAGAGGGGCAGGAAGGAAAATAAAAAGAAAAGTGTAAGAAGAAGAAGGTACAAAAGATACACGACATAAATCAATCGAAGTTTGAACAAAAAGATGTTAAGATGGAGGTCAGCAAAACACGTGAGGGAGAGGAAGAAGAAAACAAAAAGCACAGAGAGTCAAGAACAAAGGGGTGGGGAGAGAAGTTGAGAGGTCAGTGATTCAGTGTAACTCAACCTCCATTCTGCAGAAGACAGATCAAATCCACATCATGATAAGACCAACACTTTCTTATCTGACGATGGCTCTCAATGGAGCAATTAATTTCTCAGGTGCATTAGTATGCTGTTCGACACCGTCTTACAATTTGATTAAATCAAAGGCACAGCGAGGAGCACTTGTGAAGGACGGGGTGAACTTTTCACATTTTAATTTCATCAAATTCATTAGCAAAAAAGAAAATCATGAAGCTATAGACTTCTGTTTAATCATGCTGTAATGTACCTCATTAAAATCGATGAATATTAAGTACACAACATATATCAAACCAAACAGTTTCAAAGAACAACCTCTTGTCACAAATGATAATTTAACCCTGAATGAGCATGAATTTATTCCCATGCCCCTTCTGAGTCTCTACTCAGAGACAAGATTTTCTACACCTGGCTGTACTGAAATTTACATATTTTCATAATAAAGAGCTTACACACTGACATTACTCTAAGGTTGAGGATCATCAGAAAGAGCTTAATAACAGACATTTAGCTGTCATACTGGCAAAAAGTGCAAAATCTCTGAGGGTGTTTGTGTGCCATTAGGAGTGTATGTCACTCAGTTTCTGAATATTCAACGTAAATGTTCTGCAGAAGCATAAATAATAAAACAGTAAGAAGTAGAAAAGCACCAATTATCACGGCAAAAACATCCAAACACATATTTCATTAATAAACTCTGAATGACCTCTCAAAATTTCTTTCTAAAGCTCTCCTTTCATTATATTCAGCACTCCAGTATTCTGAAACTACTGTAAGCATTACAACTATGTAAGGTAATTACTGCATGTCAGCAAAATTATTTGTCAGCATCTGCCCTTGTCTTATACACAGTAAGTAAAGTTAGCTCATGGCACAACGTGATGATGGTTTTTTTCTTCATTACACAGAATTTAGAAAGTAATATTTCAAAACACTGCAACATTTCCTTGAGTGAAACCGAAACTGACATTATAATCTAAATCGCTTTTGGTTGCTGCCCACATCCCATTCAGAAGACACAATACAGCCAAAACAATCAGCTGATGAAAAATATCATTTTGGTCTCTATTCACTGCAGCTGAAATTAGCTTCCCTGCCATTTTTTGTCCACTTTTTTGATCTCCTTGTTATTCTACTGCAGCTTATGGTCAGAGAGCACATGGATCGCACTGCCCCCATATGCTGGGCTCACTATCTATCCCACGTCGGTTCTGTACAGCTGCGCACAACAGTGGAGGCCTGACTGAATGAGATTACATTCAGAGTGAGAACACTGCTGACCTAAACCCTTCTGAATGGTAAAACCTCAGAGAGACAAACCTTTGTCTGATGAGGATTTGATGTAAGATGTAAACATACAAATAAGGGAGAATGTCTTGCATGACAAAGGACAATTACGTCCCTTTAGACACGCTGGGCACTCTTATCATCATGTGAGACAGGCAAATATGCAGCCATTTGACGTTTGGCATCTAGGCCCTGTACATGAGAGGTGGGACTGCCAACTTTCCACCTCCCTAGCAGGATTGTTTGTTGACAGGCAGAGGGACAAATAGTGCGACACATAAAGGGGACAAAACAGTGAGAGATAAGGGGACGGATATACAAGGCCACATGGGAAAGGAGGTGTGAAGAAACAAAGTGAAATTGTCTTGTCTGTGTTTGGGCAAATAACACAAAGTGAGAAAGAGAGCGAGCCCATATTGAAACTGAAGAGACAGACAGATGGAGAAGGGAAACCGAGAAAAAAGAGACATCCCACTGTGGGCTCCCACTGCTCTGTGTCTCAGGGTTGTCATGGTGACTGGGTGACCATTGATGGCAGTCTGAACACTTGATTGAGGTGAGAGATTGAGATTAAAGACTAGTGTGAGATAGATAGAATATGATGGAAAGAATGATGGAGGAAAGGTGGAACACAAAACAACATCTTTTCCTTCTCCTTCCCTCTCTTCTTAGTCCCCCCTGTATCCAGTCATAGTCACCTCCACTTTAGCCATTCATCCATCGTCTTCTAGAAATAATGAGGTGTGTATTAATTACTAGGAGGCCATATGCTGCTGCCAAGCATCTTCACTTCTTCGGCTGCCACAGTCACCCATAAGTCTCCAGTCAGAAGGTGTTTCAAGATTATGTTGGACTCATAGGGTCAAAAGTCTTAATAATGTTCTGAGATGTTAATGATTGATATGTGGAGAATGGTCAAGGTCGCTTTTGCTAAAAAGCTAAACTAGTGCTCACAAATCACTATTAAAAAAACAGCTTTTCTCAGGGGGTGAACTCCTTTGCATATAACATTTATAGTTATATTTTTAAGCCAAAAGTTTTTAGAAATGGACCAACAGATGGATAATAGATAAGAAAGACATGAAAGAATCACTGTGCTTAATTTGTGTCACCAATTTACAGAACAGGTTGTTTTAATCCATAACATGCACTGCATTAAAAAGTAGACAAAAGGGCTCCTTCATTTTATGAGAGTGTTCTTAATTACACTAATCCACTTAACCGTGCAGAATTCTCTCCTATGGACGATGAATCATTGGAATACAACTTGATGTAATGCTTTCATCCATGTAATGTGATATAACAGGAAACGAGATAGCTGAAATGCACGTGCTTTTTATTTTGGACTCTTCTTTAACTGTAGGCACTACAACCGTTTTTCTTTAAAAGCTATGCCCACCGTCAAAAGTGCACAAGCTCATGTCATCTATCTTGTGATTTGAGACAGGAAATAGATGCTGGCGGTGAAAAAGATATTTCCCCTTTTATGCGTTCTTCACACAACTTGTCGTTATGCCGTTTGGGGCATAAACCAGCATCTCTGAAGATTAACCAACTTCTTCTCCACATATACAATTACTTTTCTTCTAGAACACTTGTTGCCACTGGCAGTTTTCAGTTTCTTTTCCTTTGTGAGATTCATGAGAATTATATAAATGTGGATCTTGTAATCAGTACAAAGTTAAGGCAGTAGAAAAAAAAAGTTATCAGTTCATAAATAACATCGCTATCATTTAAACCATACTGACCCTTTCCAAAATGATATGTGACATGGTGGCATTAGCATCAACTATAATAGTGGCAGTCTTGTCATCTCGTATCTCCTTCAGGAGCGGGGTCGGGTCCTGGCTGTCATCAAGCATGCGCACTGACAGAGTCTCCTTGGAGATGAGGAACTGCCTGAGGAGCTGCTCCAGGTTCAATAAGCCTGCCGGTAAAACACACACACGTAAAAAAAAAAAAAAAAACACATAAGAGGGTTACTTGTAAAGAAAGGAAGCATCTCCCACGGAGATAGTGCTTTACAGTAATAGTCTTTTTAAAAGTTAAGAAAATGTATAAGCAGAAAGTTAAGGAAAGTCAAGCACATTTGGGAAGTGATGGTTGATATTCTAATGCTGCGTGAACTTAATATAGCAGGTTTGTTTTTCTGCCACCTTTGGTAGCAATCAATACAAATCTTTCTATGCATAACAACTAAACTTATTACCTTATAATTACAAATTTTGTAAATCCATCAAACACAGACAGAATTTTCAGCTATTTGTCATGTTCTCTATACCACATAGTAGTCTGTTTGACTCCAGTAAGTAAGCGTCATTTCTCCTAATTTAAGTATAGTTGACCTTATCACAATACTCCTGGTTGTATTTTACCTCCACATATTAGCAGAACCTGAGAGATTATTTCAGCTATATTTGTCCATATAGAAGTTTAAACTAACTTGTAAGGTGTGCTGCAGTGAAAAAGTACAAACTGAAGAGTAGGAAATCACAGCACGATGGTGCGACAGTTACATTGTTCACACCTTTGTTATTTGTCAGATCCCATCATATTCAGATAAAACTTCTTCACATTAGCAAAGAAGAGTCATACAAGAAGGGCATACCTTTGTGCAGAACCACTACCTCATATTTCCATTACAAAGTCATAATAAAATCATACTCCAGACTTTATTATTAACAGATTTTTTATGTGATTTTTGCCATGGTGACAGCAGAGCAGTTCATGTGTCACATAGAGACCAATTTTACTCCTTCAGCTTCTCCACAGCACATTAACACATGCTACACCACTGCCTCGGTCACCAGCATCATGTCTAATAGCTTCTGTAATTATTACTCAGTGTCTGCCTGTCTTTCAGCCTGTCTGCTTGGCAGTAAATCACTGTGTGTTTGTCTTCCTCTACCTGGCTACTCTGTGTTTGTGCACTCATGACACATCATTCCTAGCTGTTGCTTGCTTGTCTGCCTGTGTCTCGAACCTGACACATCAGCTTCGTCTGTAGTATAACACAGAATAACTCTGATGAGCTTGAAATAGCTTCTGCTGATCCGCCCTCCTTGTCTGCCTCCTGCACCCACTCTCTATTGCTTCTTGTAGGGAATCAAACACAATTTCATGTCTAGTTCATGATATTAGAACTGTACTAGATCTGGATGGCTAAACTACATGGACACAAGCAAAATTCATATTCTCTTTAGTGTTCAAGCTGCACAAAATTCAAAGGAAGAGTGAAAATATTTTTTCACTAAGGTGCTTTACAGCAGCTGTGTTGCTCCCTCACTGTTTGCTCTGGTGAGCTGGTTTAAATCACACAAAAACATGCAGCTGAATGAAGAATTTGTTCTCCTTTAGTAAGGCTTTTACAGATCCCTGTATAGAGAAAATAAATTCTGTGGGATTGTGTAGGTGTATGTGTGTATATATTGTCCTGTAAGGTATATCTCTTCTGTGCCACAAAGTTTGTAACTCTACTGAGCTTCTTTGAGTTATTTTGGTGTATGACAAACAATGGCAGCTCAAACTGATCATGTTGAATTTGGAGCTAATAGATGTTGAGCAGCATTTTGCTTTACTGAAATTACTGCAGTGCAGAAAAGAGAGAAGGCATCAAAGGACATGATCGGTACTGATCACTGCAATGCTACCAAGTGGACCAGTCACAATTTTTAGGTTGTGGTCTGTCACACGCGCGCGCGCACACACACACACACACACCCTAACCTTAACTAAAACCTAATTCTAAGCCTAAGCCTTAAACCTAGTATTAACTTTAAACTTGTGTGTACTGGCTAAAATGTCCTCACAAGAATAGTATTTGAACAAACTTTGTCCAAACAGGGGTCAAATGTATCAAAACATTTAAAGGATGTCTGAGAATATTCCCCTTACCATAAAGCCAAGCAGCCATAAGAGTGAAACCATCAATACTGACTATAATCTACCTGTCACTGAGAGGACATGCTGATCTGGTTTGCTCCTGCTGATCATGTTTTCTCTGCAAACAGCATTCATACTCATCCTTTCATTCATTTGTAGGTTTCTCAGCTTCAGCGTTAAATTCGAAGTTTAAGTGCTTAATAGCAAAATAAAATAAAATAAATAGTTTAATGTCACCCAACTGGAAAATTAGCGCCACCAGCTGTTTATCTAAATGAATCTACTCCTAATATTTGCAGAACAGCAGACATTCATTCGCACTTGTTGTGTCAGTTTTCTTTACTTTGTCTTAAAATTTGTGCTACACTTCAATGAAAACCTGGCTTTTCTTACACATTTCCCTCTACATAACTGCACAGGGCTATCAAAACATGTATGTCTCTTTTTCATTTACACTGATGCGAAATCTACCAACATCTCTAGTTTTTTTCCTATTTAGATAAAAACAATAATTAGAAAAATACTGCACATTTGTACAAAAACCCAAAATCTCATCATTGTGAGTCAACTGTATTTTATCCATAAAGCAACATAAGCGTTTAAAACAGAGGTCGTATAATTCCGGTCCTTGAGGGCCAGTGCCGCTTGTTTTCCAGCTCTCCGTGTCCTACCCACTACTGATTACCTTGATCAGGTCTGTTCAGTCAATTTTGAAGCTCTATATTTGACTTTGTCTTCCCCCACTCCACCATCATGTGACATATCTTCCATTTTCTGATTGAACGGCCCTTGAAGACCAGAATTGCCCACCCCTGATTTAAAGGCACCTGTCTACTCAAATGTTTAAATCCACAGTGCTATAAACTACTACTACTAGCACCATCTTCCCTTGACTACATCACTGCTTTCCACATCAGCATTACTAGTAGCCACTGCTTACTTACTATCATGACAGTCATAAAGGCTATCTCCTGCAATTACTATGCTCCTACCACCTTTACACCTTTGTTTAACTTGTATAACAAGTAAAGTAACTTCCTGTTCAGAGGGCACTGAGGCATCTCTTCCACCTGACTAATGCTGATTACAGGTTAGTGATGGCAATCAGAGAGTAGAGACATGGCGAGGCAGTAGGTCACCCCTAGGGACTGTGAGTAAAGGAGAACTGTAATTTATAATATCATATGGGCATTGAATCATTAGCAGGAAAAAGAGCAATTAGCATAAGCATAAGGCATGTTACACAACTGAGCAGATTATAGTGAAACCCTGATACAACAAGAAGTGGAAGTGTTATTTTCTACTGTAGCTGCAGCGGGGTAATGCAGTGAGCTAAACTGGCAAACCTTGCTCTCCCACTGTGTCTATTGAAAGCAGAAAAATGTGCTGCAAGCATTTGAGGCCTACTGTTTTGTTGATATTCTGTAACTGCACTGCAGCTCTGGTAAAATTTTAGAGTTTATTGGATGTTTTCTTTAAGCTTACTTAACTTTCAAGCTTACTTGACAGCTGCACCAAGCACCTCACTAATGAAAGTGCACTGCAGAAGCTGCGACAGTGAGTGTGAAAAGCATGCATGTGAATGTTTATGGAGTACACATCATGTGCGTGTGTATGCATGGAAATTCAGTTGTCATGCATTTTTCAGTGTGTATGTTTTTATTTACCAAACAAAGGCATATGGGACCACCCAGCAGGTCTAGAACTTTTGTAGTCTGGGAAACAATTACAGTACTGCAGCTGCTATGGCACATGTTACCATTGATAGTAGAAGTTAGCTGGATTAATGTCCATCCTGGTGTACACCATGCCTTTGGGCATAGCACCACTTACACTCCTGCCTCCTCAGCCATGGCTGGAAAATATTCATGAATTGGCCACGCTCTATTAGGCTGTCACTGGCTTGGGTGATTAATGAGGCCAGCATGTGGATGAGTCACTGATAGCAGGCTGCCAACCAACCAACTCACTGTGTGAGCTGACTGGGAAGGGTGAAGCTGGTGCCACTGGATCCAAAGTCAGATAGGTTTCAGCTGATGTTGTTGCTTAACACAGACCTTTACACACACCTAAATGAATACAAACACACGCATACACCCAGGTATTCTGCCATTTGAAGCATTTTATATCGAATGAATGAGGGTCACTCTCCTCTCCTCTCAGACTCTATCTACTTCTCATCTCTCCTCATTTCATTTCATTTAATTTCCTTTCCAGTCTTCTTTTAGCCCACTGACACAGAATAAGGACCTAACCACTCACCCGCACACCCACACACAACTGGAGGGAAGAAGAAAAGTAATATCGAAATTAGTTTCTTTTCTTCAAATTCGCCAATATTAAAGTCAGGGGGTGCCTAGAAGGTTCACTCCTTATCACTGTTCTCGCCAGAACAGTAATAATCAACTCCCCGTGGACTAAATGTCACAGAAACACAATCTGTACACTCAATTAGAAGAGTGACTGACAGGTACAGGAACATTTAGAAGGAAAAACAACTAATGATATATTTTCTCTGAAGTTATAATGGGTGACGCAGTGTGGTTATGTTTCACTACAAATAGATATACAGTATTTTCTTGTAGCAAGTTTAATTACTTCTTTCTAGCATTCTTTCTAACATTTTCCAATTTCTGGAGAAATAAATATATGATATACTGTATCAAAGAGGTGAAACCTTAACCTAAAATAGGTACATTCACATTTTCATTATTGTAACCTAATTGTATGTAGAAAGTGTGAAAAGCTCTAAACCACACAAGTTTCATTTTAATATACAACACATGGTGCTTAAAAGGACAAATCTCATCTTAAAGGTTATAAATGAAAGGAGTCTTCAAAGTAAAAACAAGAAGACAGTCAAAGAGGAAGTTGAAAGGCAGAAGAACTGAGAATTAAGATAGACGGGGTGGGCGGTTCACAGTGGCTCGTTGCCATCTCTGGGCTGTCTGACACACAGTTGATGTCTCAAGTCTTTTCCCTTTCTTCAAAGCCTTGCGCTGATTAGGAAAAAGGTTAGCGGGTACCACTTGGGGTCATAGTGTCTTTGTCTAGAGAGTTGTAATTACTGCTTGCTGGACTACAAGAGGGTGGGAATAGGCCATGATTTAATCTTCCTCTCGATTTACAAAAATAACTTCCCTTGAGGAGATTTTTAAGGTCATTCAGTTTAGTATCTTTAGAATCTAATGAGTCCCTTTGACAAAGGGTTGGTCAGATCGCTGGTGGATACAGCTGAATATTCCATCCCCATTCACTTTTTTCAGTCAAAATGTGTTTTGATCAGCATGTGGTGTGTAACTGTGTACAAAGAGTCGTGAAATCATTATTTTAATTTAAGAATGATGGTGACACTGAATTAGATAAAGGATTGCACAGTAAATGTAGTTTATTTTAGGATGCAGATGTCTGACATGCTGCTGTGAGGGAGTTCGAGCTGTGAGAGCAGCAGCTGTTTCAGAAGGGAGTGTGTTGCAAGGTGAGATGTTGATAAGCGCTGCATCTGTTGTCAGAACACAGTCGGTGTGCAGGTGAGAAGCTTATGTGTGCTAACATGTATTAAAGGATAGCAGACATTAAACCAAAAATGTTTGCACTTTGTTGGCAGATGTACTGTAGGGAAGGTGGCGTGTGAGAATTATCTCCCGGTGCGTATGCTTTTTGTCATGTGGATGTGAAATCTGTACTCACAGTCAGCTTGGGCACAAATGAGGCAGGAGGTGGTGCTGTTAAAGAAGGTGAGAAGGCCAGCCACAGCCAAGCTGATGTCTGTGTTGGTTGGCCTCAGGTCCAGAGTGGTAAACCGGGGAAACTGAACCTTCAGAATGTCCTCTGGAGCCACCTTAACATAGGGCACCTGCACAGAGATGTTGGTGTCAGGCTGGCATTTTATTAATTTGCAGCTTATCTGATAATACACATTAACATTCATGTTTAAAAATGCAGCAGATGTCTGCAGACATGACAACCGAAAAAAAGATCAAAATGAGAAAATGGGTGAGTGAAGGCAAAAAAAAGAACAGCTTAGAGGAAATCAGTTTAATCTATTATGATAAATTGCAAGCAAGAAAAAACCCAGGAGTCATTGTTAATGTGCACATTCAAAATACACATATTTTTCAGTGACTAGAAGCTAATGTAAAGTACCAGTATGGAACTAAAATCTTTTTTGTTCCACCCACATGAACAAGCCCTTGTTGAGAGATATCTTCAGTATTACATTCCCTCATCCACTGTTACAAAACATTTGTTTACCTAGCCCAGTGTAGAGCACAGAGCATAACTCTGTGTTTGATGTCACTTTCATAAAACACACATGCACGCAAATACACACATACATACACAATGTTACAGCATTTTTGAACAAACATGATAAAAATGAAAAGTGAGAACCTTTTAGAAAATTCCTTCTGTTCTCTTGGAATAGTTCACTCCACCAGTATGTGAACAATAATTGCTTTGTAATTCAGCGCATGAAATAAAATGTAAACAATGCAGTTAGAGCTCAGATTCATTCATCTGAGGGTGGTTATGTCCACATCAGATAAATTATTTGTAGTCCTTTTTATACAGGTTCCCCTAATGTAGAGGCTATAAGTAATTGGACTAGAGGCATTTTCTTCTTTCAGTCTGGTCTCAACAAATAAATGTTGGGCTGAGATCATGTGACTACCCTGACTGGCCAAGGATGTTCCACTGTTTGCAGTGCATGTACAGTACGTAAAAAGTTATTGTCCTAAAATTTGGAAACTATGTGTAAAATATGTTTTCTTTTCTACCCCTTTCACCCAACATGTGAATGGTAATCAAACACCCTTGGTGGTGTAAGTAACACTCAAAGTTACTCTGTAAACCTAATGTGCTGCAGGAATTGCAAAAGAAACACAGTGTGTATTAGACAGACAGACAACCTACCGTCTATACGTTTGAAGGATGTATCCTCACGTGCTCAGTAATAAACAATGCAAAATATCACATTAAAGAACATAGGAAAATGTACTAAGGTGTGTGCTTTTTCCCAGTAATCAGAGCAAAGATCAAACACAAGCTGTGTGAAACAAGTCAGCAAAGCTTTCAGTAAGAATCAATAAATACACAGCTCTTCATCCCAACCCCATTGTGAGGCATAACATCTTCAGTGAGATTGCTTGCTATGTTTTCACAGTGTTGATTTACTGTAGCTACATCAATATCTGTATTCCTTAGCCACTCCTAATGAATTTATTATACCACCCCCACTGTACTTACAGGTATGTGTAACACAGACTCATCTCCACTGTCAGCAGGGAGGTTAAGTACACTGAAGCTAACCTCAAAGCTTTTAACATTCCCTGAGCACAGCAACAAATTCAGGGTCACCTACAAATCTGCTGAACTTCAGGAAAATCATAAATCACATTCCAACCCCAATTTAAACATGTCTCTCATCCATTTCCCTCCACGAATTCTATCTCTGCTTCAGTTCTCCAAGTGATGATGTGAATGGATACAAGAAAAAGGGGTGAGAGGGAGAGTGCGAGTGAGTGTGGCAGGTGTCGAGGTCGGTCAGGTGGCAAGGCACTGTGGTAGAGCGCAGTCAGGCTTGAAGGGGATGCAAGAGGATGTGCTGGGTTCGAGAGGAGGAACAGGAAGCCTCTTCATCATTGTAGATTGCCTGTCTGTGTGGTTCCCAGCATCTGTACATTGCTTTCCCTGTTGTCACCATATCCCCCCGATTGGTTTTCCATCCTTGCCCATCAGGTTCTAATGGAGTCCCTGGGTGTCTGGATGGATGGAGGTGCAGCTGCTACTGACAGCCTCAGCTGGAACACCATTCACTCCTCTCAAGGAGCTCTAAAACCTGGGTAATAGCCATACAACCACACTGGGGAAATGTGCCCCTCTTCAGGTGTGTCCTTCATCTTCCCTGTTGCATGTGTACTATTTCTCACTAGCCTTTTCTCATTTCTGTATCGTTCTCTGTTCCTTGTTTCACTGCATACCCCAGATTGTTTACTCTTTTTTTCGCTTTTCCTCTTTTTTCAGTCGTCCTTTCTTTCCCTGTCAGCCTGGTGGACTAGTGCTACCTGACCCCTTTTACTTAGAAACGTGACACGCTTCAGTAGGCTGCATCTGAGACAGCAGGGGGTTTAGAAAACTGATACACCCATATTCATATGCACAAACACAGGTGCGCACGCTTTATCCTTTTCAATCAAACTGGCCCAGTGGATTCTATTGCTACAAATACTGTTATCTCAGGGGAACTAATTGGCTCTGTGTTTTGATTCCTTATCAAATTCCACAGTGTGCAATAGTGACTCATCCTTAAGACACAGTTTCTTATTCTGATCCTGGAACCATTTCATTAACATGAAATTATTTCTGGTGAAAATTCACTTAATCTGCAATTTCCTCTGTATTTACCGCACAACATTTTATTTGGCATTTAACTTTCACATAGGGGATGTTGGCTAAATGTAACTTATAGCAAGACAAAGCAGAACTGTTGCCTAAACACAAACTCCACTGGTCAGAGAAATATGGTTAATAATCGGTTGGTAAACAGCAGCAGTCACTATTCTTCACATGTGGTTGAGTGACAAAGTGTTTTGAATCAACACTAGAGGTACTCCAAGCAAAGAAAATGAATCTCCACATTACTAACAGCAAGTTGTCAGTCACATCAAAGTTGCTTACCAGACTTCTTATCTTAGGCCAACAGGTAGCATCAGTTACTCTGCTGGTCGATTAATCTCAAAAATAAAAGCAGAAACATCTTTCTTACAAGTGTATTTGCAGAGCACAGCTCAAGACTTTATGAACCTAACAGCTGCATCCCTTTCAGTTTAACTCTGCAGAAAACTCAAGAGTTTGCCATGACAATAAGTTGTGTCAGTTTAGTGCCACAGTGACACATCTTATCACAAATTATGAGCTGGTGATTCACTGTGAAGGCCACTCTGTTCAGGTTTATAGTTAAAGCTTAAAAGAGGTTTGTAGGTTAGGCTTCACGACAATAATCAACCGGTCAAATGTTTAACTTTCAAATAGTGAAACTGAACTGCAGAAAATATCCACTTTATGGTTTAAATATATTCTTATGAGTAATTATATTATTTATTTATTGCAATATTATTAGTATAGTGGTAGCAAATTCAAGCAAGCATTTATCTGTATGGCTACCACACACAGAATTATTGGAAACAACTTGTAGATATTCTTAAACAAACTATAACTCAAAATTAGATAGAAGTGTCTTGTAAAAGCATCTGCTCAGGGCTGTGGCACTATTGGTGTGAGAGTGAAACTAATTACATGTGAAACTTGAAAAGTGGGAAATAAATCTCAGGCAAACAGTAACTCCCCAGGTAACCGCTCTGCTTTTAATAATCCGGTAGCTCCACTGTAAATAGAACTAAATACCATGGAGACTGCTGAGGAGAAAGACAGGCGCGTGTCAGGGGAATGACTGGCTGAGGAGAAGGAGAACGTGTAGAGTAAGTGAAAGACAAAAAAAAGGGAGAGAATGGAGAGGTTGAGACAGGAGAAACAGTGGACAGGACAGGAGGGGAAGAAAACATAATAGACGTAATAGACATAAACATAAAGTGAAGAATGGCGATAGGGCTGTAATCAACACTCATTAAATGGTGTCATTGAATTTAGAAGTGTGAAATTTAATTCTGTTGTCAAAGGCAATATGTCTCATATTCTCGCTTTTATTGGATCATTTCTCAGAACTTACTGTTTCTGGAGATTCAATAACATCAGCATTTAGCGTTGTTATTGTTTGGTGTCTATGGGCTACAAATACATTTCAAGTTAAAGAAGAGTATTGTGGTTCTCATCTATTATTTAGAAGATGCAGTACTTATTTGCTACAGGAAGTCATAAAAGTTATTTATGCTGTGTTCATTATATAATCACTAAAAGTGAATATAAGACTTCAATACTTTTTGGATGCCAAGAGAAATGCAGAACTCTTTTAGGCACTATTGATGTTTAGAATTTCACACAACACAATACCATAAGGGAGCCTTATGATTGGTCCAAATTCACTCTACAGCCTGACAACAACCTCGCACAGAGAGACACAAAGAACTAGAAAATAAGAAGAACGTGGAGTGCATGCCCCCCCACAGAGTCCTGATTTCAACATAACGTGGAGGATACATGAAGAGACAGAAGATACTGAAACAGAGTAAATCCTCAGAGGAACTATGGCAGGTTCTCCTATAACCTGCATACAAACTACCTGGCAAGTAGTTTAACAAATCATGTACAAGTGGTTTTATTTTAAAGCATATCAATTTAATTTAGTGTTTTCCCTCACTTTCTTTCTTTTAATTTCTTTGCACATTTCATATATTTAAGCAGGTTGATTAAAAATTCCAGTTTGAGAACGTCAATGAAGATTCTCAGTTGTCCAGCTGGGTTATCTGGAATCTGAGTCGCGGCAACTGGACTTTTTTCTTGTTAGTTTGAAACATTTTACTACTCATTCAGTGTTTGTTGCAGAACAATTAGGAATGTGTGCTTACATGTATTTGGCTGATAGTAGTACCAGTACTAGTACTGAGTAGTACTTTGCCAGGTGACCCATCACTGCATTCTCAGAGAGGTTTGGCATTTTACTTTTCTTTGATTATATGTTCTTTATTTGTGACTAGATGTAACCTATTTTATATAACTATCTTGTAATATTTTGGGTTGTACATTGTTTTAAGACAAAGCAAATTTGTTAATTTATGTAATAAAGTATTACTCTACCAATGACAAGTCAAAAAATGGCCTCACTTTGAACAAGGTAACAAGTTGCACCTTTTTAAAAGCTAAACCACAAAAGTCGCAACTCTGTCCCTTGTTTTTCAGAGTGTGTGTGTGTATGACACAGAAACCGAGTCTGTTCACTCTGGCTTAGATGTGTGCTCTCGCCTGTATATATGTATGTGTGTGTGTGTTCCCTGCTGTGTGACAGAAAGGCTGGCAGGTCTGCAGACAGAAGTTTGACAGGCGTTTAATGAGAAGCTCTCACAGGACACAGGCTTTGCACAAGTAATACACACACACACACACACACACACACACACACACACACACACACACACACACACACACACACACACACACACAC
>JAUMHL010000005.1:18063995-18075089 GCA_032362345.1 Sandelia bainsii
ACACACACACACACACACACACACACACACACACACACACACACACACACACACACACACACACACACACACACTATTGCGCACACAGTTAGTAGTGGGGAAAAGGAGGCTCCTTTGTTTTGCAGCAAATATACCTCAACCCATTTTCATAGTGCTTACAAAATACTTGCCTTAATTACACTGAGACTGCACTCTGATCTGCTCAGACAATCTATTAAAACAAAGGATATAATCAATGAATAAAGGAAGTGATGTACTATTGGATTTTGGAAAAGCCCCGGGCTTTTTTAATTGCTCTGTATAAAGCTTATCAGTAACCTCTGATAAACTTTCTTTCTTGAACAAAAATTTGAGCTGGATTCAAATCTGACCAGGCATTAGTGAGTAGTCTGCTGCTTAGAGCTGGAGTGAAGGTGAAAGCTAATTTCCCATCCATCCAGTTCAACAAGGTCTGCGTTGCTTCAGGTGTTGAGCTGACAAGCACCCAAGTCATTCTGCTACCTGTCCGCTGTGAACCTAACAAGAGCCTGCTGGGAGGGCGTCCAAGTGACGGTGGGGGTAAAGCGGTGCTGGATGTGCAGTAGTGCCATATGGTAATCAGAGGCATAATGAGGAGCTACATCTGTTGGCTTGGACTCAGAGGGGCAGGAGAACAAAACTATGTTTAATAAAGTATCACTACACTGGTCTTGGAACATGGCTGTTGGAACGTTAACATTAGCGCCGTTCATTAGTGATGTTTCAAGTGACTCATTTGCATTACCACACATTGACCTGGCTATCAATTAACACACAACACACGCTTGGCAGAAAGAATGAGTTGTCCTTGAAAATACTTAGCGCTGTAGCCAAGTGGACAGCACCCACTCAGTGTCAGTGAGCTGCAAGGTTCGCCGAAGCCAGACAGAGAACAGTTAGTTTACTGTCAAAAAGTGGACGCAGCTAATCAGTTTGGGGATCATCAGCTGTAGAAAACCAACCAACAGCACAACACAGGGTACGACGTCTGGCTCGATGTAGCCTATTGCAAGCCAGAGAATTATGTTGGCCACTGAGCATTAGAGAACAGATGCTGTTAGAGACATTGTCCATCAGTCAGCAAGTGTGTTGCCAGTGTTAGAACGCCAGAGAAGAGTTGGCAAGGATGATGTTGCAGGGTGGCAGGAGATGGAGGTGGGCAGGTGGCAGTCTATTATGGCTACCTCATCCCTTTTTGAACCAAAAGGTTTATGGGGGATTTGGGAGACCAGCTGTTGGCTTTCAGAAAAGGCAAATAAAAATCTTGTGGGAGAGAAACACTGGAGATAGGAGAGGAGTGTCACTGCCCAACAACCTCCAACCCCAACCGCCAGCTCGGGCCATACAGCCAGGTCTCTACTTGTGGTAGTAATGAGTCTGCATCAGGTCCCAGTGGTCAGAGCAGAAGCGGAGCAGTGATAAAGATGAAGTGGGCTGCGGATCCCGTGGTGCTTTTTAGGAGAGTGGAACATTGACCACAAGATCTCTATCTCATTGATCAGCCAGTTCAGAGACAAAAAAGTTCCTTTCCTCAAGAGAGGCCTGTTCCTCACTCCATTGCCCTATTTCAGAGCAAATGTCTTTGTGAACAAAAAGGAAGAAATGCTTTTAAACTACACTGTTTGGGTAGCATCTGTGCTGGTGCTATTGTAGGCAGTGAGGATAAGGAAAGAAACCACTAATTTGATTTGGGGAGCTTTCTCAATCCTCTTACCTAATTAAATGAAGTAACATCTACCATTAGATTTTGTCTTAAATGCCCACTGCAAGTCTACCTGTGTTTATCAAACACAGAAAAACATGCTTGTATTGTGAATCCAAAATTTTCTATAGGGAGCTTTGATTGAGAAAGTGTTTTTTATCTAACAGTGAGCTTATTCCAGTTCTGGGAATCTCGCCAAATGTTTGACTTACACCACCCAAACAAAGCACAACTCAACTTTACACAACAACACTGGCAAACAGTTGGCCAACAAATCTTTGAGAACCTGGCCAAGAGTAAAACACAAATATGCTGATAGAGAGACAAAAGACTTGAATGCTCTTGATAAGTTTCAGTTCACAAAATGAAAACAGCAGAGCGCTGATTCGGTGAGCAGCTGGCAGAAAGCTGAGCAATATCAGCTGAGTTGAGAATGGTCTCCTGCCACACAAGACAAAATCTTGACAAACGATACCAACATTGTAATATGGAGCAGAGTCCCTTTTCACAGCCTTGATGACAACAAATCAGCCTAATTGAAATCCATTCTGTTTGCTTCTCACCTGCAATTAACATTGTTTTTCCTCGCTTTCATCTCACTGAACAAATTAAGATACTGCTTCCGGTTCTGGTGGCACGGCCTTCACAAAATAGATCAATAGTGTTGTGAGAATAGGGTCAGCAGAGGTACAGATGACAGCTGCGCTCCTCTAATTATGATCACACTGAGACAGAGGAAGCACCTGCGCTTTGTTTGCAAGAAGACTAAACAGAGGAATCCTGTAAATCCTGTGCTTTACATTCACATTTTTTAATCAAATACGCTCACAGATTTGTGCACT
The DNA here is from genome assembly GCA_032362345.1 of Sandelia bainsii. Classification (NCBI taxonomy): domain Eukaryota; kingdom Metazoa; phylum Chordata; class Actinopteri; order Anabantiformes; family Anabantidae; genus Sandelia; species Sandelia bainsii. The sequence continues at coordinate 18,066,558 of JAUMHL010000005.1, forward strand.
TATGCAGGAGCACAACCACACATGTTTCATTACAGAGATTGTTTAACAATAGGTTAATTTTTAAAATCAGAAATGCCTCCCTCAGTGCATTTAGTGGAGACAATTATTGTAAGGAATTGTATATAAGGAATGTAAGGAAAATCATGGATTATGTTGAGTTTTCAGTGAAAAACAAACTTACATTTAAATTTCAGCCTCAACAATCCACTTGTAGTTGGGGTTTAAATATAAGAAAATTTATTTGGTAGTTTATTACAGTAGGTACATTTACTTCTAAAATGCCTGATGTTTCTATTATTTTGTTTAGCCCCATTTTTATCAAATGAAGGCGAAATAAAAAAAAATCTGTATAACACAATACAAAATGACTATATAACTAAATCAATACCTGTATTAAATAAGCAAAAACTGATTATCATATTATCATGGTCATGAACAGAAGATTTACTGCAGTACTGTTGTATTAAAGTTCATTAGTTTTAGCAACCGATATCTCAAACGTGTGCAGCAAAATTGAGGCCAACTTGATCAACTTAATTCATATTGAATTAAAACTGAACACCTGCTAATAATTTGATGACTGTAGAAATAAATGGTGGCAGATAATTTGGTAGATCCATAAAAAATGTAACACACCTGAGAAAGCCTCTGGACAATGTGTCCCAAAGCATCTGTTATTTAGGTTTATATACACACAGCATGCTGTGAACAAAACATCTGGATACAATATAAAGTAGGAACCTGTGGTCATCTTTTTAGTTGGTCACTGTGACCCTGAATACAAATGAGCAATAAAAATAAATCACCCGGCAATGTCCTCCACTGTCTTTGTGAGGCTATTCACACTAGACATCAACTGCTGCAACAATTATTAGTTCACCTTCCTCAACATAATCACAGTGCACTCAGTGCATGGTGTGCTAGTATAATTAACACAATAAAATAATATTTTATTCTGTCACTATATTAGTGTGCACAAAGCTGAAATGACACTAATGGGAAGAGACATAAAATATATACTGATTTGTTATCAAGTAGCAGTTTCTAAACTCTGGAGTGACAAAAACTGCAAAGCTCTTTAGTCCAAAAAGGTAAAATGAATGTGTGAGGGATGATGCAGTTCCACTTCTGAGACTTCTTCAGCTGATCACCTGCCACTAAACCATTTCTACTTCATCCTACTTCATTCCTAAGACTTTCCAACATACAGACACAGGCAGATGGACATAATTACACAAAACTAAAATAGAAATTGAATCTTAACACAGGACATATTTGCTTGGATTTCTCTTATTGCATTTCTTGATGTACCTTTGAAAATACTTTGACGGTTCAGTTCTTTAGATCCTAATGAATCCTAATAAAGATAACCAATGTCAAGTAAAGAGCCTTAAAATGGATGGAAACTTGAGAGGTGAATAGCATTCAGCTGTGGCTTAATGTGATGTTGTGTTGCATATAGTGAGGAAATGCTAATTTACAAAACACATTTTGTCATTTCTGAGCGCGGAACCTAAAGGAATACTAAACTTTGAGTGTGTAAATGAAATTTCAGAACTATTTACATTCAATAGGCCCCTTACTGCTCCTGCACTGCTATGAATAAGCAAGGTGCAGCTTAAATTTTCCAATTCATTCTACATATATCACAGTGATGTGGCTCCTCCATCAGGTGGCCATGCTTTAGTAAGAAAAATGCAGATCAGCTTAATCAGATGTGATGTTACTGGCTGTGACCAATAATGTGTCACTTGCTGAAACAACAATGCTGCTTTTAGTTGGAGAGAGTTTGATTTTACATATAACAGTTTTAACCCCCAATTACAGTGGAGAGCTGAACCATAAGCTGACCCCCCGAGCAGAACAAGATCGACACAGCAGAACTAATAACACTGCGCACTCAGACATAGATTCAGCGTGTGACTGATGGAGGGTGATTAGGGAGAGGCAGAGAAAGAAGGAGCTGGGTTTTGAATGCTATTTCTTCCCTCTCTATTAGTTTTCTTAAGTATAGTGAATCTTGACCTGGTGTTCATCTATAGCTGGTGTCTGAGAAGGAGTTAGGTATAAGGGAAATTGCAGGAAAGAGACAGGCAGCGACAGGAGGAGGTGGAATGAGAAAATAAGGACCAAGAGGTGAATGGAAAGAAAAAGGTGAGAATAAGGACAAGAGAGTGACGAGAGCTGAGGCAGTAAGGGCAGTAATAGCAGTTATTACAGGTGGGACAAAGGCAGAGAGGTGAAAATTGGTTAAAGTTAAGGAAAGGCAAAAGGAATGAAGAAAATATATGAGAAATAGTGCAATGAGAAAGAGGAAAAGAGTGTAAATCAAGGCAGCAAAGGACAAAGGTGTTCATAATATTGGCAATATAATAAAGGTTATTCATTGAATCTATGTCAAGATTGTCTTCTATTGGTTTGTGAAACACAAAATGGTCTGGGCAGCATTTCCAGGTTGGAAAATAACAATCAGGCAACAGGCCCTACTTGCTGGTGCCTGGCAGACCTTGTTGAATTAAAGAAAAAATTCCCAACTCCTCAAGATCCAACTAACCACCACAACACTGTGACGATGTAATGAGATGAAACATTTATTTTCTATGGCTACACACTGTTCTAATTTGTTGGTAATTTAATTTGTTCAAATTGGAAAGGTTAAGTTGCAGGTGTTTAGATTTTAACACTGCAAGCTAGCTAGATTCATAGGTAAAATGTTGTCAAATGAAAATACTGTAAAATCCTGTATTTGCTAATAACTAAGAAAAACAATTAAATTAGTGTTTGCTAAAATGCATACCAATATTTACAGAAATGGCATTGAATGCACAGTTTGACAAAAAAAAGGTCTTAATTCAGGGTGCATCTGGTAGCTTTTTACCTGAAGTTTTAACCACGTTTTACAGCTGCTCAGTTGTCATGGAGAGGTCTCCCTTGTCATTACCTTATATACCGCCACCTGTTAATATGTCACCCAAATTCCATATTTAGGTCAGGTGATGACAAGTGAGAAAACTAAATCTACTGGTAAACACTGTGAGACACAATTAAAAGCTCTACAAAAAAGCTAGTGTGTAGGCCTTCAGTTAAGATCAAACCCCACAACCCGATAAAACAGCTTTGGTATGAATTAGAGCGGAGACTGCGAGCCAGGCCTTCATCAGTGCCTGACCTCACAAATGCTCTCCTGGAGGAATGGTCAAATACTCCCATAAACACACTTCTAAACCTTGTGGACAGGCTGCCCAGAAGAGTTGAAGCCTTTAACGTTCATGTGTGTGTAAAGGCAAGCTTCCCAATACTTTTGGCAATGTACTGTATATTATCTTGATACCAAAACAGCAATCTATCACCCATGCAACCAGCAGAATGATTCACACATGTAGGCATGGTGCAGAAAGCGTTATGGTATAAATCTGGTTATTTTAAACACAGTAAGCACAGTTTATCTCTAATTGTTGGAGATTGCATCGCTGAAGTTCCTCCAAAGCTCTAAAGATGATAAAACTTTAAACAGACACTTTAAATATTAGTGCGATGATTAAAGGAAAAACTGTATATTATGCAATGATGTGAAACAATGCATGAAATTTGTTGCTAATGACATTATCAACTGCCCTAAAATCAAAGGATTTACCCAGTTTAGAACATCTCAAAGTAATTTAACATTTAATCATTTTCATCACAAAATACAGATGCAGTGCTTTACTGTGGCAGTGTATATTACTATGAAAATGAGATGTTAATACATTCCAATTATCAATGCAAGTTTAATTTGAAAAACTGTGAGAACTTTTATTCTCCTCTTGCTTTGTTAACACATGTACAGCTTAGTTTCCTTAATCTGGTTGTCACAATAAAAACTAATCATGAAGGCAAATATAAAACCCAACCCTTTGTTTATTACAGAGCAACTACAATATTTGGATCATAGTCATGTCTACATGTGTGACAGGAAAGCTGAGCAGAAGTTGGCTGTAAATGAACATGAGATGCAGCGTGCTGGCTTTGCTTGGACTAACTGTGGTGTAGCATCTGGCAGGGGGACATTGTAAAGTGAGGATAGCTACCGTATAAATGGTCTCCAGCCAGAAAGGATTTGGTGGGCTGGCTAGCTGGCTTATCAAGTCACTAAAAGCAATTCCACACCATGTGTAGCACTGAGCTGCTGGACAACTTACTCATTTAAATCAGTTTGGACAGCTCTACACACACTGAACCACAAAGACAGCAGGATGAGTGTGTGAACATGTGACTGGACGAGTGAATGAACACACTCAGATCTATGTCAACTATTCAATGACTGAGCTTCTTATGAAAGCTCCACAATGGTGACACAAATGAAGCACTGGACCAACAAAATCTTTCTGTCTGAAAGCATAGAAAAAGGTTTTCAAATCTGTTCAACATCCAGTCAAATGCAATCAACTGTGCTTCAGCTTTGTCTGATGATCTTGTTCAGCAATTGCTCAAGTCTGGCCATGTGTGGGAATCTTAAGTCCATCTAACTACTAATAAAGTCATCTTGACAAATATGTTTGACTCCAAACTATCTTGGAATGAAAACCAGCCTTAGAAAGGAACATAAATTATTTTTTACTGTGACTGTATGGGTTTTTCAGCATTACCTCAGCATTAGTGCTCACAGAACAGCAAAACACTGTATCACAGGAGACAGAAGAAAAAGAAGCAGAAAATGATACAGGGGGATTGTTTGCAGCAAAGTGGGGTGGGGTGGGGGGGGCACAGAGTCCCTTGTACTGTAACATCTACACATAATAGATATTCAGGTTGCAAGCAATTTTAAGATTTTGTAAAGTATTTCCTTGGTGGTTATATTTAAGAAAACTACATTTGTGAGTTTCTGTGTATATGCATCAGTGTGTTTTTGAAAGCACAAACCTTGTATTATTGTCTTCAGGTCATAAGCTACATGGCCATCGACCTCAGTCTGGTGACCAGCAGACCTCAGATTCACCTTTAAATGCAACCTGAGCACCAACCTACAGAAATTCTGCCATGACATCTTTCTGCACCACAGCAACCAGATGGTTTTGCAAGCCCAAAATAACCCCTGGACATCAGGTTGGACATTAATATTCATGACTGCTTCTGACACATGTTTGAATCATAGAGGAATATGTTCCCCTCTTCAGCAGCATTGCAGATTTTATCAGTTATGACAAACGAGAAGAAAGTTAGGGGTATAAAAAGGGAGTGAGGACATTTATATTTAAACTGTGTCGAAGGTGGCTAAAAGCAGCACGATAAAAACTAAATTCAGATGGAATATTTGGCACATGACAATTTAATCACTGACATTTACTCAATTTAGTTTGAAAGCTTTCTCTGCTAATGGCAAATTGACCTCACTCTAAGGCTTTGTATGAAGTTCAAAGTGGGGGCTTTTAAATGGAGCACTGTGGAAATCTGAACAGGGAATGAAAATTCCTTCGGTATTTTTATTAATATCTAAGTCACCACTTATAAATAAGAATCTGACTCCTAATCATTGAGATTCACAGGATTCAAAGCAACAACAAGAGAACTGCACTTTATGCTCCAGCTGTTCTGTCTGGCTGCAGCAGCCAACAGATAAGCACCTGTAAAGCAGCAGGAGCCTCTCTTCCAAAGCCCCAGTTAATGTTTCTCATTAGTCGATATTAATCTGCCCTTCCTCCAATCCTGACCCGAGGTTTGCTTGCCACTCCAACTAAGATGGAAACAAACTACCGACATGATGCACACAGTCAACCCCTTCTCCACAGTAGCTGTTTTTCTATTAGTCACTATTAGTGTGAAACCCAGATGGGCTCAGTCCCACTCCTCTGTCACCCCACTGGAGGTAGCCTTAGCAGCAGTGGAACCTGGCGAGTGATTGATAGGGACAGGTAGATGATGTGCTGATCACCTAGTGGGGTTTGTCAGCCGCAATATTGCTGCCAGTCTCCCAGGCAACCAGCCGCCTAAGCGCTAGCATCTGTGGCCTAACGTTCCCAGTGAGAGATTAGGTGGTCAGAGTCGTGTGTGCACAGTGGCAGGCATAGAAACAAACGTAGGCGTAGACAGACAGACACACACACAGAAATTCTTCTCTCTAGTTCCTACAGGTCAGGACGACCTGTTGATTTTAGTTAGGGATGTGACATTGTTACATTATATTTATCAGAAGTGATAAATTGACAAAAACTGAATTTTATAGCTTTCATTAAATGAGAAAATTAGTGATCTGCTAGTTATCATATTCACTGAATAAAAATAACTGTGTAAAAATGCAAGTCTGTCATGCTCATAAAGCTTCTAATCATGTCACCAGGACTCCCTCTGGGTTTGCACTTTTGCTTTGGAGGCTTTCTGGAGGCAGGGCGGTGGGATGCTTGAATTGAAAGGTATCATTACACACAAGCACCTGCGTGTATCCACCAGCCAATCTACTCATTTCCTGCTGAGCACTCCTCAGAGGTGTGATGCAGACTATTCAGCTGCCAAGCACAGCATAAAGGTTTATATGGCTTCCCAAAGGAATGCTAGTTTCTCTCTTCACTACAGGATGACTCTGACTTACTATAAGATATATGCACGAATGATAATTCTGCCATCTTGGTATAATATGACCTTGACTTCTTTGACTCAGCAGAGAAGCATTTTCTGGTGTAAAAATTCACACTGCCTTTTCTTTGAGTTATTTATTTATGGCTCACCTGTGATTGGTAAAAATAACAGTGGTTGCCTTTGTTTTTAACGTTGTGAGAATCTGAGATGGTGTGGCCACAAGAAAACCTACAGTATTTACATTGAAAGCATTTAGTACCATACATAACTATACAATTAAAAAGGTATCTTTACGGCAAGCTACGCCTCTGTTACTGTTACACAGGTTTTTCAGAGAGAATTATGTTTTATAATAATTGTGTTTACATTTTGTATTACAAATCTCCTGTATCGTAATACCATAGTTATTGTTAGATTGTTATTAATTGATGGCACCCTACCTCTAATGTAAGGCCAAGCTGATGAAGGTCGTTAGCCAGACATCCCCTTCAGAGTAATCATGACAATGTATTATGACCTTCTCTGCCAGACAGAGAACACATACACACACACACACTACACAAAAACCAGCAGCTGACTTCACTGATTTGTGCACCTCAAGCCTGAGACGAGAGAGCTAATCAGTGAAATCAGCTGGTGTAGTGTTTGGTTGGAATAAAAATCTGGACACTCTTGGTTCTTGACAGCATCCAAGGAGGACCACTGAGTTAAGACTCCATCATCAGAACTGTTTTTTTTTTATCCTTCAGGAACTGAATTTCTACCACTGCCGGTTTTCTTGCTTTTCACCCATGCGTCCCAGGTATGTAAGAGTCTTTGATTTAATGACTAGAATCAAAATCAGGAGGAGGATCCTGATGACCACAACTGAGAACCATCACGCATGATTATCCTGCTAATAGTCTCACAACTGAAAAACCATTGGTTATTACATGTCTGTATCAATACAATGCCATATATTTGACTATTAGATATTTGTGACCCATCCAGTAATTTGATAATTTTATTCCTCTTAACTTTGACCTACTTCACTTAAACTTTAAACTATTGTATGATTACCTTAGCTGAGAACAATAAACATGGCAGAGGTTGTGAGTATAAACTCACCTGTTAACTACAAATCAAATGTTTGGCAACAGTACAGGTTTTACAAGAGAGACAGTAAACTTTACAAGTCAGATGCAATTTGCAAAATGTGTCATGCTGCTGTAAAGTACACAGGCAGGACAACTAAAGTTATAACTCACCTGACTTCAGTATCTAAACTCAGAGGAACTTGTAGGTGACTCTTACTTTTTAGTAAATACCTGTTTCAAAATACACATAATACAGATACAGATCCTCCAGATCAGACATCTCTAAATAATATACACTATTATATAATAATAAATCATTCATTACAACCAATTTCCTGCGTATGTGTATGTTTTCTGTAGATCTTAAGAATACTACTTAAGTGACATTTTCAATGCATGACTAATGGAATATGTACATACTGCAGTACACCTAGTGGATTTAATATAAAGGGTCTGGATACTTTCTTATGGAGCCCCCTAGGGGTCACGTAGTAGAAAAAATATTTAGGTGAAATAAGTGGTAGAAAAAAAAATTGACGATGCGGTAGAATAAAAAATTCAGACAATATGGTAGAAAAAAAATTCAGACGTGGTAGAAAAAAAATTCAGACGATGTGGTAGAAAAAAAAAATTCAGACGACGTGGTAGAAAAAATAATTCAGACGATGTGGTAGAATTAAAAATTCAAACTCCCCACCCACACGTTAAACAGACCAGCGAATGTGACTATAGACCTTTGGCATTACTGTGGCTTTAGGGCAGCCTCCCACAGCAGCATGGTCGACATTGCACGTCCTCACAATAACATTCCAAACGGTGGTGACTGGTTTCTTGGAGCTGTGGTTGCTAGTCCGGCCGGCCTGCCCAGTGCCTCGTCTGCTGATCCTTGTTGTTGTTTTGATCTCTG
>JAUMHL010000005.1:18075189-18088241 GCA_032362345.1 Sandelia bainsii
TATGTAATGGATGCACAATTTATTCCAGTTTATAATGCAATAATGTGCAACGTTCTGGACAGTTGTGGCTGTTGGCCCATGTGTTTACATCCTGCGGGTCTATAAGTCACATTCGCTGGCCTGTTTAACGTGTGGGCGGGGAGTCTGAATTTTTTTTTCTACCCCATTGTCTGAATTTTTTTTTCTGCCACTTATTTCACCTAAATGTTTTTTTTTCTACCACTTATTTCACCTAAATATTTTTTTCTACTGCATGACCCCTAGGGGGCTCCGTACTTTCTCCACTACTGATTAAAATAATAAAACTGATTCTCTGTCAGCTTGCTCAAGTTGCAACACTAAATACTTTTAAACATAATTCTGTTTAATAAGTTGATGTCAATCTGTTGTTTACATATCATCAGTGCACAGTCGGTAGTAGTAGTAATTTATTAGAAATACTCATTTGTGTTGTGTTAGTTTTTCTTTTGTTATGGGTTTGCACACTTGTAGATTTGACAGCATTGACATTTATTTTTTATCCTGTGCCTGTCAATCAAATGTGACCAAAATATCTATTTATTTCTAAAGCCAAACATATTGTTGGTGTTACTGTTCACTATTGTGTTGTTTTGTATGGATTTAGAGACATTTATTTTGTTAAGCAGCAACTTAATAACAAACTTATCTGTCACTGAAAATGTGCAGCCCAGCTAACTTTCTAGATTTGAAAATCTGGCCCAACTTAATACAGCTCTGGAAAAAATTAAGAGACCACTGCAAAATCATCAGTTTCTCTGATTTTGCTATTTAAAGGTATATGTTTGAGTAAAATTAAGTCCTCATGGAAATACAGTAACTGTTTGTAATGACTGTTAAAAGGATGAAAGGGAAAAGAATATTTCAATATAATGACAGAAGATTTTATAAAAGTAATTTCTATGATAAACATGAAAATTTGGCTTATCTTCAAAGTATTCTGGCCCTCCAAATGATTGTCCCCATGAATATGTACAACAATGGATAAAGAAATGAAACAAATAAAGCCATTGTAGGGAAACTGTCAATCAACTGGGCCAGTATCAGATCCTTTGAGTATTTCATGGCTGTACTGTGTGACTCAATTAACAATTCAAACATGTCATTTTTACTTTATGGGGTCTTTAACATTGATACAGTGAAATTATCACAGTCGGTGTTTCAAAGCAGTCAGCCCAACCAGTCAATGCCATCAGAGTCTTTTAACAGCAGGGAGTCCTGGTTTGTCACCACTACAACAGACTGATGTCTCATTAGAAAGATGGGCTGTAGTCTTCCAAAGGACATTATAGACTGGGACGGTACTGGGGTGTCTTTTAATAGTCATTCTGATCAAATTCATACACTTAAAAATTCTGCTTCTATTTGGACCCAGCCCAATTATAGCAGAGAGCAGAACCAAAACACACGGGGAAAAAACAATTGATTGATGACATGTAGTTTTTAAAATCTGTACTTACTACGCCGGTGTAATAACTTTCAGTGTTCTACAAGTAGTGTCACAAAATGTCACAAATGCAACGAAGCATGGCAGTGAAGACAACACAGATAAATCTGAGAAGTTATGTGCACGTCTTTTATTTCTTATTGATTTTGATCTAGTTTATGGTTTTGTATAATTCAAAGCTCCTCTGTATCTTGACATCACACAGGAAAACACACATCAGAGTTCAGAAAAGCCAATTAGCATCCAACTGGGATCTGTTTGCATACAGTGTAGCTGTAAAGTCAAACCCACTCAGTCAAGTATAAATTGTTAAAAATAAATGTTTTGCTGTAAATAGAAAAAAACAGCTGTTGACTTGTAAAAATAAAATCAATAATATTATCATGTGTAATATAATCTACAAGGTAAATATCCTGAATTCAAACACTAGATATACTCTAGGAATAGCAGGAGTAACAGGAGTTAAACCCGCGCAAATCAGGGTAAAACAACAAAACTTTTGTTTGTTTGTTTGTTTGTATTTGATTCTACATAAGCCTCAGCGGGCCAGACTGCTCCAAGCTAATGAGGAGAATGGAGGAAGTAAAATGTCCAGCAGTGCTTTGATTTGAGTGGGACTGGAATGAAGAGCTATGACACTGTTGAGGTATTTCATTATTTTCACTAACAAGTTGGATTTTTTTCCCCCTCAATCGCTTGCAAGAAAACACAGCCACTAATGAGCATCATTGTTTCTAACTCTGTTTATGTTGTGAATCAGAGAGCAGGCTGCCGAACATAGGCCCGCGGCTACAGGCCAGTTGGGTGCATAAACTCACCTCCTTCTCTCCACAGATATTGCTGATGATGGAGTTGGAGGCCGGACTGGCAGAGGGGCCGAGGACTGCCACCACCCCTTTAGACATGATTTGGCACACTGTGAGGAAACAGAGAGGGGTTGGATGGGATGATGAGGATTGAGGAATGAAAGGAGAATAAAGACAGCAAGAGACAAAGTTAGTCTGTGATATTCAGGAAAGTACATGCTCTCTTGAAGTATTCTAGGCAAATACCCTTTAAAAAAAAGCTCTTTTAAGCCAGATGTTAATGGATGCACTCTGCCCTACTTCAACCTCTAAACAGATAGCAGCCTCAGCCAGCATTTCTGCTGTCTCAAGGGAACCTGAACCTACATGTGTTGGTGAAATGTGTGCAAAGCCAGATGTATTTGTCCATGCTGAACGCAAGCACATACAGAAAAAAATTCTTTAGCATCTGCCCCTGAGAGTTTAATAGCTTTAATAGCAGAAAGAAAGATATATAAAGGGAACGAGTCACAGACGGATAAACAGAGTGACAAACAGTGAGGAAGGCAGAGAGACAGAAATAGTAACAGGCAGTGATATCTGGAGGCTTAAATCATAAAATCTCATATTTGAACACTTGTACATGAATACCATAATATTGCAAAAATGACACACACCTCATCTTGTTTTTCACATTCTACATTTACAAGGGCTGATTTAAAGGCTTTACCTTTGGGGATGAACACATATCTTTATAGGGAAACATTCTGTGAATGTGAGTTTTACTCCTCTAATTTACACAGGCCATATGTTTTAATCTCCAATACTGGGAAACAGAATGTGTATAATCCCTGGTTTATAATTAAACCTCTGAAGTCAATGATGTGAGGCAGACATGGGTACAGACAGTATGTACTGTTCATGTGTGAACATGTGTGCACTAAGTATATATGTGTGTGTGTGTGTGTGTGTGTGAGTGTGTGTGTGTGTAAGTAATTTGGTGTTGGTTATTGGCAAATGCAGAGCATTAAACAGTTATGCGTGTGAAAGAGGCAGAGGGGAGCCGTTTTCAGGTCTGTGCAGTCAATTCCTAGGCAGTGATGAATTATTAATAAGTAATTCCATAGTCAACCATGGGGGCTGTAACACATGAACACTGACACTTCACACAAGCGCCCACATACCCATGTACAGTATGCACACATGTGCAGTACCTGCAAATACATTTGCACCAGTCTGCACGGCTTCAGCAAATTATAAAGCTGAATGATTTGACTGCCAGCCAACTTTCTCCTTGCTCCTGGCCACACTTCCATTTGCTCCCTTTTTGCACAACTAGTACTCTGTGTGTGTATGTGTGTTCATGGATCAGTGCTATTGTTCTATGTTGTTTAATGTTTCAATGTGTAAATACCATAAAAGCTGGAATTCTGAACTTTTACCTCATATCCATCTTTTAATTTTAAACCCAAATGTCTTCACTTCCAACACTTTTGGAGAGGACTCTACATGTGTGTGTTAGAGACAATATGCATGTCAACTCTATATCAAAAAATACCTCTTTATTATTCAACCCCTTGGAATCAGTTTGAAGGTTTCCATTAGGTGCATGGATGTGCTGTTCTCTGTGGTTAAATAATGGTCAGCAGTTCACCCAAAGTAAATTTCTCCACTTAACACTGGAGCTTAACCTTGGAATCATTAGAGCTGTAATGAGTTAGACTTGAGAACTGCTGGACAACTTGTTACAACTGGTTACAAGGGGAAGGACAGACGGACAATCAAGAAAACGAACGTATGATATAGTAGCACCAGACACATAAACTGCTATCAAAACCAAACTGGTATATCTAGGTCATGGTGCTGTGGTTAGTTTCCTTTCAGATCTTAGATCTTAATGGATTAAACATTGTTAGAAGTAAATCATTCTCAGTAGCCTTACATGCACACGTGGCAGCACTAAAGCAAACCTGTGAAAGGGTGGCTGTTTATGTAGTAGAGTCATGCCATGCCTTTAAAAGCAGCAAGCAGCCAAAGGAGACATCCATTTAGGAGGTGTATACAGGCTGGAGTGGCTGTATGAAAGGTGGGGTGGGACTTTTCTGGGCAGGTAGCTCTCCCTGTGAGATATTTCCATCTAATTGTGGCCACTGATCCGTCCCTAATCCAATTCCTGCCTCTAATTACATACACACACTTCCACACACAAACATTTGCACAATATGCACAATTCAGCACGCACACAACAAGAACACACGGACAGAAAGATAGGCATAAACACACACAGACATACGCAGAAGGAACCACATTTAGGCAGGGTTTGTGGTAAACCAGGCAGAGAAAGTAATACAGTTTCTTGTTGTTGTGGGAAGTGAAGCAGTGTTTCCATAGATTAAGCGGTGCCGCTGAAGCTGTTGGGTTTGTGAAAGTGGCAATGTGTTGCATTGAAAATCTTCTTGTCACAGCTGTTTATATTGGTCGTTTTCTGCAGACACATACCGTTGTATAGATTTGAGATAGTTTTCATTAAAAATTAAATCAAATCTAACCAATAAAGACTGAAATATGAGGCATTGAGTTACCACACAGTACACTGGTGTTTTAAGTAGGTGTGAAATAAAAGCATTGACACAATTTATAACAAATGGGTACTCCATTTTGTGTTAATGGAGCCACCCTTGGTGATGTATTTGTCACATCTTTGTGACAAATTACTGGAAATCTCATAATGGGCCATTAAAAGGACCCATGAGCCTTTCTGTTGAAGGTCATCTTGATTTTGACACAGATTAAAGGCACATTCAGACACTTTTACTCTGTGAAAAAAAATGCAGCCCATCTTATTTATGTGAATAGAGGAAGTGCGTGATGGGGGTTGGCACTGTGGAGGACGGGGGGTGGCCTCTGTTCTGCACTGCCACAGGAGAATGAAAGTTGGAAATATATACCGTGAGAACAAAATACAACCCAGCAGATAGACATGACCATACCTTTTGACTCGTTCAGCTATCAAAATATGACAGCTCATTTTGCGTTCCTGCACCACATCAGACTGTCATCGAGTTTCAATAATTTGTTTGCTTCTGTTAGACCAAAATATTGTTAAATCAAACAGACTTATCTCAGTACTTGGGGGAAGAGTGTGATAGACTGAAAGACAGCATGGCTGAACTGAAATGACAGGCTTGCTGATTTCAAAATGAGAGACACTTTGCGGTGGTGCGACTGCTGACTGGACCCAGCAGTGCCTCACATTCATTACTTTCTCTGTCTCTTTCTCTGACTCTTTGATTCTGGTCTCCGTCATGTTTATGTTTGGCCATTTTGTCTGTTTCCTGCCATTCTCCAGCCTGCCAACAGATGCTCACGTACTTTCTCTCCATTCCCTGTCACCTGATCTTCCGCACCCACTCACACAACTGTTCCTGTTCCCTTAACAGTGCTCACATTATTTATACCTTTCAGTGCCACCAGTTCCTTGCCAAATCGTTTTAATGTTTGTCTCTTCTGTGGTGGACTGCTGCTTTCTCTCTCTTTCTGCTTGCAAACCATCTTTGTTTTTTTACCTGTAAGCTCATCACTAATTGTACTAAATTCACCTCATTGCACCATATGCATCATATGCACCATGTCTACATTTGGGTCCTCATCCCTGTTGCAGGTATTTTCTGTACAGTATGTGTACTGACATAATGACCAACACACTGACACATGTGAACAAACACCCACACAAACAGTATCTTTTCCTCACCAATTATGTGGCATTTGTTTCTTTTTTACTTACTTGTTTCCCCCATCTCATATTCACTGTCTCTCAGCAATTCAAATATGTCCACCTCCAGCTTGCCAGTGGTGGAGCGGTTACTGTTCCTGTTGATGCTGTCTTTGGCCAGCGTGATGGCCAGACGCTCCCCTCTGCTACACTCCATAGGGTCATCAAGGATGGCAGCTGAGGATGAGGAAAGGGGAAAGAAAGAGGGTGACAGAAAGACAAAGGAGATAAATAATTACCTACAGTGGTCACTGCTGTTTTTCTCAATTGAATAACACCCAGGATGACACATACAGCCATTCAGTCTGACAACCTGTAAAACCAGATCATGTATTTAATATAAGTCTTTTTTTATCTACAATAAAAGTTCACTCCACTGAAAGCTGCCCCCAAGGTGTGTGGATTTATTAACACCAATACTTGTGACATTTTGCGCACACTGCTCTCCATTAATCTAGAGTGCCCACAATGGCACGGTGTTGTTCTTAATGAATCCATACACTCTGGGAGCAGCTTTTAGTGGGGGCAATCTATTATTTTTCTGAAAGGGTGAGTGCTAGTTAATGTAAATATCTGTATGATAGCTTGAAAGTTTAAAAACTTTAAAAATAAAAAGAAAGTATTGCATATGTTCTAAGGCATTTTCAAGAGCACTACAAAACATAATAATTTAGAAATTATTGTTTAAAAGCATTCAACACATCTGTTGTTTGGTTAAGGAGAGACTTCAGTCGCTGAGTCAGCTTTTTTTAAAGACGCTACACTGTTTAAGTCTAATATAAATAAAGAATGATGACATAGCATGAAATTATTTATATATGTTCTGTATGCAAAAATAGATTTCTTCTTCACTGTAGCATTTTATTAAGAATAACTGATGCCTGACTTGTATATATGGCTTAGCTAAGCCAATTACAAAGAGTAAATATAGATAATCCACTCTCCTGATTCTGTATGAAGAAAAAATGTCATTCTACTACAATAAAAATGTACAGAATAGTTATTAGAAATATCTTTTTCCATACCTCATGATAACTAAGATATACAGTATTGGTATGCATTTTCTAAATACAGTAATTATACAGTAAAAACACATTCAGGTTAATTATTTGGATAAAATTATATCTTAACATCATAATGACACAGGTGTCAACAAGATTGACATACTATATGCTTTTATATGTGCTGAAAAAATGGCCTGTGCAGTATTTCTTATTGTCAGTCTTGACATGACTTCACTTTTTCCAACCCAACAACTCTGTACTGCATCAAGACTGATGTCTAAAATATTTCCAAGATCACTGAAAAACCTGACCATTACAGAAATGTTCTAATTTAAACATTTCACATCAACCACTTCATCATGTTTCAGCCCAACTGCATCAGCAGGCTGAATGAACACCCATTTATACGAACTACAACACACTTTAATAGGTCCACAGGCTAGAAGGGAAAACACAATAAAATGAGCAGCAGATGTCTGAAAGCAGGCTTTGTAATTAATATAATTATACTGGGTTAGCACAAAGGGCCTCACGTTAAATAGATTACATTTAGAGCTAAAGCAAAAGCTGAAGATAAAAGTAACTTAGCCAGAAAAGTGTAAAATTAAGAAGGCAGAAAAAATACAAATAAGGTTAAGTACATCTTGGCTGAAATGTAAATGTACTGCAGACTATCCATTAAGGGGAAAGATGGCAGGTTAAATGTTGTACAGTAACGTCAAGTCTAATCATAAGAGACATGTAATTGCTGCACGTGAAGCTGGAACATGTTTGAAATGACCTCTTCCCTGTTTATCACAGAGTTGAAACAATAACTAACTCTAACTTGCAAAGATGAGACATATCCACTCATCTGATGTCATTACAGTGCCCAGTCACATCAAGCCTTATGTACAACTAAAATTATTTGCTTAGAAGAAGAAAGTAGCAGTGATAGGTCATCCAAGATTGTATTCATCTCTGCCTGTTTGAAAAGCTGTGGACAAAGGACATGTTAATCTCTTTATGCACTCAACGTACTCCTGCTTGAACATGAACTGCTGACGACAGCTTAATATGATCACTGGTATATTATTTGGATAGTTTCAGAAAATCAAAGACACACATTCAATTACATTTTTATGTGTAAGCACCATTTTGCTGCACTCAGCAATGACAGCGAGTTGGTGGTAATGTGTTGTGTTCAGAGCTTGGTGCATTAAACGTGTGAAGCAATCTTTTGATGACAAGCAGGCATGTTCAAGGTGAGCTTCTGTTGTATTGTAAAAACGCGTGACATCAACTCTAACCAGAAATCTTACACTGTAAATGGTTTCAATATACAATCCAATCATCATTAACCATGACTCCCACAGAACTTTTAAAACCACTGAAGTATACAGACTTGGGAAATGTAATGACTTTAAAGGTTTTATATTTTTAACACTCAAATATAAACACATCATTTAGCTCTCTGTTCTTCAAATTTACTTTGACACAGTAGTAAGTTTAAAATGAACCATGATTTCTTGACAAGATTAAACAGATTAGGCCTCTCTCATAATTTGAACTTTTAACATGTCCAATACCAAATGGTAGTGAGTATTCAGCAGCTAAAGAATCAGCTATTTTTAGATATCTAGTAGAACTGTTGACACAGGGCTTGGTATCATAATTAATTCAACAACTCTGCCACAGTTGTCTATTTAGCACATCAGAAAATATCAAAAGTGATGTTCAATTCATTCATAACAAATTTGTGTAGAATTTTCTTTCTCAAGGCTGCATCAAAAATATAAATCAATAAAATTCTGTGAATCAAGACAGTATGAATTAAATGCCTTATTATGCAGTGCAAATCCAGGCACACAGGTTGGTGTACATCTGCACTAGTGAATGAAAGTTCAAATTCTGACATGCCCTGGTCTCACAGGAGTTGACATTTGGGAGTAGTCAATACACGACAGCTGGCAAACAAGCAAGGCTGTTTTCACACAGGGAGAACATGAGCTGGGCCTTGATCCATTGAAACCAATCAATGAGTAGCCTGGAGGTACGCTGAGGAATAGCAAACTGTGACTGTGGAAGAGCGACTCAGTGAAAAGTAGGTATGAAATTAGAATTCCTCCAAGATAAAGGCACGATAGTGATCTCATGTGGTCTTTTAGAGACTCTCACAAAACTGGATCCTTTTGTAAGCAGGTCAGCCTGATTTAAGCCCCAGGAACATTGCACTATTTTACATACTGCATGAACTCTACTAATCTCATCAATCACAATAACAGACCAGCCTAAAAGACTGAGAGCCATTATTGCATAGAGCAATGTAATTTTGCCACTCAGACTGTACACCAGTGCCTCCCAAATGGCAGTACAAACGTTTATTTACGACTGCCAGACCGCACAACCGCTAGGCTGCAAGCCTACAGAAGCCTCTGGAAAGTGTCAGTCAAGAGTTAAAAATGATCTGCTAGCTTTTCTATTAACTCAATGGCTGCGTCTCTCAAGCACTAAATGCAGATCAAATGACCTGGCTCTTCACCTGCTGTACGAGGTAATGAATGGTAATGTGCTCTCTAATGCTTGGGCCTGGAATGGGGGAAAAGCCATTACTTGATCCTGGGTGGGCGAAGTTCAGAGGGATTGGCCTTTGATCAAATAAATATCAAATAAATGCTTTTAATGAACATGGATACTACAAAGTGATTTACCATGATAAGTGTCTGTTTTATTTTTGTCCTCCCAATTTACAGAAAATTAGGTATGCGTCTAAAAATAATGCAGTCTAGTACAATTTACACTTTTAACTATGACCTCAGTAAATAAACATTCATCTTAATTAATACAGTTCTGAGGATTTCACCAAAAATCAAAGCATTAGCTTTATTAATATACATGTTATGGCAAGGTGGTTTTATTGGATTGCTTTCAGTGTAGGGGTCTATCTAATAAAATGTTTGGTGAATACATGTGTGCTCTCAGTAGTTATTATCAGCTTGAATGATGATGGTCATTCTGCTTAAAGTAAATGAGAAACTTGAATCGATTCTGAGTGTGGAATGATTGCACTGGTGCAAAACAGAGCCCTTTTTGTAAAACCAATGTGATGAATTGTTTAGGAATTGACATAGAGTATTGCTTATCTGTACGGCAGGTCAGGAAACAGGGGGAGCTGAACTTCTGCTACTTCATTGGCTCATTTCAGATGATAAAAACTAGTAAGATATCACAGAGAAAAACATGGGCTTTCTATTGTTAAAAGAAGTCAGCCATCTAAAGTATCTTTTTACAGTATGCATTGAGGATTTTGGCCATGTCTAAGACTGAAGAAATGTTTTATTCAAGACATCGACCTCTTCGTTCTCGTCTTTTATACGGTGGGAGAATCAAGACTCCCATTTTTGCATCTTATTACACAGATACCGCTCTCAAATGTCTTAGAAAAAATCAATGGAAAACTGTCATTATTTCTATTAAATTTTACTCATATTCTGTAATAATTTGTGAAGTCAGAAAGTTATTTTTCTTCAAATTAACATAAGTGCATAACTCTGTTACTGAAGCCCTCTCAATCATTGTTCAAATATGGTACAACTCTGTTGCCAATGCCCAATTTACATGAAAGCAGTAAGTGGCTTTTAAAACATTTCTATGATCTCTTAGTGTTATTTTCATATGATCATCGCTATGAAATTAATCCAACTGTACTTGAGCATGCAATGAGGACAGTCTGTTTAAAAGCATCTTTCCAGTGTCCTATGAAGGACTTAAATAATTACACTGCACAAAACGCCAGTTGGATGACAAATGATGATGGTGGATTTACTGATGTGAAGACTGACACGGTTTTCTTTACAAACTGATCTCCTCAATCAGAGTCTGATTTATTGGCCATGTATGCACAAGTGCTTACAAGGAATTTGTCTTCAGCTGATGATCACAGAGTAAGAAAGAAAAGAAAAGAAAAACTGAAAGCAACAACGTAATACCGCATAATACAAACAATGTACTAACAAAGTACTGTAGCAAATATACAGAATATGGATTGGGTGGATGGAGTAATGTACATAGTGAATAATTTACATAAATTGTTCTAATATACAGATTAAGTGGATTAGTTGTACAGGTTAGACGACTGTGTGTTCAGATAAATTAATAATAATAAAATCTACTTGTCCATTGGGATGTGTGTGTGTGTGTGTGTGGGGGGTGGGGGTGGGGTGTGTGGTTGGGGGGGGGGGGGGGTTGCTGCAGACAATGGTATGTAATGGTACAATAGAGAGCTGTCAATTATTTAGGGCAGTGATGGATGAAGGGAAGAAGCTGTTCCTTTAGCTGTTCAGGTGCTCCTTTCTAGCAAGCTGCATAACAGGTGTATAGATTATTAATTGGAAATGTTCTTTTTCCCTATATTCTGGCACTGACTTCTACTTCTGCAACTCCATTAGGGTTCTGCTTGTTTTGTTGTAGCTGACTGATTAGTCCACCCTATCATGTGTTCAGGAGGGATCAGATTTGTTTTCCTGAAAACATGCCAACACAGAGAAGTAAAGCTGTGTCCTAATGCAGGTTTGGAGAGGGCTTAATGGCAGCATCAACTAAGAAGTCAGTATGGGCCGGGCCGTGCACTTAAACACAAATAACAAGTAGCTCATTAGCAAATTAAGTTCTCTTGTGGAAGCTATAGCTTCAGCTCTGCCTTCATTGTTGTCACTACAATTCCCTTTTTTCTTATTGAATTTAAACCATTGGTTCATGTACACATTGTTGAAAAATCCAAACCAAAATCAGAAAGATTTATTTGCAAAAATCCGTTGCCTGATTTCATCTAAAGCCATACCACCCAACCATAGTGCAACTCAAATAAATACCTCCATTTATAAGGCCAGTAAATGTGAAGGGTGAGGACATGACAGCTGGAAAATGCAAAGGGCTGCCCTCTCTCAGCACCTTCACTCAGCTGCCTTTTAGTTAAATGCTTTGAACATTTGCCCTCTTTTTCAGAGAGAGGCCAAAGAGACTGAGGAGGGTGATTAAGTTGAAAGATTTATTTTTTACATTTTCTTTTAGCAGAGACCTGCAAGTAATGTCAAGGTAAAGTCAGTAGACTGTTCTTCATATTATCTATTATATATATATATTATATTTTATATTAACGGAAAGGTCACGCTTCACTTTCATCAAAGAGGATTATACTCACACACACACACACAACACACATATTATGTCGCTTATATTGTTAATCACAGAATTTGAAATCTGCTTATCCAGAAATAAACAGCTTCTCTTTCATTTCACAGACATGATTAGAAGGACTTGACTCCTATTACAACTTTCTTCTTTTAATCCATGTAAATAACTGTTGTAAATCAAGAACTCAAGTAATTTGGTATTTTTAACATTCTGTAGACAACATTTCTCATTTATTTGATGGCTGCTGTGACATTCATTAGCAGAGAAACTAGACAGCTATTGCAGCCTTTTCAGTGTCAGACATTCTCTGTTTATTTGTGAGTCTGTAAATATATGCACATGTACCTGTGTGTGCCTAAATGCCCATGCACTTGTGTATGTCAGAGGGTGAAAATGCTTTGCGTCATGCTTGTCTAATAGCCATTTTATTCACTTGTAGCAGCATGACTGTGAACTATACCACAGCCAGTCTGTCTGCATGTGTGACTGCATGGCAAATGGAATTTCTACTTCCACACTTTAATCAATCTCATCCGTAAGCCCTGTGGGGTGCACTACCTAAGGAAGCAGAGGTGCCATCTTACATAATTAGAAAACTCACGGACGTCCTAGAGACAAGAAACTGATTTCCTCATGTCACATAATGTAATTATAACCCACATGCACCAATCATAATGTGTGTGAAAGGACTGATGAGTTAAAGCTTATTAATTTGAGGACCAATGCTAAGGTTGACTCTGCTGGTCAGTAAAAAGTTTGCTAGATATCAATGGGAAACATCCATCCATTTTCTTAACCGCTTGTCCTCGTAAGGGTCACGGGGGGTGTTGGAGCCTATCCCAGCTGTCATCGGG
>JAUMHL010000005.1:18104660-18115659 GCA_032362345.1 Sandelia bainsii
CCCCCCCCCGCAGTTCATTTGAGTGCACATAGACCATGTGCAAAAGCAAAAGAGAATTCATTGTTTTGAATTTGTCTTTATCAATCCCAGTGAGGATTTATAAATTCAAAAGGCTACATGTATGTTTTATGGGTGCGTTAGGGTATGTGGCTGAAAGTAAGTACACACACATTCTAGATACCTGTGCATTGTGACTTTATCAGATTTACTGAATAATTTATGTGGTAAGCTCGGGAGCAAAGTGGTGTGTATAATAGCATAACATTACTCCTATCTGCCATTCCTGCCATTAACTAAACGACGGTCTCAGCACCTGCCCTGGTAATTAAAACCTTACAGATTAATCATAAACTCACCCCCTTTCCGTCGACGCCTGAGGTTTAGATTTGTCAGGATGCTCCGTTCTACTCAAATTCGTTATTTGCTTGTAAAAATCTCAAACACACATTTTCAAATTAGGTGAGAGAATTTTGAGAGAACATATCCTGTAACAACAAGAAGAACACGTTTGTCTCCAGGCGCACATGCTGTCCTATAATTAGGCTTGCTTTTCTTTCTGATGTGTCCTCATTACCTTTGTCGGCATCTGAGTGAAACGGAGAGAACTGGGCAGTGGGCTCTTATAACAGGTGGTCATGTAAAAAGTAGTTTAGCTCAGATGTACCATAGCTTGAGGTCTGTGGGTACACATGTTCTGTGTGAATATCATTAACCTAATGACTCACACAGCACATGGCTGAGTAATTAAAATCAAGGAGATTAATCATAAAGTCTCCTCACATGGCTCCCCAGCAGGACATTAGTCTGCTTTTGTCTCTGTTCATATGAAACATATGAAAGTTTCACTACAGAGGAAGTAAGGTTGTAATTGAAAGAATATTTCAAAGCAACACAGAGACTTCCCTCACAGTTATTTACTCTTCTTCCCTCCCAACATGCTATCTTCTCTACTCTTCTACTTCCAGTAACAGAGAGTTAAATGAGTTCATAGATGCCAACTGAAGTCATTGTGTATGAGGGCAGAATGAACCTGACTAGAGGCAAGGCCACAATGACTCAGCTATGGTGGTTCTAGCAGCCAACCTTAATCAGTCACACTGTGAGTGTAGGGGCTGAACCGAGGGAATTGACAGTATGGTGCTGCTGACTTGTGAGTATTAGCTCAGCAGGGCTAATTATGCTATTAGACTCAACCTGTGAGGTTCAATTTAACTGATCCACCCTTCATGCACTTAGTGCCTGGACACACATTCTGTACATATGTGTACACACACACCCCTGTGTTCAGACTTTGCAGCACATGATCCAGGTTTGTCAAATGGCTAAATTCTGTATCAGCGCCAGACATACGGCACCATTCCTGTCATGTAACAACAGTCTGCAGCACATTTTTCCTTTTTCTTGTAACGAAGACAGATACACAGACAATAATCTATCCAATGTCCTTAGTGAAATGCCAGTTCAACTATAACCAAGATAAGAATTTTTTATATACTGCCATATGTCACATAGTAAAACTGTATATTATTCATCAATAGCACTACAGACCATTGTTCAGTGTGTATGAAGAGTGGTTTACTATTGTCTGTTCCTAACCATCTTACTCATAACATTTTTGGTAACTTAACAACACAACAATTAATTACCCACCACATACTTTTTGAACATTAAAAATTTGGAACATTATATACAGATAACAAAATTTATCGTGAGCATGTCTGGCTTCACACAAAGCAACAATAAATGCTTTTAGATGACAGCCTTCTCCTGTGAAAACCACTAATTTGTGCTTAGTATGTTTTGTCTCCCTTACATCTATCTCACCACAAACTGTGTGCCACCTTGACTAAGAGCTCCAGTAAAGCTGGGCTGGTGCAGACTCAACCTCTCCTGCTGAGAAAGTGAAGCCAATTGAATTTAGCCCACCGAGAATCCTCTGTTGTGAGCAAAAGGGAGCAAAGAGGCAAAGAAAGATTTGTCTGACTTCTTCCTGTGGAGACACTGTGGTTGTTGCTTCCTCAGAAGAGATGTTTATGCAAGTTTTGGTTAATGTAAAGGAATCTGAAAATGTGTGCTTAACAAGCCTCGGGCTGGATGTGGACGGAGTGTTTGAGGGTTTTTTTAAGTTAATGTCAACATCCGCTGAGTTGTTTTAATGAGGTGTCTAACTTGACTTATTACACAAATCTGTTGATTGTCGACTGATGACGTGACTTACAGAATGCGCCCTGCTTGAAGAAATGAAAATTTCATTAAGTACACATTTAAATAACATTTTATATAATGTGTCAGGTGCCGTGATACCTGAAACAACATTGAGCTTTCACAAAAATGATGTGATAGAAGATTTTCTAAACTAAACTATCAATCTATGGCAAACGTTTTTAATAGATACAATATAAATGCACCCTTTTGTGTATGAGCATGGTCTGAAATTAACACCTGCTAAGCACTACAAATGCAGGTAAACTTTCTGTTTAGCGAGTATATCTTAGAGGACTATCCACCACAAAGGCAGGTGAATATTTGTATCAAAATAGTAATGAAACACTACCAGAGAATCTCTACTATGCTCTGCTTCTTACCTCTGTCTGTGTTGGAGTTTCACATAAACATAGACTCACAATAAAAGGGCAAAATTACCTTCCAATCAACGGCCAGTATTTGGACGAATGTTTGTGTGACCGGTAGATGATAGATGCTCATCATCAAGCTAATAAAAGATTGATTCATATTTGTCTGTACCATCAACTAATAATGGTAGTTTCTTCTCTTCTTGTTGTAAGTGGACATATCACTTGTCTTTGTGCATGGATTTGACATTAAAAGTAAAAGCATGTAGCATCTGCTTCTGCATCTGAAGCATGTTATCAGAAGTGAAGCTTTCAGGGACCATAAAGAATGTCGATCATCTGTGTGTTAGAAACACTAAGAGTAGAATTTTGAGCTCAAGGCTTCTTCAGCTGTTTTGGGGATTTTAACTTTTAAATGAAATATGAATTTAATTAATTTATTTACTGCTAATCAATTTATTAATAATAATAATAATAATAATGATTTTTCCAAAATTTTGCTCTGTCTGCTTTAACATTGTTTTCAACATACGTTATTATTTCAATAAAACAAAACACTCGGACAACTGTATATGTGTCACAAAAAATTAATCTATTATTTTGACTGGTAAAAAATCTGCTTGGCCAGTGGATTTTTTCATCTACATTTGAAAAGCTAATTTTACAAAACCTTACAAAACATGTTTAACTAAGACTGTCTCCCTTTATATTTGCTTTTCCAACTGGTACAATAGCCATCACACCAGCTTGTCTAAATTTGACAGCTGTTTGGCCTTTTCTCTGTTATGCCTTCTTCTGACAGATAATAATGGCTATTAACACCTCACACAAAACTCTTACAATTTTATTATATGTGCAGACATTTTCATGTATAGTTAAGTGCTAGAAAATTATATATATATATGCAGAAAAACTCACAAGACCATGTGATTGCAAATAACAAATCACACAAAGACAAAAACTTGCAGCATGGTTGCTGCAGGTTGCTATGGAGTTGGGTTTACTATGGTACACTGTGACATTATTTTATAATGTATTGTGTAATATGTATTATCAGAAGAGAGTTAACAACCAAAGCAGTGCACACAAGAAACTGAATGATCCAGATTTTTCTTTGTTTTTGTTTTTTACTGGAATGTGTTTAAAGTTGATGGAGCATACATGTGAGAGGTGAAAACAGGTTTAGCAAAAATGGATTTACTCCACTACACACTGTGGTCACAAGTTTAAGGAGTGATTGTAAGAAGGCGATTGGAGCCAAAATAAAATACTATAGTATAATTTGCTCAAGTTTACTAGTATGAGCTTCTTAATTGCTTCTTCACATTGATAGAACTAAGCTGATTGGTTGACTTTTAGGCATCTGTTGAGGATGCCCCTGGGTCGTTCTCTGTGGAAGCAGACAGTGGGGCAGACCCGGAAAATGCTGGAGGTATTACAACCCTCAGTTGGCCTGTGAGTGCATGAGGACCACTTACAGAGCGGTAAAAAGTTGCTTGTGAAAATAATGCATCTGCGTATCCCTAAAG
This sequence comes from Sandelia bainsii, assembly GCA_032362345.1. Lineage (NCBI taxonomy): Eukaryota > Metazoa > Chordata > Actinopteri > Anabantiformes > Anabantidae > Sandelia > Sandelia bainsii. The sequence goes on from JAUMHL010000005.1 coordinate 18,108,763, forward strand.
CCATCATCACTCTGACTGAGTGAGAGGTCAAAACAATTATTGAGTTACTGAAATCAACAAATATAAACAGCCTTGCTCCAGAGTAATCTCCGAGGACCTAATAATAAGAAAAGTGATCATTCAAATAAATGTCAGTGGAAGTAAAATATGTGCTCTTTTAATATACTCCCCTGCTTCCCCTCAGCATAACTATTTCCAAATGACTACAGTTGTGGTAAAAAATAATGTATACATGTCTTAAAACACACTTGAATAAGAAACTGTACACACTAACACTGTCTGTAATGTGTCAGGGTGTCCTAGCTTCTGAGAATGTCTGTCAATCATTACTATAAAAACTCATGTGAAACCATTCATATTATTTCAGTGGTTTTCCAAAGACCATAGATGTTGAATCAACATGAAAAGTATTTGTCTATAATGGTATACAACACAAGACCATGGAAGATTTTGGCTTTTATAAACAATAAAGACATGTTGGTGTTGTTGTGTTACAACAGACTTTCATAATATTCCTTTTCAAACTCTGGTTATTCTCTAAAAATTAAACCCAAATTAAACTCTGCTCTCTTGCAATATCACAGGCAGCACATTTTAGGGGAGGATATCTACTGAGGGAATTTCACAGCACTTGAGTGAGCAGGCACCCAGTGGGCGCCAGCAGCTGAATTTAATGTTGGTCTCACAGGGGGAAGCCTTTCCTGTGGTGAAGGTGTAGGAAACATTCTTTGGGCTTCAGAGAGATAAGAGAACTTCATGTAAGTCCCTGTCTTTTTTAATAAACAGTAGAGACACACTCTACCTGTGTGAAAACACAAATTTCTTATTATTTTGAGGCTGGGCAGCTGATCATGTTAAGGTGTTAATGGAGTGAGAAAAGAGGAATCTGCAGGTGTATACAAGTTTGCAGCAAGGACTAATTTAGATATAATGAAGGTTCATGTAGTTCTCCTGGCTATTTTCCGAGAATTTCACTCCATGAGTTAAAAAACAACTTATAGGCGTGTGTGTGTGTGGAAGATGATTTCTGAATGTTAGGCTAAGCTGCAGCTTACTGGCTGGATGATATTAGATATCAAACACTTGTTCATTTAACTAATGAGGGAATACTGTACCATGCACAACAACAAGCTGCACCATATGGCAGTGAACAGGGATTTTCATGTAATATTATGAAGTATCTCTTCTTGTTTTGATTTTTTACTGTTGTCCCATGACAGAAGAGGTCTTCTCAACAACATCTTTTTTACATTATAGCATTTAGTAAATTGATTTTAACTAATATACTGTGTTGAACAATTATGTGTTTCTCTTTGATCTTGTCAACTGAATTATGCTATTTACGACGAGTTAAAGATTTACTTGTCTGTGTGTTATTCCTCATTAGAGCAATAGTGAGACAAATTCAATTATTTATACCTTCTCAGGTCAATATTCGTGTAATTAATCTTTCATTACTCCACAACAGCTCCACTTCATTGCTGCAACATGGCAGTAAAAAATGTCATAAAAGCCTTTTATTCGTACCTGTTTTCTCAGTCAGAAAGTCTATCAGATGGCATGCAGACCTAGTGGACATGCTTTCATCTGACCAAATGAATTTGCAAACGAAAGTCAATTTTGGAAGAAAAGAAGTTCAGCAGTTCACCAACACTGAGCTTGCTGCTGGCTGGTCCTGGTGGGGAATGTGGCAGGGGCAGTAGGTTGTTTTTGGCCCTGATACATTCAGAGAAGGCCAGACAGTGACATTATGCCAGCCAGCCAGGACTCGAGGGACAACCATGTTAAATACCATCTCCTGGAGCGCAAATGGCACAGACTTTGTGGTGTTGTTCAGGGTATGTGTTTGTTTATGTGCCTTAGTGTGCTTTGAAATGTGTATATGTGTGTCTGTGAATATCTATGCCTCGCACTGGGTTTTGCATAAAAGCACACACACACACAGGCAGAGCACACACAAACACATAGTGGCAGTGCACACGCAAAGAGACTGGTGGTGTGCACAGATGACATTAAAAGAGAAGGAAAAACAAGCCAAGCACCTAATTATCCATCAACGATGCAACATAACTGAAATAAACATAAACCACCATCACTGCGGAGGAGCTTTTGTACAGTCAGGTGGAGCGTAGCAGACAATGCAGAAACAAAGCAGAGACACAGGGCTGCTAGTCATTTATCCAACAATATTCACAAAGAGAGAACGATTTGTTCACGGTTGTGCTGATACACTGAAGTTTTGTTATTTTCAAAATGCAGATGATATTTTGGGGCATTATATGCTAAAGTTGTTTACCCTGTCTCACAGCTGCAGAACTGTGCAGATGTTGTGAAAAGACCAAAAGAGATTAGTTTTCACATTGTTCTATACAATTAAAACTGCTCTCGTGCTCTGTCTCAAGAAATGTTCACATTGTTAATGCTCTATGTGAGTTTGCTTAATGTTTTAATGATAACCATGTTGACACTGTGTTATTAACTTCCACCCTTGTCCCCTTGCAACAAATATAACTCACAGCTTTTCCTGAAAGTTGACAACTGTGCTATAAATTTAAAGCCTGACACTGAGAGACTACGATGGGAGCGTAGTCTGCGAGTTGTGGAAACTCATTCTCAGTCTCTCTCTTTTCTTCCCATCTGTTTATATATACAGTTCACACACACACACACACACACACACACACACACACAGTTTCCTACCTACAACAAGGGGTCTATACATAAATAGAGAGGCAGTCAGTCAAATGTTTGGTAGATGGGGAGCAAGTGACAGGGTGTCAAAGATCTGCTGACTGTAGGTGAATAATAACAAGAAGGTACAACTCCCATGAGTTACCAACAGACTCTGTCAGGTTATGAGACATTTAAACCATGCCCTCCCAGATCCAAAGTCCAGTCAGGCTCAGCCTTGGTCCACTGCTCCCCCACTATTTCAAGAATGTCACAGTGGTTTTTGCTCAACTTTGTGTTTGTGCTGTTGTCTTACACTGTTCAAACCACTGATGTAACAAAGTCACTGGATTAGCCAGAAATCATACCAAATGTAGTAGATTTAATATGGTCCTGTGGTGATGCTCAACTTACAGACAAGTTGCTTTACTGAATGAATGAACTCTCATCTAAGTTTCAGGTGAAAGGCACTCTAGGTAGGGTTATGGTTAAATAAAAAAGATCATGTAAAAGTTATCAATGGGGTTTCACCACAGACATATATAAATGTACATGATTTACGTTATAGGCCCAAATTCAATTGATTTGGTATTTTGGTCTAAGCTCTAGTTTATGGTTAGCTTGCATTACTAATAAAAATCAATTGATTCAGACTTCGAGAAAATTTTTTGTATGCCCTCACTCCTGGGTTAATACATGTTAAAACAAAAGCAGGACTTTTAATAAAATTAAAATTAAACATGAAAACCAAACACCTAATTATAAAAAAGTGACAAATACAAAACTCCACTTATGAGCTAAATGAGCACAACAAAGCCATGCAGCCGTCCAGTTTCAGTCACAGCTGTATGACTGTGCATGAATGAAAATGCAACTAAATAGTACAGAATATATCTTATGAAGCATCTCTATTTAGCTATTCTCAATTATAATAAACAGATGACTTTTTTTAAATGAAAAAAGAGATGTATATATGTCTACAGTGTATTGCAGTACAGGTTAAACTGCCGAAACGCTTCTCTGCAGATACTCTATTACTACTATTATACTACTGATTTCTTTCTGAAACATATGTAGATTTTTTTTTCATAATTTTACAGCCAATTACTGTGTCATATCCACACATGAATATTTTAGCCTGTTATACCTCAGGCCATGTGTGACTGGGGAAACAGGTATTTTTCTCAACACATTTGATTAAATTTCCTAAGCCAATTTTCCCTTGAGAGCTTGTGACTATCAATATGAGCTAACACTTTAAGAGAAATTTTATTTAAACTCAAGCCCCACATTTAAAAGCAGGAATTTATTCATACATAGATTTTACAATTAATGTGTAATTGTAAATCGTTTATGAATATAAATTTCATGAATATAAAATTATAAATTTTCCACTGTTACTATGCTGAATATTAAGTCTTAAAATTTACCTATTCTGAAGGAGAGCGGGCCACCAGAGGTGCTTCTCACCCACATGGCTAAGAAGAGCAGAAGCGCCCAGGCTGTGAGCATCTTCTATGACTCCTCATGGGTCCTGCCCCGGGGGTGCCCCTGTCACAGCCACCTGAAAAATGTACAGAGCAGAGCACACCACTTACACATCAACCAATATCAAGGAGGACACAAATAAGCCATAGCTGTGCAGCAAACCGATAAACCTGCTGACACAGAGTACTCCTTCCCTCCCTCTCTCTCCGTTTTGCTCTCTCTGTATCTTTCCCTCTTTTTACATGCTGGAAATCTGTTAGTGTGAGTGTGAAACTGCCGCTGAGCGAATATGTGGCCCATAGCAGATTTGGCAACTTTTCTTCCCTCATATCTGTCTTTTTGCTTCATGGCTTTTTGTTGTTGACTGAATTTGCTTCTTGGGTTTTTGAGGTTTGTGTTAAAGATGGAGAAATGTTACTCTCTAAGGCACATTCTTCATCTCTCCAGCATGGAGCCAAAACAACAAATAATGTGACTTGTCTATCACATAGTTCTATTTGTATCTATCCTGATGAATGTCTAGAGACTAAAACCTTGACTATGTTGTTAAATCAGTGCATGAACTTAAGAGCTTGCCCTTATCTTAAGGGCACGTCAGTTGTGGCAATTTGGGAGTGGTGAGCATTGCCATTTCACTTCCTCTGCACATATATGCTGTCAATACGGATCAAAGCTGTAATGTCTTACTTACTGCTAGAGCACAGTCTGGTTCAGATCTATTTACCCAAAGCAGCAGGGCCACTGGCATGGCTGAGTTTCCAAATTTAATTTATTTATTTGCAGAGGTGATAAATCAGAAAGAAGCTGGTTGTAATTTTCCTTCAAGAGACATGAGGGGTACATGTATTTTTCCTACTTTTAGGCTTAAAAGCAAAAGCATTGAACTCCATAAACTTAATAAGTTACACCTATCACCCCCAGGATGTAAAAGATTTGCAGAGCTATTTTTAGTTTAGCTACTGTTATTACTGTAGTTTCCAGCAAATGCAGAATGATAAACATGCAGAATGGGTTTGGTGTGGAAATATAAAGAATGTCTAATTTATGAAAACAAGTTTCTTCAAACATAATGATTGGATTTAAATGTCTTTTGAATGACTTTGTCCATGTTCAAGATTATTGTTCAATCAGCAACAAACCTGGCAACACACTGCAGGGTTATTTCAATTCAGACTTAATTGAAAGTAAGGGAAATAAATTACAGCACAGATTTGTCAGTAGCTATGATTTCATTTATTACACATCAAAGTCACAATAACATGCACATTCAGTAATTTAAGATTGAAAAAAATGTATTCAACAGTGTTGCATTCATTATCTTTAATACTGTGGCTGGATTCCAGGATGGCATGACATTCTTATCTATAATTATAAGTGTAGCTATTATATATTTAGCACATATATTGTCAGTTGATTTCTGGATAAAAGGTCTGCCAAATGACTAAATATAAATGCATGTAAATGTAAATGTGTAAACACCCATTAAGAGACCTCACCTCAGGAGTTGATAGAGACCAAAAACAAAGCTAAAAGATAGTGAATATTGGACCTTTGGTATAAGGAAATGTATGTCATTTTAGCTATTTAAATTTTCTTTTCCCAGTTTTTACCTGTATGCAATTATACGACAGTGTCACAGATGAGTCAACTGCACTCCAGGATGAGAAAAACCACAGGATACCATTATTAATTTCTAATGGATTAATTTCAAGTAAAACAATGATGCCATTCTTTCTTTTTCATTGTTATTCCTTGAAGTGATTCTTACATGGTTGATAATTTTTCACTGTGTTTTCTTTTGTTCAGGGTTAGACGTATTATTTAAAACCATGAAGGAGTGATTGAATCTGGTAAGTAGAGCTAGAGTGCAGTGACTTCTTTTTTGCCAGTGTTTTGTGTTATGTTCCTAATCAACATCAACAAAGCTTTTAAAAAAGTTGAGAAGGGCCAAACAAGATCAGTGTAACCAGGGAGACTGTATTGTACTGCAAAGTAGATAAACAATATTGTTAGTCAGTTTGATCTGCTAGTTACATTGGGGACAAAGCATCATTATGTCAGACAGAACACCTGTCAAGAGGAAGACGGAAAGATTAGTGCAGCCATACTGAGTAGACTTGGACTTCTATATTTGCCAGCAGAGGTGGAAATATAGCCACAATGTAATTTTCATCAGGAGTAAGTCCACTGTTTTGTGTTTACACCTGTTGGTTTGTTCCATAAATCCTGGCACATTTGTCATTTGAGGAACTGTATGTGGGCTCTGTATTTGGGGAAGTATTTACCTGGAGAGTCTCAGATTGCCATCTGGACTTAACAAAAGGACAAAATTTAGTGCTGTCTGAAGACCCAGTGGAAAACTAGCAGCAGCTCACCACAGTACAAAGCACTGAACACAGCAGAGGAGTTCAGCTTTATGGGCTGCGGAAAGGTTTCTGTTGGCAACTGTTGTTTCATTTAATTTTTATATGTCCTCACACATTTTAGTGTGCATCTCTGCTGACTTGTATCCTCTGTAGTATAACTGAGATGAGTGTCAGCAGCAGATTGGTAAAACAGATGATGTTGTATTGAAACGTATTTTTGTGAATGAACGAATGACGTGCTATATTTATTAATGCAAAACGGTTTGTAAGGAGGTGGTTGGGGACGATGGAGGGCATTTACTGTGAAGGACTGACATGCCGGAGACCCGAGTTCGAGACCAAAGTCCCCTGTGAGGTTGGGTTTAGGCAATAA
>JAUMHL010000005.1:18125376-18138628 GCA_032362345.1 Sandelia bainsii
TATATATATATATATATATATATTCTGTGTAAGGTCTTAAACCCTACACTGTAAAGTGCCTTGAGATGATTTATGTTAAAAAAGTTACCCTTCCAATAATTTCCAGTGGAATCACTATAGTGACATTAGCTCTTACTGTACTTTATCAGAGAAATTATGTTTCATACCTACAGGCATCATAAAGAGACCAACTTACTTAGACATGGCAGTTGTATTTGTAGCTTTTTTTACTTTTACTTTTACTTTTAGTTTTACTTTCTGGCCCCTGAGCAGCTCCTCTGAGCAGTCAAAAATTTTAAATGTGAATTCTGCGTTGGAGCTGACAGACGAGTATGTGGTGCTCTTTATTCTGGAGAATAGTGATCCCAGAAGAAAGTGAAAAAGACTCTTTTGTTTTAAAGATGGCTGAAGGACTGTTATAGAAACAAGAATTATGTAATTTTAGTTGAATTTTGCCATCTATGATGTGTCAAATACAGACATTGGTCCTTATCACATTTAATTTTGATACAATGAAATTTAAAGAAGTCATTGTGAATTGCACATGAAGTGTTCCAATAAACCTGGTCACCAGCACAAGATGCTCACAAAAAGTTACATTAGAAGTGCTGGAGAGTGAGTCTAGAAGCATATCAACAGACCTACAGTGAAGTTTGAGCCTGAAAAAATTATTAACTTGACCATTTAGTTTTGGCAAGACTCTTCTGTGAGTAACTTCTCCGTCTCTAGTGTGTGCTGCACTGTCAGACATTTGCTTCCATCAAACTGCAAATTTAGCACACTAACATTGACTGCCAAATATAGATTTTTTTCCTTTGTAAAATGCGTAACCTCCTATTTCACTTTAAAGTTGTTTGCGGTGTCATCAATTTGTAAGTCTCCACAATCTCTCATTTAAAGCAAGTGAGTGAGTGAGTGAGTGAAATTTATAGTGTGAATGTGGCCATTTTTTCTTGGGTTGTTAGCTAAGCTCAGTGTAGAATTTTTTCCCAGGGCAGCTTCCTGTTTTCCTTATTGTTTAGCACTGATAGTTGCTGTTGCCAGGTAAAATGTCAAACAGCAGCTCAGATCAGCTGTCACTGACTAATTTCATGACTTAAATTGATGAAAGTCCAAAGTAGAACAATGTGTGTGCTTTCTGCAAGGTGTGAAACCCCCAACATCATTATCTGTAGCCAAAGATTGTATGTGAGGTAAAAGCTTTCACTCTATAACACCTCTGGACACCACCACCACATACAGTGTCAAATTCTGTGGGAAACACTGTATTGGTATGTAGGTATATTTGTCCATGTTTCGTGTACTGTAGAACAATAGCTGCAGCGTGCTATCATCCCTAATGCAACTAAGCAGTCAGTCTCTCTCTCCCTCTCTGTCAGTCAGTCTGTCTCCCCCTTGTTTGTCCTGAAAGGCCCCAAGGTCCTCTCTGCTCTTCTCCTAATGAGGTACAAAGCAGACCTCCTTCTAATGCCACAATTACAGGCATATCTATGGGCTTTCGGTTTGCTTTCATTCGCTGAGTGAAGCCAAAGCCATAGAGGACACACTGCTCTTACCCTGGTACTTTCCCACGACATACACATCAAAATGACATCCATTAATATCAGACAGCTGACAGGTCACCCTGCTCACATTAAGCCACTGGCTATCTAAACTACTGCTGATTTTCAGTGCAGTATTGTTGTGAACAACTAACAGCTTTCAAATACCTATGTGAACATTGTTGAATACTTTATGTGGCATGAAACACTATAAAATAACCATTAGCATCATAGCCACAACAGTTCCTCTAGTTCAATACTGGTATTTAAAGTTTGTAACAGAGCACAGAGACAACCAAGCATGACGTGATAAGAGCAGAGATGCATGAAATCCATTCGCTAACTTCTACATGGAAGCAATGAAAGGTCATTGCTGCAGTGAGCTTGCTTATGTGATTTAGAATGTTCTGGATGGAGATTTTGTTTGCCATTAATTAATTCAATAGGTTTAAACTATGATGCCAATATGGGTCAAGTATCTTTTGTAATTAACAAAGACTGTTTGTCTTGGCACTTGGACTACAAACTAATTACTCTGTAGCTGCAGCTGAAACTGCATTGACATGAGTCAGTGGCAGAATGCCTGATTCTTGTTCTACGATACTGTACAGTTACACCAATGCCAACTGTAAACCCATGTTTCATGGACACATGCTGGGGGAGAGGGAAAGGTGAAAGTTTAGTCTTTTGATCGTCAGTAAAAGATGACACACATCTTCTTCAAAGGCCTTAGATGGTGCCCTAATTACCTCAACTAATAAATTTGGAGTGCATCTGATCAGCCTATGAAGTAAACTCTAAATAGTACATAGGTTGGGAGAGCAGAACACCACCTGCAATGAATATGAGACATCAACACAGGCTGCTGCAGACACTTCTGCTGAATGTGCCTTAACAGCCATTGGCCGACACATTCCAGATGTAGACATGTTTTGTGACTATAGAACATGGGTTACATGTCTCCTGCAGTATCATTCAATTTAATGGCCAACATTAAATTGAACCCACTCAGTACACCACCCATCACTGAGCTTAATGGAAGACGGAAACCAGACCAAGCAGTAAGTATTGTGTATCCACACACAGTTCTTAGGTGTCTATGGTGTGTAGGCATCATATTAAGCAGCCATGCTAGTCATCCATCATGGAAGCTTGGCTGGAAAACAATCACAGACCTAACCTGCGTCTGTGGCAGTGCACAGCCAGTGAGAGAAATGGCTTGTACCTGCAGGGTGGTGGATAATGGAGGTGAGCATCAGATATAGCAAACAGTTCTGCAGCAGCAGCTCAGTATCTTAAACCCAACCAACTCTGAAATTATTTAAGAACATTATACATGTTCAATAAATGCTACATAAAAGCCAACTTTTTGATTTAGATACTAAAGCAGCTGAAGTGGTTCTGAGGGCTGCTTTTGATTCAAATAAAAAATCTATGTGCTCTGTGCTCTGCTCAGGCACCAAGTACTAGGTCATGTGTACAGGCAACATTTCCTGATTGAGGCCTTAAGTAACCATGACATTTTGAGGAAACTAATTTGAGTAATTGTTTACGTCAACAAAGAAATGTGGCTGTTTCTACTTTAAATGAATCAAAAAATCTGCTTATTCTATCTGCCTTCCAAAGTCGGTTGAGACCTTGGTCAGGCATGACTTGACTATTAAAAACTGCTTGTGTTTGATGGAAATAGCTGCTCAGCAAAAATATAGTTCTATAAAATAACAGCTATAAACAAATATGGCCTGAAGGTACAAAACCCATTAACAGAAGGACATAGTAAGGCTCAATAATATACAAACACAAAAAGAGAATCATGTTAACACCTTGAGAGAAATTAATGTGGGTAAAATGGTCAAACTTCCAGTTCCAACAGTCCTCAATCAAAATGCCACAAAAGAGCAATGACAGTCTTATTGGTTACCTCTCCATCCATATCAGTCAAGACTACAGTTACAGCATTTCTGATTTTTTTACTAAGACTTTAAACTCTTCATATTCATATCTTCTCAGTGTTCATCAACATGTTTTCCAAATGGTGACAAACAAAGCAAATGCAGAAACCAAGGGTGTGATTACCATTTACTGTAGATAGTTAACAACAGGTGATCAAATAGGGTGCTTACATTTCAAATTAGCCTATATGAGCATCCAAAAAAGAACCATGTCAAACAAATCACAACACTGATGGGCTGTCTCTGCAGTATATTTTTGTGTTCAGGCATCTAAAAATATTTGCTTATGGATTGGGGGTCATGGTTAAAATCAAGCTTTTGTGGTAAAACAACAACAACAACAAAACACACAACCTTCATGTGAGATGATACATACATTTTTCAAGAGTAACATTAGACCTCCACCCTAAGAGGTCATGTAGCATAGTAATACTGAAGTACATTACAAAAATGCTTGTACAGGTAATTCAGTAGATGCCAACATAAGCCAGGTGATGTCCACACAAAAATTCTCCCATAGAAATATAGTAATAAATACGATTAAATTGTATTTATTCTCATGCAAGAATGCTGCAGAAAGAAAGGAGTTGGATGTTAATGAAATGTTTGAAAAGAAAACAATGAGACAAACTATCTCCCTTGCTATTTATCACTGTTTCTTTTTGGAAAGCTAATTATTAGTGTATTTGGTAAAGCAAGACTTAAAGACCCTGAACACCCACACAGTTATTATGGCTAAGAAGGATTATATTGTGTGTGAGAGAGATGTCAGTCAAGTATAGTTTGTACAAACTCACAGAAACCTACAAGAGGTTTAATCAAGTGACATAGGTAAGAACCCCATGTGACTGTACTGCCTCAGTTGTGCTGGGGCTTGTGTCACATATTATAAATGATAAAAACCTGCTGTGAAGACAACTTAAGGACTTACAGCTGCCATCATCCTCAGTTTAACAGTGCCCTCTCTCAACCTCTCTGGAAGATGAAAGATATCTAATGAGTTTTCTGATGAACACAGGGTGTGGTCACGGCTTGTGGTCAAGACAACATTATTCACCTGAAACTGACCTCATCAGTCTGTGTATTCAAACATGCAGAAACAGAAGTGCACACCTATATACACTATATCCTCAATTTTAGTCCTTTTATCACCCAATTTAACCACCAGGAAGATAAATCTTCTGACTAATGAAGTATGCTTCTGCAAGAGTTTATGTGGTTTACAGCAACAATAGATTCTGGAGGCTATGTACATAATCTTTGTGGAGCTACAGTGAACTGTGTCTCTGCAGAGCCCCTGGTAATGTTACAATAATTTTCATAGTTATTCATTTCATGAAGATATGCGATCCTTGGTTGCTATAGTGTATTGTCACCAAAACAGGATTAATTACTGCTCTGTGTATGTCTGTAGTCAATGATGGTGAAATGGTAGTGTTGGTACATCTGAGAAGAGAAGAGAAGAGAAGAGAAGAGAAGAGAAGAGAAGAGAAGAGAAGAGAAGCATATGGAAGGACTGCAGATAACAATAATCAGAAACTACTGTCATTTCATCTTTTATGACTAATCAAAGTGTTATGTCTTGACCTTGGAATATAATGACATATTTTTTTACAATATTACCTCTGGAACAAAAAAGGCTCTGGAATATATGCAGTATATTATATAGAACACGTATACAAACTTTGATCCAGCACCTTGAATGGCTAATTTCCACTAAATTGAACTGGTATGGATGTGTTTTGGCCTTTGCCATCTGCTACACCAATAATATGTCAATGCTTAATTTGGCAAATAACAGAAAAATAGTTCCTTTATATTCAAACACATGTCAGAACTATCATATACTGTAAACTGCAGTTAATCAGAGTCCTACATGGATGCTTTCACATTAGAAACCACTGCCATTAAAAATTCCATTGGCCTCAACAACCCACGAAACCCATGTGTACACACTCAAAAACTCAAATAATTTTAGATTTTACGCTCTCTTCACTCACTGCATTTTTAAAATTTATGACAACAGCTGTAATTTCACCAGAGTCTTCGAGAGGTAATTCTAAAGATTAAATTTTATGGAGAGATGGCTGAATGCCTGTACTTGGCTTGAGAATAGACAATAGATCTTCAGTTGCTTTACTCCACCATTTGTCTTTCCCTGTGCGCCTCTCATTAAAAAAATGGAAAGGGTAAATGTTTACTAGAAAAGGTCCTTATGGAAGACAAATATGACTATACATTATACTGGAAGCACTATTTAAAGGTCGTGTTTGTTTTATATAAAGAGTAGTTGCTGGAATGTTCATAACTGCAGGGCAAAAGTAGTATGTTGATGAATCAGCACAGAAGTGTAGCAGCAGTGTAAGTCTAGGGAAATACTGGGGGGCTTAGCAGGGTACGGGGTCGTTGCAAAGTTGAGAGTAGAGGGAAAAGGGAGAGGGATTGAGAAGAGGGGGCTGAGGGGTGAGAAAACTGAAGTGTGTGAGCAAATGAGACTTGTGAAGAGATCAGATGGATCAGTCCAAGGCTGTGTGTGTGGGTGGCAAGACAAAACAGGAAGGAAGAAGGTAGGAAGGCATGGATCAAGGAAAGACATAAAAAAGAGGAGATGTAAAGATAAAGGAGGTGGAGGTGTTGAGGGACATAGAGGAGGAGAAGGAGAGGATGAAGCGTAGAGGGGGTTAGATTTCTCCTGAGTCTTGCACAGCTTGGAGAGATGAGGTGAAGACTGCCTAGACTTAGTGATCATAGAAAGATTTTGCCATGTTACACATACCCACAGATACACACTCACAGACACACTTAAAGGCCGGGGTAGATCTTGTCTAGAGACAAAAGCTGTGATGGACACCTTCTCGGCTCTCTTCCAGCACTTGCTCTGCTGTACCCTCATCATCCTCCACATCTAAGTGAGCTTGACTACACAGTGTTTTGGGTGATGGGTGACCCATTGTAAGAGAGTCTCTGAGGGTGCTTTTAAAAAGTGAGCAGAGTACAGCGGCAAAAAGTTTGACAACAGCTCTTTCTCAAGTATTTACAAAGGTATTTACTGCATGAGTGGACGGTCTTATTAAACAAGAAGTTACTAGTGCTGACAATATAAATGGACACAAGTCAGGTTTAGTTAATTTGATCTCACTAACCTGACCACTGACCTAAGGCATTTTAAGGGCCTGACACAGCAAGTTCAACATTTTTTTAACATAGTGTTTTCTTGCACTGTTGGCAGTAGTCAGTTGTCATCAGCCTACATTCATATTATAGAGGATGGGTTTTGGTGAACTCAAATATACAGAATGAACTATTAGCAGTTCCTGTTTGAAATGTTATTCATGAACAAACAACTATCACAAAAATAATTTCATATTTAAGGCATCAAACTGTTATGTTAAGGTAAGTTTCGGAGTTTTGGGAGATTTAAGGAGGTTTTATAAATAAACTCTAACTCTAACCCTAGATGGTGCATGTTACAAAGAATATAAAAAAGGAATGTATTGTGTGTGTGTGTGTGTGTGTGTTCAACTCTGACTGATATAACTCTGAGGACGGGCTGCTATTTTTGAGTCAGTTGGGTGCAAAGGGTTTAAAGTACCTTAATTGCCTGCATGACCTGTTTGTCACATCCACTGCTGTTACTGCTGCTGACTGTGTTGATACAGAAACTCTGTGAAATCAGCAGGTCAAACTCCAATAAAAGCCTTGGATGTGCTGTACCTGTCCTTTTCACCTAACGCAGTTTCTTTGTCTCACATCTGTTCCTCAACAACCCTTCAACTCTTTGTGTGAAAACCTAGAAAGCCTGTTTAAACCTATATTTCTCTGTTTTATTTTATCTCCCTATGCTCCTAATATAACAGTTAATTAATCCTGCAGAGATGCCATTCAGTATGTACTGCATTGGCAACTGTTTTCAATCTCCATCTTGCCATTTACTTTAGTATAGCCACAAAGACTTTTGGTTAACCTTTATTTATTCAGTTTAACATTTGCTGCAAGAACATTACAGCACTTGTTTTCAGGAAAGCCCCGATCACATTCCCTTGCTGTACATATCCTTTTCCTGATATGTTCAGCAAGTGTCCTTCATGAGCAATCATGAAGAGGTGTTTCTAAGTTTGATTATCTGGCATCAGTCAAGCAAGTGTTTTTGGTGTCATTTAGCTTGGTGTAATATCTAGTTAACAGGATACAGATGTAATCTGGACGCTATTGTGATGGTAGATGTGATAGCTGTGTTGTTGATGTTGCTGTTGTGTCTCAGGCAAATTCTGAAACAGTCATAGCTCACTGGAGAGCGGAGGTAGATATGACCACCTTCTATAAGCAGTCATGTAATGTGCACTCACAACCCTGTCTAAGCTTGTCTATTCCACCATTCCTGCAATCATTAGGAGATAAATATCCACGTGTTGGCATGATGGAGACAGTTCAGTTTCTCTAGCCTGATATTAATGTGAGTACATGTGTGAAGGAATGAGGGTCCTTGTGAAACATCACATTTTCTAAAACTCTTTAGTGTTATTTTAATGGAAATCACCAAGAAACAGCACATCTATCCTTCATCCCAGAGTGAGAAGGAGAAAGATGCCTGAAGCAGTTGTTTATGGATGTGAGAGAAACATCTGTGTGTGCCATAATCCTACAGTATTCATGGACTTGAGGCAAACAAGACCATTAACATGGAAAGTACAAATCATTCTCTACAACCTAATCCCTGCATAAAGACGATGAGCCACTTAACCCTATAGTACTTCTGCCCCTCTGCATGTAAATTTTCCAGACTAACAATAAATTAATGCAAATCATGCTATAATTTTTATTAATACATCAAGCCATATGCTCTTCAAGGGCAGCAGTACAAGTCAGGACAAGTCTGACCTCACAAAACTTACAAAGGAATCCAACTAAGGTTGTTTCTGCTCTGAAGAGTGTTAATTCCATCAAAAACTATGACATGACATGTGCTATGAATTTTTATTTTACAGTGTGTTGTTTTAAAATTAAATGAGTAAGTTCCCAGACTAATATCAGCAGTCAGTCATCTAAATCTTCCTATGGATGTTTGCTAAAGAAATACAACTGATACAGCAGGTGATTCAGCCCCTCTTCTAAGGTTAAACCTTCATTATCAAGTGGGGGAATCCAGCGTCTAAATCACTTGCTGGTCGGCAGAGCACAAGGACATGGACACTGTGTGCAGACAAATAAACAGCCTTTTCCACTAACCTTGTGACAGATGTACCCATGATATGGTGACGGTTGTGTCCAAATGCTTAGAAGATGTAATAAAAATGATTTGGTTGATTAAAACTAAAAAATCAAATGACAGAAAATGACATACATTTTTGTCAGGAGCCTAAAATGAAATCAAATGTCAAAATGATCAGTATCTCTGAGAAAGATGCACCACTTGGATGGAAGGTAGAGTGTGTTTGTAAATGATAAACAATGAAAGAGAGTGGTGCATCTACCCAGGGGAACTTCTTTGACAAGCTAGCATAAATATATATTCTGAAAACAGATAGTGATCTGAGCGTTTTCATCCTCCGGATATATTTTAAAAAGGTCCCTTTAACCATCCTTTAAAAAAGAACAAAAATGATCCTGTCATTTGCCAGTTCATTCTGATCAACATGCTCACATGAAGCCTGGCAGTAAAATGCTTTATGTAAACACAACTTTCACTCTGTATGATTTATGTTCTTATTCTTTTGGCCACCATTTAAATCTCATGATTATACAGTAGGTGTGGCTTGAAATTAAGAAAGCCCCACCTACACGCTCCCACTTCACCACAACAGCCCCATACAATGTCCACATTACTAAGTGTAGGCGGGAATTCTTGCTCAAGCCATATTTTGACTGAATATGCATTTATCTTACAAAGTATCTTGATTAAGAGGCATTGATAATGTAACGCAGATTTAGTGAATTAAATCCTGAAGCGAGAACAAAGGATTTTAATCAGTGTTTTATAAAACAGATGGTCCTGTTCTTGAATTTTGGAACCATGGGAACATGAAAATGCACTGAGTCACTTAACATGAAGACAAACATGCATGGTTAAACACAACTGATAATCTAGTAGTAAGTCGTATCACTAATGCTTTTAACCCTAAAATCAACCCACTCTGTACATAACAAATCTCAATTTATACATTTTAAAGAACTTGTAAGACCCATGTGTCAACTGTCCAAAAGTGCTCACGCAAAAAAACATTTTCCTGCAAGTGACAATTTCCTCAGTGTGAAATTAAAGCCTGTCAAAGGTGCAGTTATAAAGTGAAATTCAAACCATTTAATAAAGGTTAAGAAAAATGGATAAACACAGAGGAAATGTGGCACTGTAAATGTTTCTAATGGTGATGTCTTAACCCTGCAGCTGGAAAGCCATAGCTACTTTGCATGTTATTACCAACTTGAGCATCATCTTTCTATATGCACATTCATGCACACACAGATGCAAATGCTCACCCATATGCACACAAAAACATATATCCTTAGACATGTGCACACACCATTATTGTGAAATTTCACAGTTTATCTGTGTGGAAATTTCTTCTGATTAAATTTCATTTACTTCATCTGTTTTTCTGAGTTTCATCACCCAATAACAGTCAGGAAAGCTGAAGCGCTGTATTTTCTTGGCTCTACGAGGCACCTGAAGAATATCAAAGTACCCATCATCTTATTTCTCCCGCCATCTCTTACAGCTTGCCTCTCTTCTCCTGTCCTGTTCACACACCTCTGTCCTCACCCCTGACCTCACGTCATCGCTCCCTTCTCTCAGTCTATTTATTCCCCTAAATCTTTTCCTCTCCTCTTTGCTCCTCTTGTTCACATCCCTCAGCCAGCATAGTGGTGTCATGTAAGACACACTGCCTGGCCTAGCAGAACAACAACAGGCCAGAGAGGAGACTACAACATTTTCAGCACTTTACAGTGACAGAACATCACTGGCCAACAGTCTCCTATGGGCCATGCAGAGTTAAAAACAGATAGTGCCTTCAGTTTGTTTCCACCAAAATAAAAAAAACTCTTTAGCTCTGAATATTTCTGTACATATGTTCTTTGGTGCCATATATGGTGTTTTATATAATTTCTGTTTAAGTTCCAATCATTTCTATATAAATGTTTTGCTTTGTAAACTGAAATAGCCAGAAAACAGGGCTCCAGTTGTTTTGATTGATTAATCTGACAATTATTTTCTTAACCAGCCTTGTTGGCATTTAGTGTATGTTTTGGCCTGTTAGGAGCTAATACAGCCATAAAGCTCAGTGGTAATTAAATTCCCAGACCTGACAACAAATTATTTTACCAGTACTTCCTGTGGCATGACACGATAATGAAAATAATGATTAACTGCACAACTAGTTTAAGCTCTATCAGAAGGTATTTAACAGTATTTCAGGGAAGCCTGTATCCTCTTTTTAATGGTGGATATCTAATTTTGAATGAAAACGCTATATTATAATTAACATGGTTTGACTGAACTAAATGACCCACCAACACTCTATGAGCCAGAGGTGGCACTGCAATCAGCTTGAGTGCTGAAAACATAAAATACATTTGTGTTTAAGAACATCTGAGGCCATAAATATCAACACTGCTGCCCACCTAATGTGGAGTTGTTCATATCATACAAAAGAAAGACATTTTTCAGGTTGTTAGGATAACACTGGTCATCTGCCAATCTGGAAGCTCATCTTGTAAATACGAGGCAGTAGCCAAACACACTGTACAAGTCTTCTTCTTCTTGTAGTTTTTTCGTAACATTGTCTAAGCTTTAACACGGCTTTCATGTGTTCCCTAACATTTCTTTTTCTTTTCCGTCCAGGTCTCCATGGAGGTAATGCAGCTCAGGTCAGTTTCAGCTCAGCTTCAGTTCCTGGAAGCTGCTCAAAGCCCTTCAGATGATATTCTTCATATGCTTACAATTTGTACTGACATCTGTTGCATGTCTGTTTTTTCCATTTTTCTCCCCGTTAAAAGATTTTTTTGAAATGGAGTTTTTCTTTATCTGATTCCGTGGTCTAAAGACAGAGGGTGTACACTGTACAGTTTGTACAGCCACCTGAGTGATATTTGGTTATATAAATAAAATATGAGTCGATTTGAATGGTATTGTTTACTAGCCAGGCAGGCTATTTTGCAGCAGTGAGTGGATTTATAAACGGTTTCACTCATAACTTGGAAATTTCCCAGTGCTTCACTTAAGTGTTGTGTACAAGTGGACCTCAACAGCTGTTACTAATAAAGGAGAGAAGCACATTTGTCTACTTACCCTGCTTAAACCTTCCCTGCCCCTTGAAGGATTTTAAAAGACAACTAGACAACAGTTTACATAGCTTCAACAATCATAAAAGTACCAGTGAACATTAAAGATTAGTGTGGTATTGGTTCACTTACGTTTTACATCCGTCAGCCCTGATGTTACATGTATTACATTATATAAACCAATATCTTATGCTCAGTATATATAAGCACAAAATTGCACTAGAAGGATTCATCAGCAGAGTGGGAAGATATGTTCTAATACTTCAGTAAGGGGCATCAAATGGCTTGCAGTGTTACAAAAGTATTCTACTGTACAGTACAGTGAGTGTGTGTGTGTGTCTGTGTGTGTATTTATAAAATATAGTGTGACAGTGTTTGTGTGAGTTTCCTATTTCTAAAAGACACCTGGTTCCTGGTTCAGGCTCCTGGCCTGAGTTTTTGATGGTATTTGAAAATGACATCAGCGAGTGAAAGCACAGGCATATCCAACCCTTCCTTCAAATATCAAGCTGGCATTCAGACTGTAGATTGCCTGTATAAATACAAAGACAAAAAATAGTGCCTGAGCATTACAAATGTTGTTTGTGGCTTTGTAGCACAAGTAACTGATGTCTCTTGTGCTTCGCCATTTGTACTGGTTCCTATAATGCCAAGCCATTATACAGCCCCCTGATTTGCATTTTCCTTTTACAGAATAATGAAAGGGCACATGTATCTTAGTTATATCCTCCACCATACTAAAAGCTCTCATATACAGCATAGAGGTGCTGTTATAGTGGCAAAAGTGTGAGCATTAAAGTAATTGGAGCTTACACTATTTTCTTAGGGACAACGCTGGAAAGCAAAAGTAGTTGCTAGGCAACTGCTCATGTCAACTCATTGGCTGATATTGTGTGACAACAATGTGAAGTTAAGTATTTACATAAGGAATAAGTTACAGAGAAACTAAATCTTTAAATAGTTTATTTTAATTCCACTGATAACCGTTTACTAAATAAAATCTCAGAAGAAAGTCTGAATATCTGACTGCTATTAAGTATAGAAACCTTTAAAATAAGTGGAACATTATCCTACCAAATAAAACACAGCACCAAAAAAAAGCATAAAAGCCTATGAGGGGATCACTGAAAATTTTGTAAATATGTAAATATAATACTGTATGCCACAAACAAATTATTTCATAATGCTCCAAATATGTTCTTGTGGTTCTTACAAAAGCAAATAACAATATCACATTTGTGAGTGGAAATGTTTTACAGAGAAACAACAAGGTGATTAGACACCTCATAGTTACAAAAAGAACAAGAAGCTCATTCTAGATATAGCAACTTCTACTAATGTCATTCACATCACTACTCTTCTATCTTTCCCACACCACCTACAGTACACATGCTACTCCACCTACAGAAGATTCAAGATTCAAGATTCAAGATTCAAAACACTTTATTAATCCCAGAGGGAAATTATTTTGGCATGTTACAG
>JAUMHL010000005.1:18138728-18151294 GCA_032362345.1 Sandelia bainsii
TCTGCCACCTCTACATCCCCTCGCTCTCCTCCTCCTTATCTCATCGGGGATGTTTAAAGTTCTTGCCAAAGTTAGATGAAAAATGTAATACAATATAGACTGTAACAAGTTGTTGTGTTCCATTTAATACATTTAAATGTCATGTACTGTGTAACCCTCAAGAATGATGAGGTTTGAATGATGGGTGCATGTGCCCCTTTTACTTAAAGGCAAACAGATATTCCCTTTGTGGGTCAATTTCCTTTTCATCCTGCAACCTACAAATCATATTTGACTGATGGACGTCCTGAAGACCCCCATAGAGTAGTTAAGTGACAGGCCTCAAAGCCACACACACTGAACATGAACAAAGACGCCTACGCACACACCAGCCTGACACGAGACAGAGATTGATTAGAGGCAAGATGGACTGAGTGAGAAAGATGAGGAGGAAAAATATTAATCACTGCATCTGACATGTTTTGCCACAATCTGTCAGCCTAATGTTTGTCAGGGTTTGGAAAAGATGAAAAGGCATGCTGGGTCATGAAGGAGGCATGCTGCCTCATTACATGTGACACACATAAGTGGGCAGGCACATACACCCATGTGCACAATAAAAACCACCACCTTAACTATCATTTCTACATTATAAATGAATACATGTTACACTCATGCCTCCCGTACATGACGACATACTCTATACATGTGTTATAAATAATTCCTCCTGAGACAAAAGACTGTACAAATTGCACAATGGATCTCATGGAGCCATTGTTCAAATCAATACCCCATAGACCTTGACCCTAAACCCCAGCCATCAAAGTATGACTTAACTATGCAGCAATTATAACAACACTGACAAGGAGTAATAGAAAACAAAGAACTGTGAATGTGCTCATAATACTATGAACAAATGAAGCAGTCAACATTTACTGACATGCAGGAACAAAGGATGGTCCCACTGTTCATGCAGATGACGCAATAGGAGCTGCCACACTGAAGTTCAATGAGGACGACAAAAAAAATCACGTCTTGTTGGTTGTCATCTGTTTTGTTTAATCTGTGCAGAGATCAAAAAGCCACACAGTGCATGTCATCTTAAAAGGTGCAAGATGGGTAATGCTGTGACGTGGTAGTATGTTATACACACAGGGCCTTCCCCTGGAGCCTTAATCAACTTTGCTTAACATGACTGAGCATGCAGTACTACGAGGAAGTACTGCTTAATGTAAAGAAAACCAAACTTTGCTAAATAAAATTACTGTAGATATTTAAACCTCGGGTTGATGATTGAGCTGAATGAAACTTCCCCACATTCGACTTCAACCAATCCTCTGGGGACAATGAATGTCTTGAGCCATTAAACTAGTATGGTTAAGAAGTACCACAGAGTTATTTTGTTCTCCTGTGCCATGCACGTTCCAGGGGCGACCAAAAGAAGCTTTCTTCCATGAATGCAATTATGGTCCCTGTATAGTAGCAATGCAACACTGCAGTCAACTCTGGGCAAATGTGAAGCATTTTAAATGTCAAAATAGTCAATCTCACAGTACTTCTCCCGTCAGGAACCTATATTTGTGTTCATGTTGTTAATGTAGCCATCACAAAATTTTTATTTGGAATATGTGTGGCTCACATATCTGGTGGACACAAACCATCAGGCATGGCTGCAGATCATCTCTGGCAGCCGCGTTAGAGCCAGAAGATGAGATCAATTGTATTACACACTTGTCAGGATTGTTAGATAGAAAAGAGCAAATGGTTTTCTTTAAATTGAGGAGCAGTGCTCATGTACAGATTATCAACACCTTTCATTAATATCATTAGGGGAAAAACAGTGACAGTCTCTTCAGTCATCAATAGATGATCTGACTGCAAATCAGCACAAGTCTAGTAACCATGTTTTTTTCCCAAGAATTTGCGTTTGCACAAAATCCTGTACATTGTTTCTTGGTGCTTATTGTGCACAGCATTTGGCTGCAGGCTGAAGCTGACTTTTCCAACTGCTAAATGCTTTGCCAGTGTAGCCTTCATTGTGGGAACTCTGAAACTGGAGGAAAAGAGGAGAGATTTAGAACACAATCGATAATAGAAGCAGAGGAAGTGAGTGTGTTCTGCGTTTCTTTGTGTTTGGGCACATATTTGTACATGTGCACTGATGCCTCAGAAAGTTTGCAAGCTGTCTTGTGGCCCCTTGCCCTGCCTTTGATCTGTCCCTTCCTAAGAGATTTCAGACAAACAGGCCCTAGCCTTCTAGCTAATGCAGGGCCGGCTAAGCCAAGATGAGCTGTGTGGGTGCCACCCACATGCTGCAGCTTTCTGTCTCTACTTCTTTCAGCCTCGCTTCCACACCTCCTCACAGCATCCACAGCACTAAGTGCTCACCCTTATCTCAGGATTTGTCACCACTCCTGCCTTTCTTGAATATCAGGGCAATGTTTGGAATGGAGAAATTGTTGTTAATTATTTTTATTGACATTTAAATAACCTCTGACCTTACTCAGGATCAGCTTTAACTGAATAGTTCTGGACTGACCACTAGTCATAATATTTTTTTTCTGGTGTGACCTTGCTGGGGATCAAACTGCCAAGTACAACTCTCCCCAAGGCATGTCAGCATTAAGGTCCTATGAGAGCAAAAGCAGTTGCTGGCGTTGGTTCTTTTTTTAAAGGCAGCGGGCAGGCACGAGCCCGGTCACTTTATAATGATAGATCTATCACGGTGTAGGCTGGATGACCTTCAGATTTTATTCTGTAGATTACCCACGTGATAAATCATATCTAATGACTTCATCACACTGAAACAGTGTGAGTAGGAATTTTTTATGAAGGCTGTCAGTGAAGACTCAGTAATCATTTGGTGAAATGAGATGATGATTGGCACAGGAACTAGACTGCAGGCTGGTGTATGCGTTAGGTGCAAATAGACTGTAGATTGTAAGACCAGGGGTGGGGTGGTCCTTCTGTTGGAGGAGGTTGTGTTACTGTTCAACCACATGATCCCTTGTGACTGAAAACTGTGTTCTGGGTTATCTTAGCTTAACCTTTTGCATGAAAAAACAGGTTAGCTAACAGGAGCTAATATCAGGTATATCTGAAAGCTGCATATCATTAGAACATTGTCGAATAAAATGTTTGTTGTGTGTCTTGGTTAAGCCTTTTATACTATAAAACTATATAAAACTTTTATACTATAGGCAGGGTGAAAGGCAGAGAATATACTAAAGCAACTGTGCAGAGAAAGAGGACACAGGCTTGAAGCTTGCTGTGCTCTACATTTTAATTGAGAAGAAGTTAAGCTCCTGATTTAATCTCTCTGTCCCTTGTCTGCAATGAGAAGTAGACATGTGTAAAACGCCTGTACCTTTACCATTACCATAACTCTTTGTAGATAGTGTTTACAAAGGCAAGATTTGTGCCTCTGCATGTGACTGTGTGTATATGTATCTGTCTATTTTTTTTCCTGTTCCCAAACTCTCCAGGGGTAAACTTGTTTTGTCTACCAGCATCTTTTCCCCAAGAGCTACTGTATAGTTGCACTGTAGCGTAGGAGGTGACAGGGGAACTCACAGCAGCTGTAGCCCCCTTTATTATATCACTCTTCAGAAAAAAAATGAGGAGTAACTTGACATAACAGTTCCCTACAAGACACTTTCTTTTGTCTGAAGAACAAAGAAATTTTTTCATGACTGTTACAGTATTGGTGGATGGATGGTATTATACTCTCTCTGGGACTTTTGGTATTATGTCACATACAAAAGACTATGTACGGGAGAAGAATATGAGTTCACAGAGAATATGGTGTTGTTGCTGTGGCATCTGCAGAAAAAAAAATGGTATCAGTATGTGGGCTGGGGCTCTGTGCAATAATTATATTGACATTAACAATGCAAACTTTTGGCAATTAAAAACCAATTCATCATTGTGAGAAGCCAATCTCATTCATAACAAAATTCTTGGTAATGTGTTCCACTGTTTGTATAATATTTATCAGCTGGTTTGACAAAATCAAAAGCTATGCCAAGAAAGGGACAGAAAGCTTGGGTAATGAGTTCTCAATGTCCAGAGCAAAGAAACCTGTCCAACAGCCCTTATTGTCATTCGGGTCTGAAAACAACCATTGAAGATTCAGATGAAAGTGTGCCTGAGAGAGAAAAACAGTGTGTGTTTGAGAAGTAATCGGTGCGACTGCCTGTGTTATGTTGGAAAATTAACAATTTAAGCAAAGGTTTACACAGAGGAGGGCAACCAGACCCGATCTTGGCTCAGTTACAGATTGAGACAATATGAAAATCAGTGAGCTGCTAAGAAAAGGCTGCCCTGCGAATATTTTTCATCCAGCTAAAACACATGCAGCTGTGGCATTTTCTGAATACATTAGTTCAGCACATTCATAACATGCTTTGACCAACAATAGGACTCATGATGGCACAGCCTTTTAATGCTTTTACTAACAGCTACAATAGGCATGAATATTGAGCATGAACTCTTATCAATTCCATTTCTATCCCACAGAGTGACTTTCTTTTCAAGAAAATCCTTCTGAAGAAAGGATGAGGGCACCGTGGTATACCACAGTGCTCTTACATTCTGCACCTTGATTTCATCCTTTTTTATGGCCAAACTTCTTACTGAATGCTGGATTATTCCCACAAAACCACAGCATATCAAAACAAAGATCTAATTTCTAGGTGTGAAAGCATTTGCAAAAATCATGTGTGTATACTATAGACTACACTCATTACAGAAAACAGGCATCTAGAATATCCCATGGGGTAGAACAGCACAAAGAGGTGAGAGAATCATGCTCCTAGTGATCTTGCCATCTGTTACACTGGGATTGATTTCTGCAGCATCTGGCTGAATGCTTGTCTACATTTCAATGACCTGCATCACTTGCTGCCTCTCTGTCTCACCCACACACACACACATATGCTCACAAACATACACACAGACCCGTGCACTGGGACACACACACACACTTATAGTTCTATCCTTATGAACATTATACAGACTACACAATTTCTCACAAAAATAAACAAAAACTACTATGTCACAAAATCACATAACATGCTGTTGGTACAACCATAGCACAATGGGCTACCATTAATTAAATTACATTAATTGCACTTTCATTTTGATACTTCAGACATTTATATTTGTGATTGTCAAAATAAGTATTTTAAAGTGGGTTTCCTTTGTATAAAATTGACCAATGGTTTTAACAGTTTAACAGTTTGGTTTTAACAGTTTAGTGCCATTTAATCTAGCTGTAGGATTTTAAAAGTCCTGACATCTGTTGACTAATTAACCAGATGCTCAATAGAGCAATGTTATTCTAGTCAAAGTAAGGCAAACCTGAAGGTACAACAACACTGGAGCTCTGTGATCAGGCTGGCTTTGATTATGTGCGGATAGTATGTGCGCAAAACTCGTTGTTATCATGAGATAAAAGAAGATGCTGGCACCTTTCCATTGTTATCAACATACTGTAATTGTTGCTCAGTACCTGTAAATTATTTGTGTACATACACTAATATATAAACAAAATCACATAACATGCTGTTGGTTGGATGCCAGCTGAAGTATGAGGCAGTGTATAATAAAGTATTTCTGTTCACTTATTCTTTAGTTAAATTATTATGACCTGTGCAGCCCAATTAGAACATTACAACTCACCCATAAGCTTATCCTTATTATACTGTATACCAGAACATCTGCTGTATATGTGTTGCTGTCACGATCTATGTCTGGTTTAATTTGAGGTTCTGTGTGTTTTTGGTTTTTCCTCATGTTTCTCTGTCTGGCTTAATTTCGGGTTATATTTTGATTCTCCCTCCTGTTTCTCCGTACATCTGTTGGCATGGTTTCTTTCTTTGTTAGGTTCAGTTTCATGTTTCCTTTTTGGTCCATGTTTCTCCTGTGTTTGCCCTGGTGCCTCTGTTTTTCTGTTCATTGTGGACTGCATTTCCCATAACCCCTTTCTCACCCTCTGGACTACTCACTTCCTGGTTTTATGGACTACTACTCCCAGAACTCCTGTTAACTCTGGTCCATGCTCTCTCATTCAACATCATCAGTTTCAGCTGTCACCAATCAAGCAATCTGGATCACTCCATATAAACCCTTCTCCCTAAGTTATTCTCTGTCAGATCATCTGCTGTGTTCCTGCTGGTTTCTGCGTTGCACCTGCTACCTTGGTCATCTGCTTTTCTTAGGTCTGGTTGTGTTTTCCTGTTGCTCTTTCCTGCATGTTAGGTTTGCCAGCCCCTGTGATTTCTCTGGACTCTGCTTTCTCCCCATGGCATTGTAAGTTTGGTATGGGACTGAGTTTGTGTTCACACGTCCTCCCCTGCCAGTTGTTAAATCAGTTAATTCAGTTAGTTTTGTTATTCTCTTGTTTAGTTCTGTTACCTGGTTCCATGCTTTAGCCTTGTGAGTTTTGTTTGCTAGTTCCTTTGTTACTGTTTCCTTTGTATTTATTTAATTGGGTTTTTCCTCTTTAGGAGTGATTTTCTGTAGCAGTCTTTTATTCTATGTCTACTTTTTACTTATTAAATTCCTTAACTTCGCAACCTCCTATAGTCACGGTGTGCATTTGTGTCCTCTGACCCATTACGCATGACAGTTGCTGTAAATGTTTGAGATTTAATTGCAATCATCTTCCAACAAGATATAAGAATTAAGTTACAGATGCGAAGAAATTTAAAAAAGTTTTATTTATTATTAATATAATTTCTGTAATATGCCTAACAATGTGTAGTATATGGAAGACAAACGGCAGAAGAAGACGGTTAGATTAGAAAAAATCCTATGACATTTGTCTGTAACATAAGAAGCACATGATGGAGAAATGGGTTTTTACAAATACCAGGGTATTATCACATTTTACACTCTAAAATCATTGTGTTGTGACAACCAAAAGGTTACCTTTGCCCCTTTCCACATAGATTCATCATGTTCTGCATTCCTTCCAAGCACGGGCCACATGGGAGAAAGGTTGAAAGCTGATCTGAGGGTGCAGGGACGTGCTGTGTGTGGGATACCAAGTTGCACACTGTTCAGGGGCGCCCAATTGAAGTTCTACTTCAAACACCATGTTATCACATTATGTGGGAGTGTTTGCACATGTACTCCTCTGCATGTAGAGCTATTTATCTGTTTGCTACATTTTCAAACGCGTCTCATCTGAAGGAATACAGGAGTGAGAGCAAAACAATGACTGTTTAAAGCTGGGATTTGGTTGAGGCAAAGAAAGGTAGCTTGAAGTGGTAAACAATCCTTGACCTGACATTATCTGCAAGAAGAGCCTGCAATCAGCTCCAACACTCTCAAAAGAGAATGAGGGGTGGTGTTGCCTAAAGAAAGTTTTACAGGAGGTTTCCCAATAGACCACACTGGAATAATCTAAAAGAATCACACAAAAACTCATATTCCTCTGAAATTTTATCACTAAGAAGTATTTAAAAAAATATATATTGTTGTTGTGCTAGTTTGCTAAAAACCATAAAGGTGAAACTCAGTGGTGCTAGAAATTAAACTGTCTAGTTTTACGGGCACTTCATATTGTCATTTTGTATTCTATTCCCTCCTTGGCCTTTGTGGTGTTACAATAGGAAAAACAGGATTGTGAAAAAATAGTGAGTCCATTCATAGTGTCAGCAGAGAGCCATGGCATTTCGCCTGAGTCAACACTGTCCACGTGTGGCATTTAGACATCCGGAGAGCATTCTCACCCATTCTGGTCTTATCATCCACAGCATTATTACCTAGCATGAAGTAAAACTACACTGTCAACATACAAGCATTTCTTTTTACCTTTTGGTAGCTGATTTATTTTTCATGGCAACTGCTCAATATCTGCTCAGAACATGAAACATTAATGAGATCTATCCATGAGCACACTCGAGACAACAAGGATTAAGATACATACAATATTGATGTTTGAATTGGAGTCGAAATGAGCCGTTGCTGCTGGTGCAAAGGTTGGTGCTCTTTCACATTTTAACTAAAAACATATTAGCAAAATAAGCTGAGGGGTTCAGGGCATGATAGCACTATAATCCCACTTAAATATCACAAGCTGGCTTGTAAGTGGTGTAAAAGTGCATGATGCTGTCGTTCTACTCCAGGTGTTGCTTTTTCAAACCTGCCATGTAACATGGATTGAAAAAGAAAGGATGAAATTAAACTGTTTTTCCACTCTAGACTCACTGCAACATATGTAAGAGCTGTGGAATCAGTGACCCTTTGTCATTAATGGTGATAATGAATTTTGTCCTTCATTTTCATGCAGCTGTTGTATAATCTGCCAATTACATCTACATGCATCTACCTTGATGTCTCTAATTAGGTAATAAAACCTCTAATAACTATGTAGGTTGTCTCAGGTTGCTAAAGTACCCAGCAAAGTTATTATAACTTTGTAGAAACACACTTTTAAATCTGATAATAAGCAAGACTATATCAGAAATGTCTGCTCTGCAACCTTAAATATAGCCAGTAAGTGTTGCTTTATAACTCTACACAGTAATGTTGTGAGTGCACAGCATTCATATTGCCACATCCAGTTAAGCTAAAAATGTATGTGACAGGGTGAAAAGTCTGAAAGGGGTTGGTATAATTAACATTTTAATATGGTACTGGATGTTTTCATCAATGTATAGCGTGGAATCAATTTGAGACTTGCTCTATGAAATAAATCTTTATTTAATTTGTTTAAAGCCACAGAGCCACAGTGAAATTTCTCATTTTGCCATGTGTTCCCACTCTTTATTATGTACTGTACATTTAAGAGCTAAAAATGAAGTAAGTCAGGCTCCATTTTCCTTTGTCCTGTAAGTCAGTGTTATTTAAATGACATTATCCACCCATCAATCCATTATCCTAACCACTTGCCCACTCAAGGGTCACGGAAGTGCTGAAATCTCAGCTGTCATTGGGCGAAGATCAGGGTACACCTTGAATAGGTCGCCAGTCTATCACAGGGCTGAAATACAGATGCAACCATTCAGACTCACATTCACACCTATGGGCGATTTAGAGTGACCAATTAACTGAACATGCATCCTTTGGATGGTGGGAGGAAGCCAGAGCACCTGGAGAGAACCCACACAGACACGGGGAGAACATGGAAACTCCACATAGAAAAGTACCCCACCAACCTGTATCCAGGTCCCTATTCCTGTGAGGCGATAGTGCTAAGCAGTACACCACAATTCTGCCCTAAATGACACCAATACACAGGTTACAGTGATAAAAATAGCTATCCATTCCCATGTGTGCATACGTAATACACACAGTTAGGTAATAAATAATACACAGTGAGGTTTGAAATGAATGATTTTAACACATTATTTATCAGACCATCATCCCCTGCCTTGATTCTTATCAATCTTAATCTTTCTTAATCCTCTTACATCAGAAGAAAATGCATGTGGAAAGTTAACCATGTCTTTGTTTACTCATTGAACTGAGTTGAAAAAGTGTATATTCCTATGGTTACACAACCTGTAGGGCATCTTGTTGCCACAGATTGTAATATCAGTAGTGTAGAGAGTGGAGGAGTTCAAATGTGCTGTATTTGTGTTGCAAAATAAAAGATAAATCAACAAACATAAGACAGGTCCCGAGATCTCACCGAACTAGCTGCTACTCTGGTCTTGTATACATAACGCACACTAGGCCCAGATATGTCCCACAGCACTGCTTGCTCTGCCTTCAGGTCCACTGCAGACAGGAACTCAGAGCCACAAAGCAGAGAGGCCCTTACAATAACAGCAACCCCACTTGAACTGGACCATCTGTAGATTTAACCTACACCCTCTGGCCAATTAGAAATGTATTCATTCAGATGTTAAACTGCTGTGCTTGTTCAAAGGCTGCATAAGGATTTCTGAGAAGGAAAAAATCATCAATACTTCATAAAGTAATCTGAGAAGCCAAGAAAAATAAAAACTAGTTTTTGAGGAAATTGGATATTGAAATGACATAAAAGTAGGGTACTATGGTAAAATCACTATACACACACAGTCAATGCCACTAGTTTTCAGACCAACGCAGGTAAAAAAAAGTGCTTAACTGTTAAAATGATACAAAATGTGTTGGACTCAGGCAGGCAAACAAACCAACTCATTAAAACCATGCTCTCATCTTATGATGTGCACCATCTATCCTTTGGTTTCATTGTACCTCAGAAATGGGCTCTTTGCTACATTGCCAAAAGGAAACTTCATTCTTTGACATATCCATTAAAATGCAGTGGTGCATCACAGCTAATAAAAGGAGACAGAGGACAACAGCATGACCACCAAACTGCATCATAAAGTTAGTGAGGGGAGCATAAATAATGGAACACTCATTTTCTCAAACCGCCTTAGACTAGCTGCTAGTGCTTTCTCTGTAGCAGTTTTCTGCCGAGCAGCATGGAAATCAGTTTGAGATATTGGTAGAGACTCAAATGGAAAATGTATGAATGCCATGCCACTGACTATATAAATTAGGTGCATTGGAGCTGTAAAGTAGTTCTGTCAGAAAGAAAGATAAAGTATAGAACCAACAGGTAAAGAAATGTGGACTACATTAATGGCATAATGCAGGCTGGTTTCACCCCAACAGACATTCAGACTGTGATATAAATTTCGTAAGCTTGACTTCAGAAGGTGGCCTTTCTAGCAAATAACTTACTTGGGACAGACAGGCTACTGCAGCATCCTGTAAAAGTGATTTATGTGCTTTATGTACTATATGTGCTTTTACATCTGTGCTTGAGCACTGTATGTTTCAATTAGTGTCTAATAATTCAGCACAGTGTCGTCTTATTCCATATATCACATTAACATTTATATTCCCTATTTCATTGCTTGTATGTCTCATGTTATGTTCTTCTATGCATATTTTCAATAGACAGACTTCTATTTATTGTTGTTGCATGATTATAAATGATGCCAATAGCTTCATAATGGTCTTCTTTTATTCTTATTGTCTCAGTTTTCATTCTACAGATGGATTATTGCCTATTGCTAACCCTGTGCCTGTGCAATGCCCTGTTAAACAAATAAATAACTTATAACTTAAGAATTTAAGAACAGTAGAAACTTTATGACTCAGTATTTGGGCACACAGTCCTGATGATGGCAATAGCTAAAGGTCACAGTTCATGGCAATCCATCCTGCAGTTGTTGAGATATTTCATTAAAAGCCAAGAATATGAATTACATGGCAGTGGTAGAGTAAAAGTCAGGGCCACAGAGTCATCAGGATTCATTGCCTGGAAAACGATGTCTGTCCAAAATTGTGTGCCAATAGATCAAGTAGCTCAATAGATCACTGCTGGCGGTGCTAGATGATGTGTCAGGGGTCCACCAAAGGCTTTAGGATTAATCCTCTGGAGATCATGCATGTCACTCCAAATTTCACAGTAAACCATCCAATAGTTATTGAGATCTAGATCAAAGTGGTAAACACATTGCCATTCCTAGAACCATGTCACTGCCATGGCTAAAAACTAACTATAAACACTAGATCATTTTGAAAAATTTTGAACAAAATGTGCAAATAATAAGTTCAAATAAGAATTCAACATGCACAACATGTCAGTGGGTCTACTGCAGTGCAGTGGCTGCTGGGTTCCCAAAGTGCTAAGTGAGGCATGACAGTGCTCTGTCAAAGAGCGCTCTTCCATCATTTCCCTCAAACATTCAATAGGACAGCTGAGTAAACAGACATAGTGCAGGGACCAGCCCATCCTCTCACTACAGCCTCAACTGCAGCACACCCCAACCCCTCATACCCAGGATGCCCATCTGCAGCTCTAGTCACTGATCTAATGCTAGGGAAGTCCCTGGGAACCTCTTTGCAACTAAGCCATGTCCTTAGTCATTCAAAATTAAACAAACAGTGTTAAAACCCTACACAGAACAGCCAGGTCATAAGCCTAAAATCCAATCCTTAACACATCCAGTATTAGGTCAACGCCTGTCTTTCCTGACATCTAGCACCTTCCCAATAATTCCCCAGATCTCTGAATTCTCTCTCTTATGTGAGTGGTTAAGGCAGTAACGAAAGTGTGTGTGTAACTATTTATTTCTATGTGTGTAGGAACTGAGGTAGTACCCCACAGTGAACTGCCACTGTCACACTAATAAGGGAACAAGTCACGTCAGGGGTGCGTGTGAGACTCGTGTATAGTGTGGCATTGGTGAGACTTGGAACCAGGATAAATCTGGCCTGTTTGAAAAAGAGGCAGGGGTGCAATTACACAGAGATGGAGGGACAAAGAGATGGCAGTTTGTTTGCCACAGCATGGACACCACTGCTCAGTGAGAGTGAGAATAGAATCTATTTACTACAGAGAAAAGAGACCTCTCCCCATTTCTGTCCCTTTGTCTCTCCATGTGTCCTTTCTCTGTGCCACCTAAAATGCTGAGACTCATTCTGGTCACCTCTCTCCTCCTAATGGCAACACTGTTGTCCAATCTTTGATGCAATTCTTCAGACTTCCCATAGAAACCTATGGGATCAGCTGAGTCGCCGTGTAGAGGCTCATAACTCTGTACCCCAGAACCTCAATGACCTGAGGGCCG
>JAUMHL010000005.1:18151442-18170644 GCA_032362345.1 Sandelia bainsii
TTCTACTTAAATGCCCTACTTTCATGATATAATATCACTGTAGTGTGAACTTTTTACATTTTCTATAAATTTCACCCAAAAGCCAAATATCCCTAACTTTTTGTGAGTAGTGTATATGGATAAAAATAGAGTGAAGGACACAGAGAACAGTGTTTAACTAAACTGTGTTAGTGACATGTTTGAAGTCAGACTTCTCAGCAGAGAAGCACATTTTACTGTGATCAATAACACCTCAGTATTGTGCTTTTACTGTAGATTTATCTTGATGATAATTGGTCTATTCATTTTTTTAAAAAGTCACTTGATTTTTATTTCATCTAGTTTTTACAACATAGGTCCTTAGTGCCATAGGTTTGGCTCTCCTCTTTCCTTTCTCCTAAGTCCTCTTTGCTATATTTGTGCTTCTTACTTGTACAAGCAGGGGTTAAATTGGGCCGGCGCTCACTGGAGCTGAACTCAATCTCCTGGCACCCTGCCATAGCTCAGCTCTGTCTCCTTAAGTACCACAGCATTGGCAAATCTCACACTTTTATTTTGAACATCACAGTTTTCAGACACTGTTTCACCCTTACCAAAAAAATGTAGAATATAACTGTTTGTCTTTAAATGGCTGTGGCTGTCACACAGCAGCGGGATCGATACTCCAAACTGAGAGGGAATCTGTGCACATTTTATACCCGTGGCGCTACAGCGGTATCATTATTTAAATCTTCTCATGTGACACTGTAATCTTACTGTAGCCTAATCTAAATAATGTAAATACTAAATACTAATTAATTAAATAATACACTAAAAACCCTATATAAATAAAGTTTTTGATCACAGATTCACCATTTCTACAGTGAAACTGACATCAGGCCGTCTGTGAAATCCAATACTGTTTTTCAGGGGACCCGCAAATAGGTTGCTTTACCTAAATTACCAATAAACAATGAAATAACAATATTCTTTTCTTTTAATTTTTTTAAGTTCATGCAGATCCCTAGTAGCATTTGGTCATTTAGATTGATTTGTGATATCAGCCTCTGAAATTGCACCAATATAACAGAGGTGAAGGAAATTTAGCTTGCAGCTGAATGTGGTTCTAGTTACTTTTTACATTTACAAATAAATAATTGAACAAGGATTTTGTTTAAAACCTGTCCTGGTATCTAGCTGCTTGTGTGTCTGTCTCAAGAGATATCCAAAATGAAAGCTGTGTCTAACGCTGTTGCTCCATCCTCAGATCTCTGCAATAATACTTGATGGGTGACATTTTATCATAACCAACAGAAATGATGGCCAATACCACGAAGATCTGACTAACACTTTGCAAAAACACTTTTTCTTTGATGTCGTAAGGTAGAGGTGCGTTACTGTTAAAGTTCATAACCCTCAATTGTTTTGATATAAGAAGAAAGGTATTATTTTTAGGCTCCAATATTTTAGGTCTCTCTAAAATTAGAAAAAGTTAATTAGCAGTCAGTTGACTTCGTTTGCTAACACAGGCAGTCATCTTTTTTTTGTCATGACTGCACATTAAACAAAGCCAGATTGGTGTTTAATGCATGAAGCTTATTGCATGCATGAATGTATGCTCATTTAATGATGCAAAGAAAACATCAAGTGTAAACATCACAGAGTCTGACAAATGTGCATTTATGACCTCTTTATTTTATTAGAAAAACAAAATGAGGTTTCGCCAATTTTCACACATCATAAAAGTGGGATAGATAAATCAAGTGTGATACTA
Source organism: Sandelia bainsii (assembly GCA_032362345.1). NCBI lineage: Eukaryota > Metazoa > Chordata > Actinopteri > Anabantiformes > Anabantidae > Sandelia > Sandelia bainsii. The sequence goes on from JAUMHL010000005.1 coordinate 18,153,175, forward strand.
AATAAATGGAGGATTAAAAATCCTCTCAGTGCACTGAATTAATGGCAGGTCTTTGTGCCAGTGTACTCTGTGGTGGTCAGAGTGCCAATTCCTTAATGCTTAGATACTCAACACTAAAGAAGCAGCGTGAAAATGTAATGGTCTTAATCCATTCTGTCAGCTTAATACTGTACACACAGTATAATGTAGACATTGCTAAAATGACTTTAGAAGACGATGTCATCGCAAGTAGATTAAAATTATATAATTCTTCTACTGATGAATATATCTATGTAGATGACTAGATTAGGATATGGTGTTCAGCAAAAAAGTGTACAAAGCTGTGTACATCATCTGTTGTTAGTTATGCTCAGAGTGGCAGTGGAACCTTTAAAAACTACTTAACATACTGGAAACTTTTTGCAAAGATATATTCTCTATAAATAGCACTGCGATTTGAAAATTGAGCGCTGTGTGTACGCGTTTGATAAACAAAAGAGAGACACAAAGTGTCAGAGAGTAAAAGGAAGACAAGAAGAGTCAGAAAGACAGTGAAGAGGGGATATAAAGGCTAATGTATCACAGAAATCTCACTTGCCTTTGTTCTGCTGAGGGACTTTGGAGCTCAAGGACATTGTGTCTGTGTTGTTTGGCAGGAAACAGACATAAGGGAATGAAAAAGTACTTTTAAGACATGACTTGTCTGCTTTGGAAAACACTCAAATCTGAATGTGCAATGAAGACTGCATTTTTGAAATAAGCAATAGTGCTCACAGTTAATTTTTCACCTTTGCCTTCATACATATGCAAATAATAAAAATACATACGCAATGTGATTTATTAAGCCTGAAAGTGATTTGTAGCGGCGGGGAATGCACCTGAATTGAATACCGTTAAAAAGCAGGTGTAATCTGCTTGTGTACAGACGGCTGCTGTTAGGAGAAATTAAAGAATGCATCCAAAACAAGTGTTTACCACTCATGTTACTATATTTATTAGCATGTTGATATAATTATTAACATGAGTGGATAATGATTAAGAAACAAATTCTAATATAATGCAGTGCTTCCCGCACATTTCTGTCCATTTATATTTGGCCACCTGTTTCTTTATGTTTTTAATGTGAAGTCGATGCCATCAGTGATCTAGAGGACGTTTTCTCCGCGCTCTGCCGTACCTGTAGGCTACTTCTTTGCTGCTTAAAATATCAAACAGCAGATGAGATCAGCTGTCACCAACATTAATTCGATGATGACAAAACAAACGTGCTATTGTCAGTGTGTGCGCTTTTTACTAGATTTGGGTTTGGGTGAGCTACAGGCTACAGCGTTATGGTGAGGGAGCATACACGAACCATGCCACCCAAAATGAGTTACTGTGCCCCCTCAACCATAGGCTGAGCATTTGGTGCTGAACTTTTATTAATTACAACACTTCATTATACCCTTAAACATTTGGCACACCCACAGCGAAATGGAGCCACAGACGCGCAATGCTCCACAAAAGAAAGTCCCATTTGGCACAGCTAGTGAAAATCAACAAAACTGAGTTGAAGGACATTTATTATGCATCCATTGTGCCATTCATTTCATTTCATGGGGAATTTATTAATATGATGATGTTAGATAAAATGTCAGGGGACAACCAAAATTATTGTGATTAATCCTCTTAGGACTATGAATGTCTGCACAAAATATCATGGCAATCCAACGGCCAACAGACAGACCGTCCATCAGATCATTATTGCTTTCCATTAAGTCATGATGCTAGCGTGGCTAAAAGAAACATCTGCCCACTGATTAAGCCTAAATTGAGATGAACTGGTAGTTCCGAGCATGGATGAAAAGCTGCCCTATTAATGAAATACTCTATACAGTAAATTGGGTTAGCACTGCCAGCAATTGTGGTAATCAACCCATATATAAAGTGTACAAGTATGTTTTCTGCCATATGTGACAGATACAACATTGTTGCCAGATAGCATAAATTCAATCTGCTAAAAGAAGCACATCAATTTTTGTGTACTGCTGTATTTCAAGATCTCTGAATTTCAGTTGATGTTTCGATACAGATAAGTATCATGCTACTTAGGTCAAAGAACTACTCTTCAAAAAGGTCACAGCTGATGAACTGCTATCAATATGAGATATGGCAGGAACCTGGAATGATAAGGCACATTTTGAGGAGTACTTCACCACTGGTGTAATTTGGATATGAAGAATGAAGATTGTAGCTGATACGTTAGCACATTTCTTTGATAACGATGTAAGCGCCTCAAGCATACTCTTTGAAAACTCATAGTATCAATAGAGAGTGTGTACACTTGAGAGAAGGTGAAGCATCAAATCCCTGAGTTAAGCCTTGGCCTCAGAGCCTTGCTTCCCATCTCCCAAAGGATCCACTCCTGAGCTTGAAGAGCATACCAAGTGATACAGTTATGTGCACTCAATCACTAATAGACAATACACACGTAATCCAGAATAGGCTTTATAAAGTAAATGTTTTAAAGAAAACTCTTTCATCTAAAGTCATCCCACTTTATAAACCACAGAGCAGCGGGGTCATTTTGCTAGTAACAGTAACAGATGTGTTTGGCTTTGTTGATGATCTCATAGTGGTAAGCAGAGCAGATAGTAAATGGGGCTTAGCAAAAGTTCAATCAGGAAGACAACTTTCACCATTCACTCTCCTCTGCCCCTTTATTTATTACTGCCTCCCAGCCACACCTCTTTGAATTTTATCCATTCATACACGTCCCTGCTTCCCTGTATTATCCCATCAGTTTAAAATCTAAAAGGCAGCTCCTTAAAGCTTCACTTCACACCACTGATTAAGCTCAAAATTACAGCCAGACCAAAACCCTGCAGGGTTGACAGGCAAAGTAAAAACCCACTACAATCTGTCCCACCTGTGGGCAGATCAGTTTATTGCTGCTTGGTTAAGTTCACAAATAATAGTTGACTGGTGCAGAAGTTGGACATTAATTGAGTTGTGTGTCACAGTTAATATAACAGTCTGCACAGATACAGTATATACCAGAGGTCCCTGACTGACCAACTTTGGTCCGGATCCGGACCCAAAGATGCGTCTATCCGGACCACAGAGATACACGTTAAAATAATAAACCTTATTTTAATTAGATTTATTTAAACAGGCGCAGCCTGGTCATCTCGGCAGAGGTGTGAGGTCCTCCATGGGTACTCCATCGTATCCAATAAGGTGAAAGCAGACAGTCACACAGCGAGTAAGTGAAACAGGCAGCTTGTTCAAAATTAAGTAAAGATTTTAGTGCAGTGTTCCGAGATGAATAGACATACAATCATGCCTTTATTCACCCAACAACAAATTTAGTAAGGCCACTATACCTGTTCTTCTGTGGTTGCTGCAAAAAGTTCTGCCGTCTGTCAGCTACCTCAATATCTGAGCGCCTCTTAATCACTCATCACAATATTATCAATCATCATAATCAATCTAATTCATATGCAACACAAAACTAATAAAATGGTGACTGTATGATTGTATGATGTATGAAATGATTGTAAAACAAAAACAGTGATGATGATTGGTGTCCAGGATAATCAATTAATTTCAGTGTGTATTATAAAATGAAATATAAAACTCAGATCTCACAATTTGCATGCACTGACTGTATTTAGGTAAGTATCCCAGGGCAGCACACAACTACTACTATTACTTTCAATGTAATCTGCTGGCTTCACGGTTTGTCCACTGTGAGCTATTAAACTTCTGCTGCATTCACCTGCAGGACCTCCCCCCTCACATCACTGCTGAAGTGAGATGCGTCCTGATTAATGGGCCTCCTTGGAGGCAATCACACTCAGAACGTTTGGCCAAAGAGTAACAAATGAGATGTTCAGCAATCATCGTTTATTGCATCAATAACCTCACTTATCGATTCATCAGCATTAAAATTTTACAGTAGAAACACGTCTTAACTGTTGGTATGTGACACGTCTTTATTGCAGTTCTTCGCTTGCATTTTCAGCAATGGGGCCTTTTAATCCATTTTAGACAACTGGGCTCACAGAGTGAAGATCTATACAGATATTACCCCAGTGGTCTGGGGTAATATCAGGTTACCATGGTGATCAGCATCTGCAGAGACAAGCTGTGACTGATTACATTAAGAAATTGAACTTCTTCGAAAGCAGCACAATACAAAGATTGATTTTGTCACTTAGAGCTGAGGTTGTAGGACAGATCTCCATTTTTTAACTGTCCAAGGAAGTCTTCTGGGTCATGTGTGAGTTGCCTCTGTCTAAATAGTGTTGCGCTAGTGGTGAATGCACTGGTGCATCTCAGCGACAGAAGCGAAGATTGCCCTCATCAATCTAATGCCTCTCCTCCTGAGGTAATCATTTCTACAGAGCAACATGGCATCTCATTAGGCTGATTCGCTCTTAGTACATGTCAGTCTTAGACACGTTCACAACAAAAATTCTGGTTTGAAAGACAACCTCAAACCTATACTGCATTGGCATCATTGCCCAAGTGTTATTTTCTTCTTTCAAGAAGCACTTTGTGGTAATTTGATATTCTGAGTAAACTCATCTTTATCAGTATACTGGATTTCAAAGTAGGAAATTTATTCTTGAAAAGCAAGGGACTTTACGTACCACAGTGTCTGTCTTCTATGAAAGTTGCCCCCATCAAAATGTAAAATTTTGTTAAACACACAAAAAATGATTCTATGCAGAATATACTGTGTGCCACAGAATATGTCATTTGTCTTATTCTAAGTGCCCTTTATTTTATTTTATTTTATTTTTGTAATAAAAAAAAAAAAGTGCTGCTTCATAAGAGAAAACCACAGTCATTGTAGAGAGTCTACATGGTAGATCTTAAAGTGACCTTTATACCACAAACAACCATAATTCCTTATGCAAACATACACTCACAAGCAAACGCACACCAGTAACCTCAGTGTCTGTTTTCCAACAGGCTGTAGAATTGACAGATTTGAAAAAAGCAATGCCATACTGACAAGTGACAAGTCTTTAAATGATGGTCCATTATATGATTCTTTATCTGGGGCCTTGATGTATCTAACTAAAACAATCTGCTTTCACCTAACAACTCCTACCAAAACCATTGACTCACATACAGGTGGGACTTTGAAACCATGATAACACAGAGCAACACATTTCTGATTGTTCTCAAACACGCAGAGAGACGGTTTAATGCTCTAAACTCCAGTATCTGATGAAGTTCAACTTGTGGGATAATACACCTTTATTCCTTTTTCTTGCTCATTCCACATTTCGCCTATCTCTTTCTCTCGCCAACTGTGCTTGAAGAGATAAATTAAATGAGGGTTGGCATGTTCCCTGGACATTTTAATTAGCTAGTCTTTAATTCAGCCTGACCCCCTTTCCACTTTGATCAGCCAACTGGCACTTTGATAAGGACCTGTCACTCACATACAAACAACAGGGTTATTCAACAGCAAACTGTCTCTTCGCCGTTCGCAGATGCTCTCTACCTATGCTGACATGGGAGAGCTGTTCATGTTTCAATAAAAACTAAAAGCCCAACGAGAATGGAAATACGGCACGTGAGCTGTGCTCATTTCTTCCCAACTCTCCATTCACTGCAGCATGGTCTGTGACAGGGATGAATGCAAATGTACTTCTTGATTATTAAGAGTCAAGAGATTTCTGAGGGCAAAATTCATGCATAACTGTTTTAGCTTGCAGTTGCAAATGCATGCATTGTGTTTCATTTAGTCTTAAAATGACATGAGCCTTGGGCTTCATGAGACCAGCTGAAAGCAAAAGCAACACAAAAACTGCAGGCGAAAAACTTTCTGTAGGCAATGAATGAGGTTATATTTGTCAAAAAACAATTTGACACATAACATTTGGTTTGGTAAGCAAGTTTTTTGGATTCAGTGCACCCTGTCGAATTAGATTAATACTTAAGCAGCTGTTAATGTGCCGTAAACCTCAAACAAGTTCTGCTTCCTGTTGATTTAAATTGATTATAAATATCCTGCAATTGTTTCTTTTTATTCACTTGAATAAAAATGCCAACACATGATTAACATAAATTACATTTTACATAATAAATGACAGAAATGTTTTATTGTTTGTCATGTTATACCAAAAACATATGTAACTGTGACCTGACAAATTAGTTACAGCACCTGAAAAACATCTCTAGCAGACGTTTACATCACTGTCAATCATGTCAGACTGAGCATCCAGGAACTGCAAATAATTCTTCTGTCACATTACACCAGGTTAAGGATTTTGCAAGACAAATCCTCTCACTACTTCGTGTGCACTAAGCTGTACTCGGCTACTCTGTGCTCCATTCCCTTAAGGCAAGGAGCACAGCAGAATTAAATGCCCTGCTCGCTGTTGTCTCATTGAATTAAAGAGACTGTTTCAAATAGATCTTTTCCAAAATATGTTCTTTAGGTAATTAATGATAAAAGTAGCATGCACTGATATCCCAGCACTTCTCCTGTAATGTTTCTGCTGCTGACAAGTAGAGATGGTATTCTCTACCAAGGCAGCAATTTTCTGGCTAGAAATTGAAAAAGTTTAACCCAGTGTTAAATAGGCATTATTGCTTCACACCGACAAAGCATACTCAGTGTACCCTTCAGACATTTTAGAATAGGTTTGAGTTTAGATGTGTATCCAATTTTTGGACCCATTAATACCTCTAATCAGCCCTAATCAATCAATTATCAGCAGAATCAGTTGGAAAACACTCGCGTCATCAAGTAGGCAGAGCACTGTCAGCACCATTGCCGTCATGCCACCAGACAGTAATAATCCAACTCTGACCTCTTCTTCCCCATTATCATTAGATCCGCCAAGCAAAGTGGTCTCATCCATCAGCCAGCTTACCCAGTGACTGTGACTGGCAGTCCTCGCAATTTGTAAATGGGATTGGAGAGTGTCTAGAAAAGCCTGAAACGGTACCACCCCTCACCACCGGAGCCAGATGTCATGTCTCTTCTACCCGCCACTGCCCTTCATTCATACTCTGATCAAATCTGGAGACACACCCTCTCTGAGAGCTCCTTTTCTTCCTCTCATACCGTTTTTAATATCTGTGGTATCTTGTCTCCCTGTCTTAGTTCATCTTGCTAAATCCTTGAATCCAACAGCCTCCTCTTTGCCTGAACTCCTCTCTCTACTCCTTATTTTCCCTTATTCTTTTCGGCTGCACCTCATGTCTTTAATTTATCTCTCTCTTGGTTCTTCCTCTCTTCTCCATCTCTTATTTTACCTCTCCTTGAACTCCACCATCCCTCTCTGTCCCTTGCTCTCTTTCTTATAGCAGAGAGTACCTGTTGAGGCTATTCATTGCTATTCAACAGGCAGTATTGTGGACGACAGTAAACCTAGACACGGCCATTGAGCTTAACATACAGAAATAGAACCTGAAAAAAAGCAACAAATGCATTAAATTATACCAGCAGAGTTTAACAGAGAATCTCTTATATATTTCCAAGTCTAGATAGCAGAAATTATAGTACACATTCATAAATAACAGAGATGCAAGTGGCAAAGAAAACCTTTTAGAGATTATGTTTCATGGGTTTGGATTTTTCAATTATGCACTGCTGTGCCCCCGATAAAGCCCAACAGCAGTTAATAAACCTGACAAAAATCACTGCTCCATGTTTGCAGGCTGCGCAGCAGGATATACGGTGCAAGAGCTAAAGGTGAAATCTTGAAAAAGTGCTGCTTGGTCCTTTTTTAACAAAAAGTAATTTATGTGTCAATGAATGGCATGCCGAGCTGCATATGCACATGAGGGTCTAACAACAGTAACCTGCTGTGTTTGGTGTTTCAGCACATTCCCTGCAGTAAAACAGAAATAATTAAACAACCTAAAAATAAACCCAACTCACTTAATTTGGCACAGGCTTTTATAAATTACAGTTCAAATGCATTTCCAGAAACTATGGAGTACTTTTTCAAAACTCTACAAATCTCTTACAAAATGAAGCATGGCTCTCAAAATTCAAATACATACAAAGGTGTGATAAAACGTTTTCTTTTTCTCATTTTAGTTAAGTGTAGGGTTCTTTTGTCCCATCATAACATTTACAGTACTACATGCTACCTATTTTATGTAGTATTTAGCAAAACCATGTAATTTCACATACACTACCAGCCAAAAGTTTGTAGTCACATAGGAATTTCCACGATTTTCAAGAAAAGATGCATGTCATCAGCTGTGTTATCATTGCAAAAGGTTCTTCTGATGATCAGTTATCCTTTTAAATTAATAAATTTGCATTAGCAAACACACACAGTACTAATGTACTTCATGTACATTAGACTTCATTATGACAGAGAGCTCTGCTCCAACAGTCTAACTGTCTGTTTATGTTCCATCTATTCCCAATTACTACACATCTGATCCTCAATTCCTGCAATTCAAGTGAATAATATTGGGTTTTCTGTAGATTAAGTTTCTGTTGTTTCTGTTTAGATGTGTTTTGATGTGTATTTTTTCCTGTATGTATCTTATTTTTCCTGTGTTAATCTTTGTTATCTTGTATTTTTTCTATTTTTCTATACTGTTCTGTAATATTATTTTTTAACTGCTACTGCAACACTGAAATTTCCCTTTGGGGATCAATAAAGTATCTATCTATCTATCACTTTGAAAAACAGCTACAATAGTAACTATGTCTACACTGTAATTCTTATGAATTTGATGTTATACTTCGGTTGGTCTCAAACTCAGTTCTGTGGCTTGACAGTCCTGCGGAGTATACACCCGCCATCCACCCCAACCACCATCCTTGCAATGTAAATTTTAGGAGACAGGGTCGGCGTGGATATCATCGCATGCATCCTCAAATTATACATGCATCTTCTTTTATATTCTGACGCACGACTGACGTCTTCTTCCAATTGACTTTGCACATGAGTGAGACTAACTGGTAATCGGGGCGTTTGAAGGCCAGTGTTTTGAACACAGTGCGCTAAATGATGCAACTTGTGTTCAGAGATTTGCAAAATTGTGATTTAGAATGGTATCTGAGGGAGACCAGTGTAACTGTGCTTAGAGTTCAGCAGTTTAAAGTCGTGTTGATACATAAACCTCAAGTTTTTGTGTATAAATTGGGGAAAACTGTAAACATTTTTGTAGCATCCATTCTTATCAGTTTTACAGACACTTCTGATCTCATATGACAAAGCCATCGATCAAAATACTTCTACAAAATAATTATACATCTATGTACATATAACTGTAATTACTTTAAACTGCTATTCACCTGCCAGATGCTGCCACAGATTGCAAGTTGAGAACTGCCACAAGCAACCCCAGGATTCACTCGTTATTCAAATCTATTTAAGATGGTTCACTTATTTTTTCAGTAACTTCACACAAAAAACAGGTATTTATATATCTACAAAACAGTACAGTATGCAGTCAGACACAATGGATAATGAAAACATTTCACTTTGAACTGTGTAGCCAGTCAAAGATCTTTAAAAAATCATTTGTCATTCTGCTTAATCTGCCAGTCAGTGAGTCTCAGTAGCTGTTACACTGACTAATTCAGTCTGAGCTTGTTCATAAGCTGTACTTCACCTTGTTAAAGTCTGCCTCTTAACTCTTTCTAAACCCTTAGATTCTCTACGCATTCTCACCCATGTATATTCACTGTGCTACACAGAGAAGGCTTAATGCATCTGAATCATGTATTATCCCTTGTCCTGTTTCTGTTCATACATCTCTCCTTTCCTCTAATTTCATTTTCCAGTAGAGCTGTCTGGCATGTGGAAGGACCTGTCTACCACACTGTGTGGAGAGGAGTCAGCAATTTATATTCTGCCAGTTAGTCCACTATCTTTCAATATCCTTAAACTGGCCACAAAAATAGAGACAACTACTGTATTTAAACAGTTCTGCTCAAACACGAGTCAATCAAACCGAAGCAATGGGCGCAAGGAGGAAAAATCAGAGTTTTAAATAACACAAACAGAGAGAAGAAGTTGGATGCTTTATTATAACTTAAGCTTATAATGTCTGATAAAAAGAACTAAGCACAATAGCTTTGTCTGGAACATATACAGGTAACACACAAATGCTAAAAACCCTGTGATCCATTTATAATCCCTCTATTTATACTCAGACCCTCTTTTTTATTCTCACTTCTGCCTAATCTATTTTCTGCTTGTCTTACCTCTTCACGACCCTTTTGTTGCTGCACATCAAGCTTCCTACTTGTTTCTCTTTCTTCCCCTCTCTGCCCTGACCTCAAAGGATGGAGAAAGAGGTAAAGTAATTGTTGATTCGACATGCCTGTGACTTGTTCTTCACAGAAGCAGAAAGTAAGCAGTTCACACCCTCTATGTAAATATTCAGAGCATACAAAGGAACACACATACTGTACTTGCACACACTTGCCCACACACACACACACACTTGATATTCACTTTTTCCCCTCAAACCCTGACTTACTTTATGAAAGCTTTTGCTAATTGAACACCCATCCACATGTGAATAAAATAACTCCTTTTATTTTTTAAATGTTCATTCATAACCATCAATTAAAGATGTCACAGTGAGAAACTTCATCAACATTACATTAGCTACTTCTCAGCAAAAATAAGCATCAATGTGCTGTATTGATTTGACAGCGCAATAAATCACACAGTTTTAGCAATGTTAATTACAAAATATCTCTCATTTGTCTGTCATTTTGACAACCATTTATTCCTTTAGTGTCGTATTGAATCACACAATGTTTTCATAAAAAATATCAAAAACAGGGAAGATCTTTGCAGCTGGTTATTCTAAAATTCTAAAAATCACAGCTAATAAAATCTGGTTGATAGGTATTGAGCAGGAGAAATTATTTAATCTCATATTTTTGTAACAAAACATCTTAAAATGAATATTTTTTTTGTATAATTACTGTGAATTGAAGAATTTTTCCGGTATGCTGGTGACAGTGACCTACTGACTTTAACTGCTTTAACTGCCAGAATATAACGTAATTAATTAATATGTTTGAGTGGAGAGCGTTGATGTGTCACAATGTTTACATCTCAAATTATGGCAGCTCCCATTCACCTGCACACTGAAAATACATCTTTGTCCCAAAAAAACACAACAATTTCATCAAAAGTGTGAGATTCTTTAAACAGACACCTAATAAAAAGGTACTCTGTGCTTAGTAAAATTGAAATGGCCTAACATTATCACAGCAGCACAACTCAAAACAACCTCAAAATGCCAAGACAGCAGCGTAAGTATATATCACATTGAATTTTGTCTGATTTGGTTGTTATCAGTGTTATCTGTTACATTTCAGTCAAGAACTTCAAATGGTAAAGGCTAGTATGGCAACATACCAACTTTACTGATTGCATTTAAAGCATAATTACCCAAAGGGAAATCGGTGACATTGTGTTTTTTATTATTTATAATAGTTTTTAATTACCAATTCAAATAACTTTCCAGATATTTACCACATTGGCATAAATCTCTTTAAAAAGTATTTAACCAAGCAGCAGCAGCACATGTAAAGGAACCACATGGCATTCGGTTGCTCTGGTCAGCTTATGCATCCCAAGAAAGTTCTTCCTTGTTCTCCACTATACTATAGATGTCTGCCTGAGTTCTTGTACCTGTCTGCCTCAGTAATCTGCCAGGGAGCAGACAAACATCAGTGGGCCTTATCTCTACTTCTCAGGAGCAGTCAGGGAAGGAGGCAGGAAAAAGGCAGGTGGCCCAGCGGCAACACAGACAGGAGCAGATGGAGGCAGACTCGTGGATTCAGTCAACACGCAAATACAAACAGTTTATTTAACACCTGCATACAAACCAACATGTGAAACTACACACACACACACATACACACACACACACACACACACACCAAAGCACGTTAAACTTTCTCTGAAAAAAAAGGGACCGAGTTCATTGGACATGCACTGTATTTCTGCTAAAGAGGTAAAAAAGAATTTGCTATGAGCAGTGACAAGAGCATCAGTGATGCAGTAAACAAAGTGCAGCAAAGATCATTTTAATGAGCATAACATACTACAATCATAACATTCCCAGTAAGGCTGAGCAGAAGGATTTGCCCAGTGGCAATATTGAATGCTGTGGTTACACATACTGAGGAGCGATAATACACCATCTGCACGGAAGTGATATCCAATACTTGCATCTCATGCAAGATTGCACATGTGGGCAATGAAATTGAAACCATCACCTCAAACCACTTTCTTTGAGCCAAAGTCAGTAAAAAGTCAAATTTTGACAGTAGTAGATTTCACAGGGCACTGATGCCTCAGAGAAATTCAATGTCTTTACAAAATACTGTGTGCTCTGGCATTTGTATTCACAGCATACTGGATATGCCTGTGGGATAATATGGTGGCTTAAAAATCTGAGTTATGCTGCATATGAATATGAATTGGGACTCTGTCACTGGCTCACTTAAGAGTCTGTAATATGACAAAGGTTAAATAAGTAGTTTTACTTTCTGAAGAGTGTTCATATATGGGCCGTTTTAGACGCATAGGCTACATAGGCTGCAGCCTAGGGCCTCACCAGCAGGGGGGGCCCTCAGTGAGTTACATAATAGTTTTGTTTTTTATTTGTTTTAAATTGTATTTAAATCATTTGTATGTATATTTCATGTTCCCTCTATTTTTCTAATCATTGCGAGACTGCAAAAATATAGCTTTCAGTGGTATCTATTCATGAAAATTATTAAAAATCAAAATAAGCTCAGCTATTTTTTTGAATTTGTCTGTGATGTCATCAAGACGAACTCAGCAAATTGGAAACATGAAACGTAAAAACATATCTTGATAAAGATAGCTAACAGCGAACATATACTGAGGAGGTGGCAAAATCTACTACATGTTTCAGAAAAACAAAGACTGAAAAAACAATGAATACATTTGTGGCGACACACCCTCAGCAGATACAGCAAATCTAGCCTACATGCTAACAACAGCACAGCCTGACCAGGCGATGCAGAGTCAGCTAGCGTTAGTATTAGCATGGCCATTAGCATTAGCAGCAGCTGCAATACAGGAGCTGGAAACTGCAGGAAACAGGAGCAAGAAGTGCTGCACACTTGTCAGAGGAGCACAAAACAGGACAGTTTCTTCTCCAAACTCGTCCTCATCAAAAACAGACTACTGTCAACAATGTGTGAACAACGTCTAACCCACTTAATTATAATGTCTCTGGAATATGACTGTCATTTTGATCAGATATTATAAATTATTTTGTTCAAAGAAAAGCAGGAATAGAACCACAAGTTAGTGAGTATGTGATCATTAATGCTTCACTCTGAGTTGATTTAAACACAGACTTCACTTATGGGTGATGTTTTCAGAATGTACACTTTAGTATATAAGATACGTCAGAGTTTGTGGTTCACTGCTTATGTGAACTAAATCTTATGAGAGCCAGATTGTGCTGTCAACACGTAGGATGCTAACTTTTGTTAATCCCTTTTGTTCTTCTCAGCAGTAGAGTGACATTTTGTAGTGGTCTGATTGTAATGCTCTAATTTGTGGTATTGTGGTGTAAACATCAGTAATGAGATTTGTTGTAATCTGTGTATTTTCTGGTTGATCTCTGGCTTCAAGCTCATTATTGGTGTGACCCTGTAGGATATTAGTCTCCATGTTCGCCTACACTATTGTGCTTGATTGTTACTTCATTCATGTTTACCTGGATCAAAAAGATAATTTCCCCAAAATGTCCATGCAATATATGAACTGATCGTTGACAATCCAGCACCTGCACATATTGATTCATAACCGTTACAAAAACCAGAGCATTATATTACTACAGTGATTAAATGATCATACTTTTAGTGTTTTACTTTATTGTAATTATTTAATCAGTAGCAGCACAGTCTTATAAGCATAAAATGTTTTACTTTTTTTATGGCGACAAATAGGGCCTCAAATGCGAGCAGCCTAGGGCCACAAGATCCCTGTGTGTATAGATTTTTGTGCTGTAAATATATCTTGTCACAATAGTTGAAAAGTTAATGGTGGAAACATGGTATCCATCATTCTTTAAGCATGTCTGTTTGGTGTTAGACAAGCACTGACACGTGCAACCGTTAAAGGAACGGTTACAGCACACATTCATTGTGGCATTGGTTCAATAAGCATCTTGTATAGATGAAGGGATCAGACCACTGCTTAAAGTATTTTCCAGCACATCCCAAAGATTCTCAGTGGTGTTAAGGTCTGGACTCTGTGGTGGCCAATCCATGGCTGAAACTGTGTCATGCTCCCTGAACCACTCTTTCACAATCTGAGACTGATGAATCCTGGCATTGTCATCTTGGCATATGCTTGTGCCATCAGGGGAAAAAATCCATTGATGGAAAAACCTGGTCATCGGCTGACCTCACTGTGTTGCTGACTGAAACATATTAAACACTGCAGTAATTGTCCAGTACAAGCCTCTGACATATTTGCTTAGTGAAATCCATGTGTCACAGTAGCGCTTGATCACTACAGATGCTTATTGTCTTTAAACACGTTTCAACATGAGTACACTATAAAAAAGTCAGAGCCAAGGTGTACAGCCATCGTTCAATGCAACAATGCACTCTAAAGCTCAGAGCTAAGAGTCCCAGTGAGCTAAAATGAGTCAATATCTATCATAGATATAATGTATTTAAGACAGATTTCACTCTCTGTTCGGCTGAGAGTAGAGCTGCGGTGTAGGTGATATCTTTTGCTGCTCATATCTAGGTTTGTTGTTGTAACCCAGCATCTTTCCTCACAAGTTGCAAACGGAGTATACTGCAAATTTATACTTTCCAGATTCAATAGCTGGTGTGTTTTTGTCGTTTGTGGTTTTACAACACTAAAAACTCCCTCCGACTGTGTTTGAATTCTATTTGTGCGAGTGTGCCTTGTCAGAGTCATTCACTTTTTAACATGCTTATCCTACCTTCATCTGTATGTTGTGGTTCATAAGTCTACACTTTGTCATACAGAGTGAAATCCTGACACGTCAAGTGTGACAAAACCATTCCTACAAGTGTTCAAATCAATTTAATATGATTTAAAGGAAAATTCTGAAAAACAGAAGAATTCACAGTAAGAGAAACTAGCATAAACATGTTACCTTGTGTTTCTAAAACACGGTTTCGTTATGTAGAAATGTTCTGAGTTCATTGTTGATAGTTCGATTCTAGAATCTCTTAGTATTCACATAAAGCTCTCTGTGACTGTTTATTCTGTCTCAACAGAGCACAGAAGGTAGCAGTTTGAGAGATGCCTCCAGATGACAATGTATCCTGTCCTCCAAATAAATAACACGAAAAAACAACTCTGACAACTCAAAGTCATTTGTTTTAGGTTCCAGTTGTCTGGTACCTTTATCTAAAAATATTTCTGCAGCTTTTGTGAACTGAACAAATACATGTAGGGGAGGTCAGGGAGAAAGGTGGCTCTGAGAGGAAAAAGAGGACAGAAAGCCACAGCATGCTGAAAATTTCTGCCTGTTTTTATGCTGTCAGAATGTAGGAGAGAAGATTGCATTAATGTCAGCAGAACATCAGGAACTTTGTTTTCTTGCTGACTGTAGCCTGGATCTGACTGAACATCACACAACCACATGCCAACACACATGCACGCACACACACACACACACACACATCACTGTAATAGATGTTTTAAAATCTCTATTGACTCTTTGAATGGCAGATTAACCTCAACTCAACACACAACCAGCCTGAAATGCCACCACACAAGATTTGCAAAATCACAACGCAACTAAAGTCTGGCATTCATTGTACAATCGTGTTTAATGCCTTTAGGTATGATAAAAATGAAAATGAGCTGCTGGATTTAAGCATTTTCTAAGTTTGTTGGTGATTACAGGTAACATTATGATGACAAATGAGTCCATTGTTCAGGAAAAAAAATCTTACGTTCTCCCTCTAAACTGTGATCCCAGAGGAGCATTTTGCACAGGAGTTTCACAAACACAATGATTGTTACAAAAAGAAAAATCCAGAATATGTGCTTACGTAAAAAGATGCACAAAATATGGGGAATTTCTGTAGTGATCTTGAAAACAATTGTTCAGAAGAGTGAAAAAAGTGCAGCAACTGAAGTTAAAAGTAAAAGTAAAAGTACAATTATGGAGACCGTGCAAGAATGGAAACTATTCAGAAAGAAAATGTATTTTTTATGGACCCATTTTAATGGATGGACAAAAACCTCTCAGCTAAAGAATTCCCAATAAAATAATCCCCTTTCATGCAAACAGTGCTGAATTATGGACCAATAAGCAGCTTTTGTTGTTGCAAGTAAGTGCTGTAAAAACATTTTGTGGTCATGAAAAAGTCCTTTTCCTTTCACAAAAAAGAACTGTGAGTGTGTGAATGTTAGGTTGCATTGAGCTATTTGTCTGTTTTTTCATTCTATAGACAAAGACATAAATTGACTTGCAGAAAAGATATTTTAAATCAATAGTTCTCAAACTATGGTACGCGTACCACTTGTGGTACACAGGTTTCCTCTAGTGGTACGCAGGAACACCCGAGAATTATTTACAAAAAAAAATTAAATAATAATATTATTATTAAAGACATAATACTACTATAGTTTACCGGTGAACTGTCTCCGCTCACTGAACAACGTCTGACCGTCAGACTTTAATACACTTTACATCTCCATAAACATTATTAACAGCATTAGAGTCACAGCACGGCATCCCGAATTACAAGTGTTAGTTTAAACTATACAGTGTGTTCATTCACATGATGTTGTGGTATCTGGATGTCTGTCAGAAATTAGAACCATGTCCAGTTTTGTTGGGGATGTTTAATTCAGACACATGTGAGCAGACAAAACACAGGTCGGTAACGTCGCTAAGTCAGACAGCTGTGTTCAGATGCACACACTTCACCCGTGTGATCTCTCAGGCTGTTTTTACGCACGGTCACATGGACAGAAACAGCCTTATTCACAGACATCGCTGAAATCTAGTTGCTAGAAGTCTGTTGGTTAAATCGAGAGCACGGATTACTAAATGTGTCATACAGCCGTTTTGAAGCCCAGTGTGTCCCTCTCTGGCAGCTCAAATAAAGACACAAAATTATAGTTTACAGGTGAACTGTTTACGCTCACTGGACAACGTCTGACCGTCAGACTTTTATACACTTTACATCGCCGTAAACATTATTAACAGCATTACAGTCACAACAAGGCATCCCGAATTACAAGTGTTATCTTAAGTTAACTATACAGTGTTTCCATTCACATGATGTAGCAGAAATCTGGTATCTGAATGTCATAATTTAGAACCATGTCCAGTTTTGTTGGGGACGTTTAATTCAAACACATACGCTGACACGCAGAAGGCAGACAGCTGGGTGCGCACACTTAACCCGTTTGATCTCTCTCAGGCTGTTTTTACGCACGGTCACATGGACAGAAACAGCCTTATTCACAGACATCGCTGAAGTCTGTTGGTT
>JAUMHL010000005.1:18176098-18190897 GCA_032362345.1 Sandelia bainsii
ATCTGGATGTTAATTTAACACTGGTGTTTTTGTTTGTTCATGTTTTGTGCGTTTGGTTGTGTTTTTTACAGCGATTTAAACATTTTTACTTTACTTTTATGTGACGGGAGTGCATTTTCCAGCAGGCTGCCCTTATAAGATAATAGTATCGGATCGGTATCGGCGATACTGGCCCTGTATTTACTTGGCATCGGATCGATACCAAAGCTTGCGGTATCGCACACCACTACTGGTCAGACTGTTGTTAGCAAGGAGGTTTTATTTGCTGTATCTGCTGAGGGTGTTTCTCCACAAACTTATTCACTGTTGTTTCTATCAGTCTTTGTTTTCTTGAGATATGTTGTAGATTTTGCCACCTCCTCAGTATATGCTCACTTTTAGCTATCTTTATCGAGATACGTTTTAACGTTTCATGTTTACAGTTTACCAAGTTCGTCTTGATGACGTCACAGACAAACTCGATCTTGATTTTTAATCATTTTCATGAATAGATACCACTGAAAGCTATAATTTTGTAGTGTCATGATTACAAAAATAGAGGAAACATGAAATATACGTACAAATAATTTAAATACAATTTAAAACAAATAAAAAACTAAACTTTCAACCCATGTAGCTCACTGAGGCCCCCCGCTGGTGGGGCCCTAGGCTGCAGCCTATGTAGCCTATGCGTCTAAAACGGCCCTGGTTATGAATAGTATTGTATTTTTATTAGAGAAGAAAAATCTGCATAAACATATTTACAAAGGCACTGACAAATATTAATTAGATTTTCTGTATAGAGGGTTTGTTGTTTTTGTGACACAGTCTGAAAAGTCTTCTGATCTTTTGAGTCAACAAAGATCCTAAAAAAAACATAATAAAAAACATCAAGAAGTGTCTCTAAAAGATGCAGTTCAGCTAATAACCACTAGGTGATTCCAACAAACACTGCATTAAATGTTTCAATGTAATTTCTGGATTTTAGTGTGGATCTACAAAATGCTTTAAGTATTGCAAATCATATAATCAGCCTTCAATTATTAATATGCTTCTTCTTAATTATAAGTTAAAACGTGAAGTGATTATGTGTGCTGTTTGCCATGTCACAGAGCAGTGACTGGGTAGGTTAACAAGCTTGAGAGTGTGTGTGTTGTGTCCATATACTCTATTGTATGTGTGCTTCAACAATATGCAGGTTTGTGCATGTTCATGTAAATGTTCTAACAAATTTAGCTTTTACTTCATGAAGAAAATCCAGCGACTGGACTGGATTTGACTTTCCTCTTTAATTGCTTACACAAAACAGAAACTGAGTAAAAAGGTCTGCTAAAGCACGTTGATAAACTGCTGTCCTGTGCTGTAGATTTAGTCCTAATACATGTGTTCTAGTATTATGAGCGCTGCAATAGTACATGACATATGCAGATTGATACTTCACCATGAAATCAATGTAGTATGGAAAGGGCAGGCGAGTGCTATGGATTTTTCTGTTTTAGATTTGGCATGACCATCAATCCCTATAGGTAATCTGGGAAAAGCAACAAACTGTGGAGAACAAGCAACACTGCTGAGAGCTGCTGCAGCTGAGGTGACGGGTTCGGCAGGTTTTGATTTATTTGCCCTTTATAGCGCAGCATAACAACCCACCATTTTCACAATTTTCAGAAGGAAATATACAGGAAATATCGTTACCCTTACTGCAACTACAAGTTAAAAATCTGGGCGATTTTATCACGTGCTCATGCAGTAGAAGCTTTAAGTGTCTTCTCGGGGAATCTAAATTTATTGCATGTGACAGCTACACATGTAGAGATGTGTGTAGAGATAGTCACAGTTTGATGCAAGGAGCTCCTGTCCACCATGTTGGCCACAGACCTGTCCAATGTTGCATTGACAACAAATGTTGATTTAATGTGATAGTTTGCTAAAATAATAAGCAGCAACACAACCATGTTGCTATTTAGCATTTATAATTGTCTACACTTTACTACATCACACTTGACTTCATATTTTTTATTCAAAGCAGATCAGACAATTAATAAAGACCAACTGTACCATGAGCTCAAAACACTTTTTAATCCAGTGGTTATTAAAATGAAATTTTAAGTGGAAAAACAGTGGAGATAATATTATTTTTGTAATTAACCTTTTTGTTTGTTTTGATTTTTTCTTCTTCAGAGACACAACAGTACATTGTTGTCATGCCAATTAGGGGGTGGCAGTAGCTCAGTTGGTAGAGCAGTTATCTATGAACCTCAGGGTCAGTGGTTCAATTCCTGGTTCTTCCTGGCTACATTTTAAGGTCTCCTTGAACAAGATACCATAACCCTGTAGCAGAACTGACATTTCCTTGGGGAAGTTGTTGCTGGGAGCTGGAGAACAACTATTTCCCCAAGAGGATCAATAAAGTATAACATTATTATTATTAGACAATTGATCTATTTGTCAATTGACAGAAGCTTATTTTGCAGTTGTTTAGATAGTCATTCCCAGTTTCAGTGTCTCAGTGAGAATTTGTTGCTTTTCTTTGTCTTCTGTAACAGTAAATAGATTTCTGAACAGTGGGTTTTGATTGGAAAAACAATTTGTGAACATCAAGTTGGACTTTTTTTTTCAATACTACTTTTTAAAGCAAGTATATTTGGGAGAGCTACCTCCACTGGACGACACTAGTCTGACACTGACATGTCACAGACTGTGTTTAAAGAGGAAAAATTGAAGAACCACACATTTCACTTTTGCATTTCTTGTTTTCTAATGTTTATATCTGAGAGTGTCTTGGTCTGTCAGTCAGCTTGTGTTCAGACCTGCCTTCTTGCCGCTGCAGTTTGTAATGCTGAACTCTGTAGCTTTGCCTCCAGTTATGAAGGAATATAGCTTCGTATCAGTCTGTGCCGTGACCCCAATTGGAGAGCCATATTCAATGCAACACACAGGAGAGATGAGAGGCGGCAGTGAGCTGCCCAGGCAGGCTGCAGGGGACCGATAAAGCTTTTAGAATTCACGAGCTGTCATCACACCATCCCTGATACTAACCCACCCCACTCCTACTCCATCAACCCCCAGGTGGCAAAGGGACATTAGGTGAAAAGTTGTGTACACTGACACCACAAATATGCAGACATGAGGAAGCAAACCCTCAATATTTCTCTACCAACCCACATAGAAATTAGTGGACATGAAATACAGTATCATTTTAAAAATGAATAAAAAAATAAAAAAAACAACAGAAAGGATGTCACACCTACCATGTATGAGACAGAAAAAGTGATGGTAAAACAAAGAGAGATCATGAGAAGGTAAGGAAAGAAAGGCTATAAAAAAAAACTGCAAATGCAAAGTGGGTGACAGATAGTGAGGACAACTAAAAATGGAACCATCTTCAGATGGTCCAAAGGAAATTGGGTTACACTACAAACTAGTCTGTGTGGTTTTCATTATCAGCTACAGCATCATACACACCACGAGTGCTATATTTTCTGTTTCATCAAGATACATTTTAATTGATTCATTTTATGGTTTATGCCCTTCTTTAACTTGACCACACAGTGGCGGACATCATGAAGATGAATATAATCTAACTACAGAGTGAAGTCACAGGCATGAAATGGTGGGAAGATTTTAATGAGCCAAAAGCATAATTAAACAGAAATTTCCTAATAAAAACAATAAAAACCTTTTCATAAATATCCAGTCATGATTAAAGGTGAATCATGCATGTGGATTACTACACATATTTGGTTTTATTCTGTTAGATAACAGAACATGTTATATGTAATCACTGAATGTGAAACATACTAGAAATGAAGCTCTTTAGACTGAATGTTTCACATTCAGTGAGGTCTACACATCTGCAGGCCTTGTCACACTCAGCATCTCTTTCTTGGACCTTGCAATAGAAAGACAGTATCCAATCAGAGCATAGTAGCTGTACTGTATATGATGGATTATGAATGTAAAGAAAAGGTGACAGAAGGGTAAAATGCATGGACATGTAAGGAATGCATGAGTGTGAGGGAGAGAAGGATGTAAGAATGAAGGTGGAGATGTTTGGATGATTAAATGAATGAGGCAGAAAAAAAAAGATGAACTAGAAGTGAGAATGGAGAAGTAGCAGCAGGAGGGGGAGGGTATATTAGGAGCTACAGAAGCTGAGTAAGTGGCGGACTGCCACGTTGGGCATTGCAGGACAGAACAGACTCATTTAGGCGTCTGCAGTCGACACTGCTGAATGGCAATAGTGCTTCCTCTGCTGCTGGTTTCAAGGACGTGCCTGGAGTGTAGAGTACCCTTCTTCCTGTGGCCTGGGGCCTTAAATCAGTTCTGCACTAGACACACCAGCGAGCAGCTGTGCGCGCACACACACACACACGCACTCTCTCCCACTGTTTCTCTCTCTTTCTGATGGCCAACAGAGATGGCCCATTGGCTCACTGTGACCCGACGGTGAAACTTCAGGAGACAATATTGACCTTGAACTTGACAGCAGTCAATAGAGGAAAAATAAATAGTAAAACAGACATAGACAGAGTCATGGAACAGCACAGAGAAGTACCAGCCAATGGGGAGCAATAAAAAGACATCCAGTTATGACAGCGCTGAAGATAAGTTAGGAGGTTTCTCACAAAGCTCTCATGCAATGCTATGGACATACAAGAAAGTGATGAGTTAGGCCTGAGGTGTATTGTCCTGCCAGAAGGGAAGTTTTTCAGAGAGACTTATTAGATCCAGGTAGCTTGCTAGCAATGCTGAGGAATAGTGAGGGCAGGCCTCTATACTGCTGGCGTGCCCTTGCCTCTATCCCCTGGGTGGCCAGAATTATGAAAGCAACATGACTTTCAATCCTGTTGGGTCACCTCAGGATGCCAGGTGTTCGTGTATCCTACAGTTGTTCATGTTCATTTATTATGCATGACCTGGAGTACAATATTCTTCCCTGAGGGTACATGGGTATATGCATAATTTACCACAGAAACCATGAAAGCAGACAACACACAGTATTACCTCTGGAAGAATGTGTTTTGTCAGGAAATCCTGTTGATGATAATACTTATGCCAATAGGCATCTCACTGATTTGTAAAATAAATAAATAACATCTCCATCTGACACTGTATTCTTTAAAATTTCAATAAGAACAACAAACACAAATCTGTCGCATATAAGAATACAGATGGATACATTTCGACAAACTAGAAAACTACCTACATGCAAAGCTCCTGTTTTCAGAAAGTGAATGATAATCTTTCCCCTATAAATATATGTCATATCACCTTATGGTTTGGTGTCACGGAGTTTTAACTGGCCTTCGTATCCAAATGGTTTCTTACCAAGGAGTTTGTTCTGCATTTCTAGAATCTCCCTTGAGACAAAACATATGCAGAATTATACACACACTCTTGCAAATCAGACAGATATCATGGTTTTACTACTTCAGCATGTTATTTGCTATGACATCTACTACACAATAAATGAAGGATTTCTTATTCCATTTAGACATCTATTACCTCAAAGGTTTTTTTCCCACATTTCCAATAGTCATTAGTGTTTCATTTGCTATTTTGTGACCTAGAACAAACATCAAAATTTTTGTGTCAATCTCTAAGTGGTCCTACTCCAAACTGACCAAAACGCCTCACTATGGACATTCTGGAAATGAGTAATACAATGTTTATTATGCGTCTAACTGAAAGACTATCCTCTGACTATTTATTTATAGTCAAACATGCACAACATGTTTCAGTTGTGACTAGAGTTAATTTTAATTGTTAAGCTGATATATTTCATTATCTTTCTCCTCTTTTTCTCCCAGCTTCATATCGCCCTCATAAGCAGTGATTCATTAGCGCCTTTGTGTGCCATAAGCTAATTTACACACTCCTGTGATTATTATGAGCCGCATGCCCTCAGCATTTCATAAAGTATCCATCCACTCTATTGATTCAAGTCTCATATTCAAGTCTCCGGTTGCTTCCAGTTTTTTTTTTGCAGTCTGTTTCCTTCTCAACCTCAAGTCTGGAGTATATTGCAGCCTGACACACACAGACAGAAACACTCACTAATGGGTCTTAGATGAGATGCTTGACCATGAAGAGCTGACATTGAGAAAGAGCCTTGAGCAACACATGCTAGTGTGGGTCAGTGGCTGGAGTGAATACTGAGTTTAATTTAAGTATATATAAAAAGTTTTAACGTTGCATTTGTTTGGGTGTAAGGTTGTAAATAAAATCAACACTACCATCAATACATATGTGCACACAATAAACATACACATGGTACTGTATATGGCAGCTCAAGGACAAGGGCAGTGCTTGAATGACCTGAGACCAGAAGCAGTAACAATTTTATACTTAATACCTATGTGTGAAGTTAGAATGAGATTGATTGCACATTTGTGAATAAATGCTAAAGTAAAACTGTTTTCAAAGTTTTGAAGAGATCACAACTTTTATGTATTCTTCTGTGTTTTAAAAGGTAAAATAATGGGTTGGCATTTAAAGTGTTAAATCAAATATTTCCTCTATTTTCATCAAACATAGCAAAGAAATCAATGATCACTATGATGAAAGACAATATCATAATGGCTGGAGGGCACAATATTTCATCTATTCATTTCCTTTCATTAAAATTTCATGAACCATATCTTTTTGGTAAAACTGTATTCTTAGCACCACAAACCATCATCTTAATTATGATTTGAACCTGCAGGCTTAGATTTTATGGCCTAATCTTAGCTTAAAATCAACAGCATTGATGCAGTGTGTTAATGAAAATGTGTTTTTAAGTGCAATTATGCATCTGTTGTTTTGTTCCACTGAGGAGCTTATATCCATGCCTTTGATCCATTATGGTCATTTGTTCGCAAGTGACGGACAGTCTGTTTATATTTCAGACTCTTTTGATCCCCATGTGACCTTGAGATCTTTTGATTTGATGCAGATAGAGAAAAGGGGCCTATTTCTTTCAGCATGTCATCCCTACAGTATACACAGAAACATCCCAACTTATTGATCTGTGACGTTTATGTACTTTATTGTATGATCAAACCCATCTCTCTGTAGAAAGTTATAAAATACTGCATATAAAAGTACAAATAAGCAAGTCAATGTATGCTGGGGGTTACTTTATACATAAACATCAAAAATGTCCTTCATTACAAATGGTGTGTGTTATATAAGGCTTTCCTTTCTCTTTTATTGGACATGTTCTCAAAAAAGGTTAATTTAAAACTATAAAGATACTGCTGAAAAAAAGTCATTCAAAAGAAGTCTCTTACTGACTGTATGTTGCAGTAAAATTAAATGGACCAATGTTCCCTGCACAAGCTCAACAATAAGGTGCAAAAAACATCCATTCTAAAAAATAATGTGGGCTCCGAGTTGCTCCAAGATTTAGGTGGTTAAAATTCTGCCAGTCTGGAGAAAATGTTTCCACTTGCTTTCGCTGCAGTTTCCCTTATTATTTTCATTATTTTTGTAGTACTGAGTGACTCGATCTCAGTTGTCTCTCAATATACTGTATTACTGGGTGCATACACATGGGAACTATATGTAAAAGGACATTTTTTTAGCTTTACTCCTTCAAGACATTTAATCATTTCCCTCCTTCTTTTGGAGCTCCAGCCTTTTACTGAAGCCACAGCAGGTTGTGAAACACTTACTGGTTGTGAACAAGGTTATATGACAAATTCAGTATTGACTCCTTATAAATGCTGTAACACACTATCATAGCTTAAGACAAAGCAAGTTATTGAGAGAACAAATCACTAAAATGAGGGCAGGGCTCTATGGGGACGTTTTTCAAGGCATTGTTGTGAGTAATTTTAGCCACAGTTAATTTATCCAACCTTAATTAAGTACTTTACTTATTTAATCTGAGTTATTTCAGTTCTTTTGATGTTTACTGATGAACTTATGAGAGGTACTAACACTCTGAATAAAACTGTAGGTTGAGAAAAGAAATTTGTATGGCAGACTAATGTTTACAACCCAACACCTACAACCTGGCAATGAAATAAAATAAGCAGCAGCAACAACCAGGGTTGGCTAAATACATATTTAGGCATAAATATTGATTCTAAACCACATGTTTTACTGATTTGGATTGATTGATAAAATGTAGGCTGGGAGATTCTAACTGGTGAAACTAATGGAAGTGGATCAGCTGATGCTTTTAGATATCTTCTGGTTGCTCAGATGTGTTACAGAGTGATGCCTCTTTCTACACTGAGTTGCAAAGAGCACAGAAGCCGTTTTTAGACATGAGTTTAAGTCAAAGAATTCTTCTAACTTTGACCATAAACAGTGACAATTAATGCTAAAAACAGGAACCTGCTAATTGCTGCACTGACATTTGCCAACAGTGACAACAGAATCAGACTTCAGGACTGATGCCCAAATAATTACGCTGATGCAATGTTGTCCCACAAATCATATGATTTTAAACACAGGTCAACTTAAGTCATCACTGGAAATGTGTAAATGCCTCCCACTACCAGATGATTTCGAGAAGATGGTTGTTTGACCAACAATTGAAGCAATTTTCCTTCACCTAGCTACGATAATAAAAAAAAATACAACACTAAATAAACATAAACATGGACAAGATCAAAGAAGCTGTAGAAATTGTTGACATCCAGAAAAAATTATTTTTGAGAATATTTTATGCCTTTAATCACATAGAATGCCAGTACTGAGATCACAGGAGGGAAGGAGGGAAAAATGCAACAAAGGTCCACCCTGAGGGAATGGGAGCTCAAGAAAATAAGTCTTAAATCGAAATGTTTCTTTGATTAATGTGACAAACTTTAGGTTAATTTGGCAATGCTACAGCAGCATCTGTGTCATCTGGAAAATAACACTATAGGAACAAATACACCACTGATTGGTTAGGGAAAAACAAACAAAATAATGCCCCCTTTAAATGAAGAATAAAACACAAACACAACATCAAGCTAAATGAATGAGGCTATGTTAATATTTTCTTGTGGTCAAAAGTTGGAACTCATGGGAGTCGGGTGACCTCCTGATTTTCTCTTTCCTGCTGCCTACCTTGATCCCTTTTTGCTTTACAATTTCCCTGCTGGGGCTTCCTATTTCATCTTCTTATGTTTCTCGTTCTATCCCACCCACCCCTTCATGACTCCTATCCTCCCTCAGCCTCCCCACTAATTTGATCATCTCAATTGCGTATTGTCTGGCAGTAATTGATTTACCTCCTGCAAAATGAAGTCTGAAATCACAAGAGAACCCTGTGATCTGCATCTCAAAGCTGGCATTGGTGCCCATGACACAAACAAACCAAAATTACACAGCTTTTCTGAGCTCATTTCCTATTTTGTCTACTTGTAACTAATACCCGTTTATTGATGCACCCGGAATACAAATGAGTGCACTAAGGGCCAGAGTATTTCTATGGACAAACCACAGATCAGGAAATTTGTGGTGGAGTAATGGATAAAACACAACACAGAGTTAATGAATGTTTCATTTTAGACTAGAAACATCTCTTTACATCTCTTAAAAAGGCACACCACTGATTTAATCGAGAATGCAAGTAGCTGTGTTTAATATCCACTGTCAAATGGACTATTGACAAAGGCTGACAGAACAAGATCAATAACATGGTACCAGGCACGAGTGATGAATTTCATGAGCAAATGATAACGGTTGTGCATATCAAATGTTCACTGAATTTTAAAACTGCTTGATATACACAAGAGCGTAGCTGATACCAATACACATTTAAAGCTGCAACAGAGGTCATTCAAACCCTATTTAGTGTAGTAATACACAGCTATAGAACTGACAAGTCTGCAGAAAGAAGCACTTTGTATTGTCACACCTGTCTAGTTACCTATGATGTGCAGGGTGTTTTTCTTGTGTTAGGTGTGACTATCTTACACTTACTTACTTTACTGTTGTTTACAGACGTAACCAACGTTTTTCATCTCTGTCACAGTGTAGCTTGACTATCATTACATCTACAATGCCACTTAGTAAGGTTTTTGAGGGAAAACTTACCAATACTGGGCAGCTATCACACAATTATCTGTAAAGTGTCCTAAAACATCAAACAAACTGTATCTACTGCTGTCATAAATTTACTTTAATTTAATTTTCCTTCAGATCCAAAAAAACAACAAGAACACAACATCACCTGTCTAAGTGTCACATCGACCCAGAAGTGATCCTTTTCCCATTAGCTTTGCCCTCAAATTTGTACATGCAGCAGCACAAAATGCCATCTTTAATTTATCACAGCCACTATCTTTGAAATGATGGCAAACCAAAAGGAACTAGTGGGCAATGGATTATACACACAGACCATCTTGGGTGCAATAAGTCATTACTTGATTGTAGGTTTTGCAATTAGTAATCTTACCAGCAATTATGCTTCAACAACAATCATCCAATCCAAATCCAGCATGTAGCCTTTAAAATTTGACATTCATAATTAAGGCTACAGTGGCTAAGTGGCAAATTTGACGCCTTGTAAGTATCATGTTTTCCAAAGTTTTAATAGGTTTAACCAAAAATAAAAGTTCCCTCTCCTGTAGATTTATTCATTGACCATCCATAAATCCATAAATCATGATGATGTTCATCACCAGGAAATTCAAACCCACTCTGTTTGGTATTCTCATTTCAATTCTCTGTTTGTCTAGTTTATTATTCATGTGCCCATCAGTGTTTTTCTTGTCAAGACATTTTCACTAGACACAAACTACCTTAAGTAAACATTTATATGCCAGCGGTGCCTTTCCTTCTTGCAGCTGTTACAGACTGTGACGTCTACAGCAGGACCCCCATTACAGCAAGACATCTGAAAACACCCACTGTTACTCTAACACATGGCATGGGACACATGCCCAGCTCAGAGCCTGAGGGCATCACTTGTCACGTCTTCAAACAGAGATGATTTCCCCGCACACATTGTAAACAGCATAAAATCAAATCCACAAAAAATGAATCAAGTTGTTTCTCTGTTGTCTGAAACAGAAGTGTTTGCTTCTCCTGAGCCCTACTTTAGTGATTAAAGAGGATGACACCCAGAGAGAGACAGCCATCTCACTTCAAGCCTGTTCTACAAACTCCACTCTCCCTCTTCTCCTCTCTGCTCTTCTTTGCTTTCCTCTCTTACAGCCATTGCTACTAGTCAGTGACTTGGATTTAATCAGCAGTCATCCTAACAGAGAAGTGGCCCAAAGCAACAGTGGCTGAGTGGGGAATTTGTGAAGGAGGAGAATGGATGGATTTATAATTATGAAAGCAAGGTGAGACAAAAAAGTGCTTACACTGTTGTAATGGTCAACCTCACCCAGGGTGTGTGTGTGTGTGTGTGTAACAGAGAGCAGGAAAAGACAGGAAGAAGCAAACAGCCAAGTGGGGTGAGGCCAAGGCCACTTCATCTTAAAATCAAAGTGCTGATGGAGGAAGAAATCAGATCAAGTGACTGAAGCTGTTATCATCTCTCCCATTTAACTATTACTATTTGACAATTATTTCACACTAAAACATAACATACTACCTATCATACACAAGCAAATCAATGCAACAGTCTCCATTGCATCCATTATTTTGGAGTGTTTGGAACATCAGAGACTCCTGTCTCATTTCTAATCTTCAGCCTCTTATGATAATAATGGCCAACGCCATATTTCTATACCACTCCTCTCCTACCACACCTACTGAAATATATATATTTTCATTTTCAGTACATTTATCAATTTATGTCAATACTAACCATGTGCTTTTAAAGATTAATAGGCACAGGAATATGAGAAAGCTTTTAAATCAATCACAACCTACAACTTCCAAGGGAGTGTTCATTAGATAGCATTTTCCTTTTCCACTTGTCTGCAGACTTCAACCATCCACCCACACAGAAAAATGTCAACACACACAAACACACACATCGAAAAAGAGAGCAACCTGAATGCTTTAACCATAAAATTAACATAAACATTTGAATAAACATGATAAAAGCAAATCTTCCTTGAGCAAATCCACCACAATAATTGCATTGAAGGAGATAATGGCTCTCCGCCTTTTCCATCCTGTTCAAAATTTAAAAACAGTCTGTAGAATCTCTGAAAATTTTCAGCCTCTGATGTGGAGGCGTTCTGCTGACTGCCCCACAAATAAAATTTATTGGAATCTCCACCCTCTCCAAGTTTTTCTCAGCCACTCCATCACGTTATATGTGATAAATGGTCCTGCTCCCCTGAACAAATAATTCTTTTGCCTGAAATGTCCTGTGTTTCTTGCATTTGCATAAGCTCAAGTAGATGGATGCCATTATTGAAATAGGTCCATCACTGCGGTTTTCTATAAAAGTATGGATGAGATTGCATGGCCACTTTTATCTTTCTACAGCATACACACACACACACACATATAGTTGGCTGTGATCAGTCACAACCACATCCCATAAAATCTATGCATCCAAATATAGACATGCATACACACATATCACTGTGCCCACCCACTGCTGTTCATGGTCAGCCCACATGGGCAGGATAATGTGTTTGACTAATAGCTATATGTGCACTGGAGCAGAGATTATTTTTGTTGACCTCCTGCATGCAGAATCCATCTTAAACAGGATAAGAGGATGGATTTCCAACATTTGACAGTTTTAATCTCATGAGCACTAATATTGTTTTATATTGTGTTTGATGGGTGCAATAAAACGGTCTCATTAATTCAGTACAAGATAATGTGGAATCAAGAAAGAAACATCTGACCTGAAAAGACTGTGTACACAGTGGCTGAGCATGTCTAAGTTTGTTGTATGAATGTTAGATATTAGACATAGTCCTTATCTTTGTTTACATTGTGTAACATTAAACAACATTAAGCACTTTAACAATCAGGCAGGTTAGATATTGCAACCACAACTATCATCACAATCTTCTCTCTCTCACACACAAACTTGGCTCTCTCCTATACTCTCCTCACTTTCATCGTGTCATTTATACTCTCTCTGTACTTAAAGGGCCCATTAATATCCATAATACTGGACACTATCCAATCTGCTGCCATTGGAACAGGACTGAACTGTAGACTGCAGCAGCGCTCCACTCACATTCAAAGAGCATCAAGTATTATTTTCCATTACTAGAGGGAAGCTGGCTTCCATCTTGAGATTAAAAGTTATAGCATCATAAACAAGGCCTGTGTAATATTCTGTCTATGATCTTAGTGTTATTCAATCTAACTAATGAATTCTTGATGATAATCTGAGCTATACCCCTGACAGACTGGATGACATAAGGCTCTGTTTGAACATAAACTACACTGTATTTCAAGTGTTTAAAATGTTAGTATTTGTGTCCCCTCTTTCACTTTCATTCTAATTAGTAACAATTAGAAATGCATTTGATGTTGTTGATAGAGATCTTGTTTTACTAGTGTAACTGTACACTAAACAAAAAAAAAAAAGAATAGCCTTGTATTATCTGGCTGTAAATGCAGTGGTAGTGCCTATGTGTGTCTACCCAACTCTAGCCATTAAACCCTCTGCTCAGTGTTAATGAGGAGATGACCAGCACTGATAACATACAAGCTCTGTACCTGTTTCTCAACAAATGAAGGTTAACAAAAAAAGAGTGACACACTGATAAAAGGAAAGGTAAATTTCATCACCTACAGATTGTGTGCAAGTGAATATGTAGCAATACATGCATAGAAGTACCCATATGAACAAGCCTACAGAGACAAACACATACCCACACACTCCCAAAGTACGTGCTGTATGTACCTCCAAACCAAATATTTGTTCACAGCGATGGCCTCACCACTAACTAAATACACCACCAAGAAAAAAAAAAACATCTAATAGCAGACTGCAGCGAATCCAAACATCACATACTTCTCTGATTTCATCTCAGGTCCTGATTTTACTCAGAGAGCTGCTTGCACTTTGCAGAGCCATTACCGTGTCTGTGGAGAAAACAACAGAGGAACAACAGCTGTCCAGCCTGTCAGAGAATAAAAGTAAGATTGCTCATAATGCAAGAGAAACTGGAAAAAAGCATTATGAAGCAGTGTTGATTCTATATGAATTTAAAGAAGGAAGAAGTACTGAAATACTGAAAAGGGACACAATATTTAAACTGGAAAAAACACATGCTTTTGGACATAAAATCTTATAATTAACTGCCTCGCACAAATCTTTACATTTAGGACTTGATGGAAATGACTGAATGCATAATGTGACTTCACTGCTCTCCACTCCACAGTCCTGCATTTGAGTTTCAATACATAAAAAAAGGTCCTTGTCAGACCTGTATATTTATATGACTTTTTGACTTTGAGAGAAAAGAAGAAGATGTCTGAAGCATGAATGTACAATACAAATCACAACAGTCACTGTCACAAAGTATAAAAGCTGACCTTGTATCCAAAGTGTGGAATATCATTCAGATGCTTTGCACTGAGCTGAATAGAAATATACTAGTTCCTGTCACTGTTATAGTGATTCATTCTATATCATACCTCTGAGACCAACCTCCTCAACTTGAAATAACAAAATTTTATGTCTACAAACATAATGTATACCTGCAGAGCTATGACAAAATAATACAACAAAATCTCTCTATATATAAAATGTAATAAAAACAAAATTTGACCTTTACTAGACTTTATACTATGTACGTTGGAGGGAAGCACTACATAACTGCTTCATGTATGTCTACCATGTGCACAGTAGTGATCGTTATTAAACAAAATGTTACATCCAACGGCCAGGATCAAGATTAATGGAAGTTTGACAGACAGGATTAAATTGCAGAGATCAACAAGACAAGGATGCTG
>JAUMHL010000005.1:18190997-18216595 GCA_032362345.1 Sandelia bainsii
GATTGTAGAGGAAATCTACACAATGGAAAAGTTGACACACTGCCTAAGGCTACAGGAAGCTCAACACAAAGAAAAATTGACAAAATGGATGATTTACAGGACAGAACAACGACGAAGAATCCAGGACAATCTTCACTGAGTTAAAGAAAACAGGAATATGGACTTTTGACTAGAGTGTAATCCCCTCGTCGATTTTGTTTTTGTTTTGTTTGTTTTTGTAAACTACGGTTTAGTTTGTTCATACTGACTGTAAGAAAACTGACCAATAAAAACTAAAGTATCAAAAAAAAAATTTTTTTAATTGTTAATTCTTTCAAACAAGAGGCTTTAAATTATTCACGACTGTTACAAATGGCTCAGTATTCACAAACACCTACAGGCATATCTTATGAGAGGCTCTTGCACAAATGTAAACTAAACATCATGCTAGTCTACAATAAAACAGACATATTTTAGAAACAGTAAATTGTATAATTATTTTTTTTCTAATAACTTCTAGAAGTTAATATGGTTTTCGAGTAACACCTGTCCAAGCTGACATACTGTAACCTAATAAGTCTTCAAGATGAAATAAGTACTAAAAGTAATGTGTTTCACTCCAAGGTTACTAAAATACTGAAACTGACAGCAAGAGCTTAGTAGTACTGTATCACAGTATAGCAAGTTTACATGTCTACCATCTTTACTCTAACCTTCACATAATTTTTACCACCTCTTGCTACAGTTTCATATAGTTAAGCTTTGAGTAGAGAGTATTTGGTACAAATGCTGTGTGCTAAAAATCTTGACTGGACGCAGCACCTTTTAAAATATGACTATTATCTCTTTACCTAAATGATTGTGGGAAGAACTGAATCTATATCCAACTGAATTCAATGTCAGCAGTACATGGAGACTCTACAGAGCAAGTGGCTATTAACATAAATGGACAAGTTTACGCTCCTACTGCTAAAACAGGTCAAAGTCAATAATCACTTTCATCTACGAAACTCAACTTTTCAACTTAAATCAGCAGGTAACATTCAGAAAGAGAGGGGCACACAGAGAGCAAGCTGGGTGAGAGCAGAGATGAAAACATAACCGAAATACACACCCCAGTGTGAACTAACAACTATCTTCTTAATCTTTCTGTAATTACTATATTGCATTTATTTTTGTATACACCAAACACAAGCACCAATGAGGTGTGAAGGACTAAATCGTGAGTGGTCCCATGGTTACCATCACATATTGCAGAAACCGTCATCTCTTATCTATGCTTCTGTACTGCAGTTTTACAACAGCATATGGAGTTCATGCAAAGCAAACGCGAGCAGTCACACCCCTAGAAACAGAATCCCCAGTGAAAAAGAGATTTTACACTTCTATTATATATTTTTATACTCAGATGAAACTTTATGACGGTCACAGTACAATTCACGGAAAAATAAGCATTATGATTATTTTAAGTGTATCTTAAAGCTCTTAAGCACTCAGAACAGTGGCTGTCCAGGGAACGGATAATAGCTGGTAATGAGTAAAGCAATGTGGCACACTTATGTGTAGGCCTGGAAGAAAATGCAATAAGGCCAGTCTGCAAGCGTAATATTAACAAATGGGTAATATACATACAGTGTCTACATATTTCTTTTGCAAGATCACTTTGTTTAAAATACATTATATGATGTTAGGCTACTGTAGGTCTGTTTTTCTTTACTACAACAAAACGTCTGAGAGCTTAATGATCCATTTATGTACTTTTACAATGTTGTGCTATTTGCTTGGATGCCGCTGCTGTCACATATATGCCAAGTAATACAGGTCACTCAAGGTTTTCATCCTCAGTGTACTCTCAGTCCTCAGTGGACTGTTTGCAAAAATTGTTCAACATCAATAAGGATAGATATAATAATTTTATCAATGCCAGAATCAGTACTGATACTGCCTATTGATGCCAACAGTTACTGATATTACTCTCCATGCCCACAGCTATTGATCCTTACATCTGTATTCTTATTGATATTCTTCCGGTCCACTCCTTTCTTTTCTTTCTACCTCCAGTGTTCTCTCATATACATACAGTACATTACAATAAATTAAGTGCATTGCCCTCTTTTCTTAAACGTTGTGGAGCTCTGGTATGGTGATCCAGCTCAAAGAAGTGGTCTTATCACTATACATGTACACACTCACACACTCCTATCTGCTATGTGCGACTACTTTATGTTTTGACAGGATCACACATTCACACAGTGTGTTGTCCACAAAAAAACTTCCATTACTTAAACATTCTACAAATTGGTGCATATTAAACTGCTTCCTGACAAAACATTCACACCTGTCAACAAATGTGTTGTGTTATGTCTACTTTTCCTCCATGCTGTCAAGAAGACTTTTTCTATGTGACATGTGATGGTTGATGTGTGATCACGAACTGGAAATTCACAAACAAAGTAGTGAGATGGTGCATTTTTAGTGTATATTGTTAGAGATCACAAGGGAACAGTAATATTATGTCTTTCTGGTGCTTTACCTGCTTTATCACTGCATAAGAAGTGTCAACTTACTTTTAAATGTGTTTAAGATGTTAAAGGAGAAAAAAACACATAAATATACAGGTCAAAGCTTTGATGGGGTTATCACTGATGGCACCATTACTGCCTGTAAGCACTTCTGTGCCACCACCCCGTGGGATCTAGTAGCTACACCTCTGTGGTTGCACACATCACAGATGCCTAAACAATAGTGTTTTATAATTCCCATCACATATTCACCCCTGCAAAAAACAGTTTCCTTTCCAGGTAGGATGTGAATGCTTGGCTGGCAATGATTTAGGTCTAATCCTAAGTCAGTTGTTGGTGATTTAACAGGATGCCGGTATTTATTAGTTTGAATTAAATGTGTTTATAGCACTTAGAGCATTCAAAAGTGCTGGAAGAAGTACTCATTTACTTCAGAAAATTTGCAATACCACAGTGTAGAAGCTGCTACGTACTGCTAGGTAGCTTGTGAATTTCACTCCAGGTATCAATAAAATCTTATGGTTATACTGTATTTGTATTACTTCAAATATTACTTTAATATTCCTAAATCAATCACTGGGCACCATGATTACTCAGTGGATAGAACAGTCTTCAAACCTGAGAGTAAGCTGTTTGAATCTCAGTCCTGCCAGGCTATATGTCGAGGTGTCCTTTGACAAGACACTGAAACCCCATATTAGTGCCGATACATACTGTCTGGCAGTTGTCCAACAACAATTTCCCCAAGGGGATCAATAAAGTATCAATTATTATTATAACATTTAAATATTACTTAATCAAATAAAAATATATGTAGTGGAGTAAAAGTGTGATATTTGCCTCTGAAATGTAGTGAAGTCAATGAATACAGTAGCAGAAAATGGAAATTCTCAAGTAGAAAACATAAAAACTGTACTTGAACAAGCATACGTAAGTACTTGTTACTTTCCACCACTGTTAACAACAAATGCATTTTGCTTATGTCTGGAGGCAACTTTTATTTCAAATGACTGACTGACTGAAGTGCTACAGACAGTATGTGTTAAACGCAGTGCATCTGCAGCGAAATCACTGTTGACCTTTCCTTAAATTAAAAAGTGTCATGCCTAAAAATAAATACAATCACTAAAAGTCGATACTTGCACTTTGGCTGAGAACCTAGATATAGTCTATGGAATGAGATTTTATTGATATATTTAAGTAATTTTCATATTATCATGTTTAATTTGATACTTCTCATTTACTTTGCAGGTATGCTGTTTTTCACTTGTTCTTATCTGCTACTAATGTTTCTGACAAGTGCTTTGCAGCAAGTGAAGAAATGTAGGGTACTTTGTAGAGCACACTACCATAAGAAATTGTAATTTAGAACTAACTCAGTGGTTTGTCAACAATGTAGGAACAGGGTCGACCAGTTTTTAGACCAGTGGTACAACCAACAAATGAAAGGGAGAAAAAACATTACAGTACATTGTACAGTGCAAATATTATGAGTGAGTAGTGATCCTAGACGAATATTTAATTAAATAAATATTTAAATTAATTAAAATAATAAAAATTTTAAATATTGGAAATACTTGAGAGCATTAGGTAGGGATTAAAATACTTTTGAAGAGAGGTTTAAACTGATTGTCATCCTGACAGTACAGCACTTAATAAGAAGAAAAAACTGTAAGAACTGTAAAACACTGTAAAGAGCATGCTTAACAATATTGCATATCTCAAATATATTGCAATGTTGTTTGTGCATGTTAGATTTTCTCATGGTGCATTAAAACAGTGGCTTGCATGTTTCTGTCCCTCTAGCGGGCCCCATCTCAGTGATCCAGTAACAAGCCATCTGTCATTGTCATTGTAATTAATCTGCTGCTATTTATTGGATAATGAGATGCTGTCGTGGGTTTTGTGCAGCTTTACTTCTCAGAGACTTGTTTTCTGTATCTTTCAGAGCAAGCAGAAGAAGAAGGAGAAGAGGTGGGAGACAATGGACACAGGATACAGAGGTGTGCTACAGCATGGTGGCTGCTGCCGGGGACGGTGTACAGACCTTTACTTGCTAAAATTAACCTGCTCCAGAATGGTGCTGATCACTCAAAAATCAAACATCCATGACATGAACGCTTTAGGCAAACAACAAGAGGGTTTATGTCTTAGGAGGCATAGCCCTACTTGTCTTCCATGCACATAAGATACGTCAGATGTTGAGTTATGTGGGAGGCATACATTTTATCTAAAGTATTATTGTGGTGACTTTCCCATATTTACTAGATTATTTATTGGAAAGGTGACAATTCTAGTGAAGCTAATCTGACAAGAGTCTGAGCACCAGCGGGTTCTCAGAAAAATCTTTTGCAATCATATGTGAAAATTAAACACTTGAAGGGCTGCTCCTGCTCAGGATGGAAATTGCCCTGCCACATGTAATATCTCATGCTAAGGCATTTCTTCCAACATTCACATTATTTGTCTTCCTTCACTCCCTCACCCTAAAAAGAAACCAGTGTGGAATTGTATTGCTGGGGAGATGAATACATTTTCACTCTCGGATGGACAGACTGTGTAAAGGCCAGAGAAATTTCACACATAAGAACTATGAGTGCAGGTGATCTTCTTCAATCTTTCACTATGAGTTTTATGTATTGCCTGTCACTGGCTTTATTATTGTATCTCACAGTTTTTGTAACACTTAAAAGATTTGTGACTTGATCACACCTACCGAATATATATAAAACAGAGCAGTGAAGGAAGAGAGGAGTAATTTGATGGATGTAAAAATGGGTCTATTAGCTCACACAGAACTCCCTTCTTTTTTATATAAATACAACATAAAATCCATCAATGCTGTCAAAGAAATAGAGTAATGTAATGGTACCAACAGGGCCATGAAAATGGACTGATAAAGTGAAAGTATGGCGTTTGACAGTAAAAGGAATGAAGTTATTAAACACACTTTACTTTATTCGCTATGAACGACAGCATCGCTTTTCTTCTCAATCATGTTAGCTGCTGAC
This sequence comes from Sandelia bainsii, assembly GCA_032362345.1. Lineage (NCBI taxonomy): Eukaryota > Metazoa > Chordata > Actinopteri > Anabantiformes > Anabantidae > Sandelia > Sandelia bainsii. Next base: position 18,196,510 of record JAUMHL010000005.1, read on the forward strand.
AGCTACCCACAAAAGCATGGTTCAATCAACTCCAAAGAAATGAGGTGAGGACATGACTAAGCAGAATCTGAGTAGGATTCCGATGTAATGAATGAATGATCTTTGTGAGCCCTGCTGGTCTCTTCATTTTCCACTTATTTACTGCCAAGAGCTTCCATTATCAGCATTTGTTACCAAACTCATTTCATTGATAGATCTCACCCACTCTGTCTCTCTCTGTTTACCAACATGGAGGTGAGAGTAACTAACACTCTGCCGAATCAACAACCATTTCGCACACGCAGAGAGTGTAACACACACACACACACAAAAAAAGACGTATTAAATAAGGTATAATTTAACCAAAGTGCTAGCTGATCTGAGGTGATGAGTGATGACTGTTGAGTCCTCTACTCAACAGTGTGTCTACAATGACTCTAGCTGCACGCTCGTTGGTTAGATTGATGGTTGACACTGGAATGTAGTCTGTGGGTGCTGAAGTCAAGCATCATTACTGTGTCCAAGCACCCCAGGTATGTGGTTAATGGCAGTAAAGAGAGCAGTGTGCATGTGTGCCAGTTGCTCAATGGGGCTCTGCAATGTGCTGAAAAAACAAGGCAAAACAAATGACGATCACTTCGCTGAGCTACAATGTGAAGTGATCATCAAAATTCATTCAAAGCATGCAAGTATGCCATTCAAACCATTGAGCTGAATTCAATTATGTCATTAGGGACTCAAGATTCTCATTAGTTCTACATTATGGTGTTCAGAGATTCTAGAAAGGAACAAAATGTTATTGGCCCTTGCAAACTCAATTTTAAATCTGGCTTTCTAAGACTTTTGGGTGATGATTAGCAGTCAGAAAAGACTCTTAGATCAAGGCAGACGGAAATTGTGCTCTACATTTCTGATGCATGTTCTAATTAAACTTGTCTAAGAATAAATGCCTGGAGGACACTAGTGTGAGAATGCACTCTTGATACGAATGAGTACAAATTGTCCATAATGCCTCCAAACAAGGCTTTTTCATATAAAAATAACAATGTTGCTGGGCGGTCCAACACAGGTGAGCATGCGGTCTAGATAAAGACTGATATGGACAGTGATATGACACTTCTTGCTGTTTGTTAAATTGACTGTGTTGCAGTGCTTCTGTCTTGCATAGGCAGCGTGGTGGTGTCTCGGCACATTAATCAGTGTCACCACAGCAGAAGAGTTATGAATGAGCTACAGTACTGTTAGAGATGGGAACCGCTGGGACACGTACCAACCTGCTGCTACTTTCTTGTAAGCAATGGGGGAGAGATGCTGCTGCAAATATATATATATATATATATATATTTTATATTTATTTATTATCTACCATGATTCATTAAACAGCACTGGGTAATCTTGATCAAATAAATCATTAATCTAGATGCTACCCAGTTCTCGGTATCTGTGAGCACTTAATAAAAATCCACTGTGAAAAGTCAGAACAAATCTCAAGATTTAAGAGTGTGTCTCCCACATCACGTTTTCTGAAACTCTGAGCTTGTTAATCCAACCATTATTCAACTCCTCATCGACAACGACCCTCCATCTGCTAATCCAAAAATGCATAAGACTCCTGTTTACACAAAAACATAACTACAACAGATTTCTGGGATACTACAGAGATAATATTTTTCATAAAATGCATTTTTGACACAGGGTTGCAGGTATTGCGCTCAGTCAATGCACACATTGTCACTGTGAATTCCTGCAATATTTTAGACAGAACTTATTAGCATGTTATTCTGCAGCTTTAAAAGGTCAAACATCTCAATTAACATGCCATTAAATGTGGAAAATCTTCACTTGTTGTTTATCCAGGGCAGATCTTCTTGACCTTTCAGCTTGAACATATAAACAGGGATTTGGAAGTCTTCTAAATTAACTTTAAACATTACAATTCATTAAACTAGTCTAAAACACAGATATGACCACAGTGGTTTGAACATGAGAGGTGTTTTTTTCAGTCCCTAAAGACAGAGGACAGAGTAACAGAAAAACCACAACAACTAATCCATTCTTTGCCTGTCACATAGCAGTTATCCTTGTTTTCTTGGGACACAGTGCATGAAGTACTACACTGCTACAGCCACTAATAAGGTAGGGGACCTAAATTACATTATTGATTGATATGTATTGCCACTGCTGTCCAGATTTACTTGACATTGCAATTACATGCTAACGGCAATTAGCTCATTAATTCAGGCCAAAGCGAGGGGAGAGATAACATCCTGATGCCCATTTACCACATGGTCTCTCTCACACTCACTCACACGCATAACCTTGACAGCTCTGTTATTTTACATTACAATGATTTTGCTAGTCACATGTCTAGTTGTTTTAATATAACTATCTGAATGTCAACAAACTCTACAGTAACAATAAGTACAAACGTGTGTGCATACGTCTGCGGTGAAGACAAATGACTTAATGAATGTGTGCAATATGTGAATCGTCTGCTGAAGTAAACCAAAACAGCATATGAGGAATAATGTGATGTTTCTGTAATCAGTGTTTTTCACATAGACAGCACTTTCTAGTGTGTTATCTTTGATTTTTTGAAAGGTCAAACATCTCAATTAACATACTAGAAAAAACCCGTAACATCCTCAGTTGTTGCTTAACCAGGATGTTAATGTTGTTGACTTTTCAGCTTGAACGCAAGAACATTCAACTGATTACACTGCATTTTCTTTGGGTCAACACTACTGTGGGTTTGTGAAACCTACATTTATCTATTTAGTAGAGCAAATTGTTAGCAATCATCTTCATCTAACTTTGGCCATTTAATGATTATTAGTCAATTAATCTCACTCAAAACTTAAAAAGCGTAAAACAAATATTACCATTAAAATTCCTGCTCTTGTGCCCGTTTACCAGGCATTGCTCAACAAAGAGCCAAACAAATTTCAAAAGGTTTAACTTAATAATTCTGCACTGCTAAAAAGCTTGACTGGAGAGCAGTTCAATCCTTAACCTGTAGTTTATTTTTTTTAATTCGGCCTGAATTGTGTGTGTGTGTGTGTGTGTGTTTTCTAGAAAGGCAGAAGAGCTCTTCAAAGTCAAAAATGCTCTACTAAACTGTAGAGGTCACGCCAAGGGGATTTATTTAATAAAAATTACAAGAATTCCTGTGTTGGTCAGTAAGTCTAAGCATCATAAAATGGTCTGCTTGTCCTGGGCTGAGATCCAGAGTGCAGACAACATAAAACTAAAGTCATGAAAAATTAATTGTAACAAGGGCTCTGAAAATAAATTAGTCTTAACTGCAAACTACATACTATTCTCCTTCCTGATTTTTTATTTTTTGCATATTTGTCACACTTAAAATGATTTAGATCATCAAGCAAATTGTAATATTACACAAAGGAAACCTGAGTATATACAAAATGCAGTTTTACTTTGACGATTTCATTTGTTAAAGGAAAAAAATCTGTTCAACCCTGCCTGGCCCTATGTGAAAACCTAATAACTGGTTGTGCTACCCTTGGCAGCAACAAATGCAATCAAACGTTTGCAATAACTGGCTATGAGTCTTTCACATCACTGTGGAGGAATTTTGCCCACTCTTCTTTGCAGAATTATTTAAATTCAGCCACACTGGAGGTTTTTGGAGAATGAACAGCCTGTTTAAGGTCATGCCACAACATTGCGATCGGATTTAAGTCCAGAATTTGACTAGGCCACTCCAAAACCTTATTTTTCCCACAATCTTGATGCCACTGGGCATGAAATGTACAGACATAAGCACAAAAGAATGAGTGGAGTAACCAAGAACAGCCATTAACAGTGTGTAAAACAATGGTGAATTTTATTGCATTTCCAAAATCACACCTTTCATTCAGATCAACCTGCTTTTGACACGTCTCAGTAGGTAGCACCTACAACATGAAAAGAGGAATTACTGGCTTGAATCTCCATGCAGAGATAAGCAAGCCTGTGTTAAATGGGATTTAGGAGGAAATGTCAGCTGGACTCATTTTGTTGATAGAAGCACAGTGGAGTGGCCATTAAACAGCAAATCTTTATTTAGAGACTTATATATGAGGAAGTCATCTTTATTCACAGCCTTCATAGTCAAATTGAACAAATCTTTGTGTGGCCTGTCCTTCTTTCTCACTATGTTTTTATTTGTTCCTTGCAAACACTAGTGCAGCATCATTACAACTGCCTCTCCAGACTTTGTAATTAATAGTGCTGCTGTAATCAAATTAAGAACCTTCGTGTCCCATTCTGTTTTTGTGTGGAGTTACTCTGCCCTAATGGGTTTGCTCCATAGCCCACACCATGCGCTGATCTTCAAACCCCACTGTGACACCCAGGGAACTTTTGATGATGAGGTTAGATGCAGAGGATGGGGTGAGATATTAAATAAGGGGACAGCGACTGTACAGCGGGAAAGATCAGTCTCTCTGCAGGGTGGTGACATGAGTGCAGCAGGGTGCCATTCAGTGGTAGGTTAGACCAGCCAGAGGAAGTAGTGAGGTTGAAATGACACAGAAGTGTGTGAGGAATGAGGGACTTAAGTAATTAAGGTGAGATCACAGCAGTGGGAAGAGTTGGAGGGTCATGTCAAAGACTTAGACAGCAGAGAACATAGGTGGAGACAAATGGAGTGTAGAGGTCTACAGTAAGTCAAAAAGGACACAATGCAAATGCAAAATGTGCTTCTCTAGCTCTCACAAAAGCTAGAGAAGCACACATCTATATTTAGTTTTCAAAGTATTGTGTCAGTCAAAGCAATAATGACAGAGTGCATAGTAACCAGCAACCTGCAGAAAACAGGGCACTCATGTTACCTGCTTACTGGTGCACACTGTTTAAAACTGAGACAAGGGTCATTTCCTGCATCAGTGCACGATAAGATAAGGATTATATTTCTTGGGCCCAATGACCCTTTCAGTACATAACTCTTCCTCCATGCTGGAATCAAAAGCAAACAGACATAGGGAGAAAGCATGTCTGATTCAGAGTGGTGTGTCGGGTCATAGCAGTGTGCTATCAGGCCAGACAGATGATGATTCAATCACCTGACGGGTTTGAAAACTCCTATACACTCAACATGATGCATACCCTGGAAAGTATTTATCTTGATAAGGTTCAAGTCATTCAGTCCCAGAGACTAGTCCACATCTTCCACTAGTCCATTATGGTCAGAACTGTGTGACATGCTGATGTGTTATGGGTCAGCAACACCAATGCAGAGACGCTAGCAGAATCAACAAAGTGAAGAAAAAGGGATATATCTGTTTTTAGCACTAAACAGTGGCAGACAGTGAGAAGAGATCCAAAGTGAACTCTATCTTGGACGTCCTCACATAATTATTCACATGGTACAGGAATTTATTATACATAGCGTAGTATCTTTTACACAGCCCATTCAAGGCAAGATAATACTATGTATAGCGAGCACCGCAAAGGACCTTTTTAAAGTACAAGTGGCCAGATGAAGGCAGCCAAAGACGTTTTTTGATTACATAACCTAAATAGTAATAGTTAGTTAAAAAAAGCTGAAGATCTACACAAATCCACAAAATCTGTGTGGTGTATAAAGGCAGAATCATACAATTTCTGTCACTGTCCAGATACTTCCAGGCCAAACTGTACATCACAGTGGACATCATATCAGGCATCACATCACTGCTGGCAGCTGTGGAAAAAAGTTTGCCTTAAAGAGCCAATTGGACACCATCTTTGTCTAAAGAAAGACAACATTATGTACTCATGATCACAAAATACTGCTTTCCACAGTGGCCTTCACAGTTCCCACTTTGATCATGTTTTAATATAATAAACCAGACTGGCATTTTTGTCATTCATTGAAGACATCTGCTAGTAGCCCCCTACCAAAAAAGCACAAACTTGATTCAACTATATTAATTAACTACTGACCAGTGTCTGACTTGACCATCATCAGTAAACTAAGACAGTTGCTGACAACAATATATATAAATACCTACCTAAATTTGTTTAATTTTTATATGGTTTCACTTCAGCTCTGTTATCAGCAAACACAAAAGCCAATAACTCTGCAGATAATAGACTACTTTACAGTTCACCATCTGCTGATAACACAAGCACTTTAGATTAATCGTTAAACTGTTTGAATTATATCAAACTTCAGTTCAGTGGCAGCAGCTCTGTGTCACTTTGGAGTCTTAACCCTTCAGGTGCTCTACTACTAAATGTGTTCCATAATTTAAAATCTACTGCTATTCAAATTCTGCTCTTTCCTTCAGCATCTATTGCCTGACCTGAAATAATTCCTAATCTTCTTAATCTTCATACAAAAAATCAAATATGCGTATTAGCTACCTACATTTTTTTTTACCGTGAAACAATGAACATTAGCAGTAATGTATTATGCACTTATGTAGTGGAGCACTAATAAGTTGAGCTCAAGAGACACAACAATGTATTAAACACCTTTGTAATTGTTTAATGTTTTCTTACGGGCATTTCATTTTATGTTGAGAGCCAGTTGTTGTTTAGGTACTGTTGGATTTTAAAACAGTAATTTACATTTGGCCAGGGGTGTGTGTGTGTGTGTGTGTGTGTGTGTGTGTGTGTGGGAAAGAGAGAGAGTCCATTAATGGAGAGACTATTTTCTCAGTAATTCATTCCCTGCAGTACTTGATTAAATGTGACACTGACAAAGACTTGAACCCAATCAACATACTCTCTGTGCTTTTTTCTTTTTTAATAAGTGTATGTCTGATGACAACACACCCACACAATGAATATCACAGTAATTATTGTTGCCTAGAATCTGAGAGAAGATAATGAAAAGATCAAAGATGTAACTAATGACCTTCCTTTTTTTCTACCACTGACCCTACATCTGGTCCCTTAAAATCATTTAACATCTGCAACACCAAAACTTCCTTTGTGTTGCTCTTTACTGTACAGTTTAGCCTACAATGCTAATAGGCTCTGCATGAACTGTTTTCTTCAATTTTTCTTCAATTGCTAGCGAGCAATTGCGGGGCAAACAATTGAAGAAAATTATTCAATCACAACTCAGAGCACATTTAACACAGTTGCTGACAGCCAAATAACCAGCTCTTGGCCAGGAAAACTGGTTCCAGAGTGGTACCCACTATTTGCTGGTCTAGAACAAAGAACCACTTTCATCAGGTGCTATATGGCTGGATGGTTATAAGCAACAGAACAACTACAACTTTTTTGTAAAGGTAAAACGGTGTATAATCTATTAGATTTGTTTAACTGTACTGTGATGTAGTAGTAAAATGTAGTTGATGGTAGTTAGCTAGATGAAGGCTAAAGCAAACCTAGGCTGACATTAACATCCTATGTTGAGCTTTAGCAAGTATCAAAATGTAGTGAAAATAATCATGTAATCTTGCAAATATAGGCGCACAAAGTCAGGAGACATAGGCAGATGTATGGTGACGTAAGGATGTGGCTCTATGGTGGCCTTCTAGCCCGTGGAAAAGCAAACCAGTTCTTAGAAAGTTTTCAAGTTGAACCAACTCTGAACCAGGACTATCTGTTGTTGTTGTTGTTGTTGTTGTTGTTGTTGTTGTGAATGTCTTTCCACTCAATCCAACCAGTCAAGGCAGATGGCCACCCACCCCAAGTCTAGTTCTGTTTGGAGCTTTCTTCCATTAAAGGAAGTTTTTTTCTGTCCACTGTCACCTAGTGCTTGCTCAAGTGGGACTGTTTTCTGCATAATTCTATATAGTTATATATAGAATTATCTATATAGCCTTGAGATGATTTTGCTGTGATTTAGCACTATATAAATAAACTGAATTAAATTGAACTGACTAGCACCAGCAAATAACCTAGTGCCTAGTTCATGTTCGTCATAAAGGGGTGAGAGGGTCCTAACCAAACACTTGCATGCACTCTTACAACTCTAGCATTCTGCTTCTAATTAAAGGAGCTGTCACGTCCCATTGAGCAGACTACAAACTCTCCCAAGGACCAATAAACAGTACAAATGAGAAAATTCACCTTAATCTTGAGACACATATATTCATCTCTTTTACAGAGTGCTACGAAAGGAAAGGAGAGAAGGAGCAAGGTCGGAAGAAATAGTAAGGGGAAGAGAGAAAAACAAAGATGAGTGGGAAGAGACTGCTGCAATGCAATGAATGCAAGGCAGGAAAGGAATACAGATTCTCCGACAAAAGAAAGAAAAAGATCAAGTGAGGGTATGAAAACATAGAAAAGAGGAGGTGAAGGGGTGAGGAGAGATGGCAGAAGAAGAAGAGAGAAACATTCAACCGTGTTTTTGAATATGAGCAAAGCCTCTGGATTAATCAGGCTGAGTCATGGTGCCACAGGGGGCATCTGTTCTGTTTGGCCTTGTTCAGACTATTGCACTCGCCAGCAGGCTAAAAGATCGACTCAAATTCACTCCAGAACTCAATCTGCAAAGTGCCCTCACTTTGTGTCTTGTGAGAGAACATGCAAGACATAATTAAGACTGCTGTTCAAGCACAAAATTCTTGCATGTTTTTCAAAACTAAAAATAAACAAAAAAACACCTGAAGACAGGAATATGAAACAATATGTTGCTATATCAGCTTGAAGTTACTACGCAAGTGTAAAATGGCTTAGATGTGAGATCCCTCATTTTCACCTCACTTGTCATCTCACATTAATTAATTGGTAGCTTGATAGTGCAGTATCTTTAAGCTCCTGAACTTGTTAAGTATACAAGGTAGTGATATAACTCACAAGTGTGCCTATACAAGAGGGTGTTAGGGACTGTTGTGGCTTTCTATGGGTTTTATCATAGTCTGCATCATTCCCAGGTGAAAAGTAACGAGTTTTAGTTTATGGTCTTGTTTAATTTGTGTTGCTATAAATGTAAAAATCCACCTTCCACATGCAGTTAAAGCTGGGTTTACGAAGCAAGCAGCCCAATTAAGTGGCCCTAGCTCACTTTTGTAGTTTCCTCCAGAATCAAACAGTAAACAACCACCCTCAGGCTAACGAATGCTCTTTTTACAGTAAAGTAACACTAAAACTGTCCCATAACACTGCCCAAGATTTATACCATAAAACCTTGAACTGTGTTCTCTCCTTGTGATGGCCCTGCAAACTGGTATTGGCTTTCAAAGCTCTAAACCCAATATATAAAACTATGCTGTACTGCAATTTTGTATTTGCAGGTGTGATTTTCCTTCCTCCAAACTGCACATACGCACTCTGCACAGTGAATCTTATAAAGAAGTAATAAACAGCTAAACCAATCCCTTTGCTGGAGGGACTTTCCCCCCCCAAAAAAAAAAAAAAATACACTCAAAAGATAAGTGGTCAAAATGAAAAATAATCAATTCAATTATGTCTAATTTACCTCACAGGAGGTTCATGGATGTACTTAAGGAGGACATGCAAACAGTTGGTGTGACAGAGCAGGATGCTGGGGATAGGGTGAGGTGGAGGCAGTGTGGCGACCCCTAAAGGGAGCAGCCGAAAGGTGATGAAGAAGAATTATGAGTAATTTACTTCTACTGCAATGTTAGATTCATTTGTTAGTTCACTGTATTTGGAACAGAAGCATCAGGAGCACAGAGAGAGAGAGGTGACAGCAAGTGGCACCATAAGAGCAAGCAAAATAGCTCATACACAGACATAAGGCAGAGAGAGGGTATGAAACTAGAGTTCAACCTTTTTAGAAATATTCTAAAATTAATAGAAAGTTAAGTCATTTAAATTAAAAATGGCGTGAAGGATCAATATTGGCAGCAATGGGACATGTGTCTTTTCTGTTCTACAGGTTTCCTTGTAGGCTATTGGAAGCCAGACATTATACACTACCTCTGATAATAATATTCAGAAATAACTGAATATTAAATACATTCTCACTCTTCATACATTCACCTATTGACTCAACATCTGAGGTTTTATAGAACATAACAATAAACAACAACAAAAAAATAGAATTACCACATTGAGGTTGTATGCCTCCACTAACCAGTAGTGTTGTAGTTCACACAAATGTCTGTCCAGACTTGTTTTCTAGTAAGTTCATGCATGAGTCCAAGCGGATGTTTGTCCCAGATGTACTGAAATTCCTTCCAGGTGTTTCTGCAATGTAGCATTGACGAGAATGGGGCATACATGAGGTCACAGTGACAATGACCTTTGACCTTTGCACACCAAAATCATTTCAAAAAACATTTCGTCATGAACACTTGCAGCAAATTTGAAGAAATTCCCTCAGAGCATTTATGACATATCAGTTCAGGATTGGATTGGATGAACTAGAGAGTTTACCAAAGTTGAAGAAACTCCTTCAAAGCGTTGATTACATATCACATTCACAAGAACAGGCTACAAGAGCTGGATGAACGCAAAGTCAGTGTGACCCTAATCTTTGGCCACCAAAATATAGTCAGTTGTGTCAAATTTGAAGGAATTTCCTCCAAGTGTTATTTTAGATAACTTGGTGGCTGTATGGATGAACGGAGAGTTGGACGGACGAATGGACAACCCAAAAATGTAATGCCTCTGGCCCTGGCTATCGTTGGTGTGTTTGTTTTTCAATGGCATAATCATTTGCCCCTTTCACAAAAGCTGTGCGTAATTAAATGTCTAAATTATAAGTTGTTGTGATGCATTGAAAAAAAGATTATCTTGAAGCCTATCAAAATATTTGTATTTCAGCCCAACCAAAAAACAGTTTGGAAAACTAAAATATCACTGCAGAGACAGAAACAAAAGGAAGCCTGACTGATCTTTGAAGATGCACTTAGAAAAATCTAAATCTAGTCTACTTTACTTCTTGGTAAAGTAAAGTGACATTTAATTTACAAATAAAGTGAAACTTACAAAAGGTGTTCTACCCACAGACAAATAAGTTGGATTTCATGCAAAACTCCATGGATGTAAACTCACTGAACACTTGAAAACGTGAAATGATTAAAAAAAGTTAGTGTTAGGCATTTTGAATGCAGCAAAACATCAGTTTCACAAGCAGTATAATGAAGCACAAGACAAATAAAACACTGTAGTTAAAACTAGAAAACCAGCAGGAATCTTGATATCAATTTTTGGAGCCGGGAGCATAATCAATAATACCAAGATTCATTACTATATTTTTGCCAATAGGAGGAATCTACACTGCAATACTGCCTACACTTCCCAGCAATAAACATCTTTACAACTTCCAGTTAGCACAGTCCAAACATCATCTCAGGATAATTGTGAGAACTTTATGCCCTGCCCACAGTCCGCGTGATCCCAGCTATGGTTATATAAGAATCGGTAAGAAGAGAGCTACTTCAATTAACGGTAATGAGCTAAAATAAATCACGTCAGCAGGGCTCACTGGTGGTGATTCACTCACTGGAAACATTAACACAGACTAAGCGAGAAAGCTCATCATGAACCAAGCCCTCTGTTCATGTTGACACATACTGCGCTATTATAGCTTAACATAGAACAAACCATCAGACAGCATCGTGTCACACCATGCAGATCATAACTGATTTCATTTGGTGTAAATTTGAGGTGTATGTTTTGTCTGTGCTTTCATAGATGTAGAGACGGTGAAATAATGAGTCTCAACAGAATCTGTCACCCCAGGCTCCAAAGTCATATTCTGCTTCAGACAAAGACAGCTGGTAGATGTTTAAATACAGTGTCGCCTAACTTCAGCATAAAGATTTCAATTTAAGTCTCAGTCAAAGATGAGAAAAAAAAAATCTTGTAGAAAAAAAAATGTATCCCTGTGTTTAGAGCAAGACACTCTGTAATCAGATATCAATATCTCCACAGCAGGAGTCCTGAGTTGCAACTAAACTCTCATCTGTGGCAGAAAAGACAACATTTTGCATCCAAAAAATATTCAACAGGAAAGTCTTCACTGATGTCAACATGACAATTAGCCCCCTGATGCACCCTCTGGGTAAAGATCTTCTGGCACATGCACATACATACTGTATAAGTGTACACATGCTTAGACAAGCAATAAGGTGGGAGGAAGTGTTAAATCTCCAAGCCTACCTCCCCTTTCTCCCCACCCTCACTCTTGGGTTTCGTTATCAATCGTGCCCAGCTCTCCCAGGGCTCTGTAATTTCTAAATAAATAAATCATTAGTGGCTCCAGCATGAGGATTAATCGGTGACTGCGGCTGCTGCTGCTTCTGCTTCTCCGTGGGAGTGCACCATCACTCCCACCACATTCACATCAAGCCCCATCAGCAGCAACTAGCTGGGCTATGTCGATTGGCAGCGCTGACTGTGGGGGATTAGAAGTGGCAGCCTGAAACCTCCACATAATGCTCAATTCAGCTCTCTCCCTTTCTCTCTCTGAGACACTTTCTTTCACTTTTTAATCATTCTGGGTCACTTAGATTCATTCAGGGTTTATTAAGTTGTAAGTGTAGCAGAACCATATATTTACAGTATTTTCATTTGTAGGGTTTATCTATAATGAATATCTGGGATTTGTGAATGATCTAACTTTAAAAGAAATATGCTGATAGCAGTTCTTAAGAGCTCTGTGTAATTGAGTCACTGAGTAGAGCAGAGTTGGTGGGGTGAGGAGAGATTGATGCACAGACAGTGACAGAAAGAAGAGAGATATGAGGAGGCAAGAGAAGTAAGACAAGACTGGAGAACAATAAGTGCTTGCTTCTCTCAGGACACTGGAACAGCAAATGGATTGTTTTTTCTGCCCAAAATCAAAATATCCTATAATGTGCTATGCTTTTTTTTTTTTGCATTTGCAAATGAATGATATAACAAAGCTTATATATGTAGCACTTACAAAACTGCTTTCCTAAGCGATTCAGATAAAGCAGCACAAAACAGTTCAAATAAAATTAATTGTAATAGTGAAGATTTTCAATTAATTTCAGTTTATTAATATAGTACCAAATCACAACAAAAGTCATCTAAAGGAACTTTACAGTGTACGGCTTAAGATGTTACAGAATATAACTATATAGAATTATGTAGAAAACCCAACAGTCCCACTTGAGCGAGCACTAAGCAACAGTGGAGAGGAAAAACTCCCTTTAACAGAAGAAACCTCCAGCAGAACCAGGCTCAGGGTGGGTGGTCACCTACCTTAAACACACTCAAAGACAGAAAGTAAATCCAAATTCTACTGTACCAGTGTGATAACAAAACACACAGAGTAAAAATGTAATTTAAACTTTTTTAAATTAAATAATTTAAACTGTTTTTCCCATATCAAAGTCAATTATTTTTATATATTGTATGAAAATACAGTAATTTTAAAGTAAAGAATGATTCCAGCACTGCCAATTGTTTTCAAAGTGGTGCTCTGTATTTAAATAAAACAATCTGTGATGTAATAAGAGAATGTGCTGCATTGTTTTATATCATTGGTATGGTGGCTGTGATGCACAGCCACAATCATTCAATTTTACTTAACACATGCCTAATGTATATTTTAAGAAAGTGCTGTCTTCCCACAAATTACTAGGATTGCTGTGATGTTTGGAACAAGCATTTGCAACTAGCTTTAATGGGTTTAGATTAAATTAGTTGTGATAATAGAACTGATTTAATCAAGAATGTCAAAGCAGCTCAGTAAGGTTCTCCGCTCCTCTGAGGAAAATAGCTGCCTGCGTCACAATAGCTGCTTTAAAGCTACAGCGGCTGTTTTAAAGCTAAAGCTGCAGTTTGAAAAGGTTAACATAGTCTGACCAATACTGGCTGAACAAAAGGTTTTGTTGTTTATATAATAAGCTCTGTGAAGTGATATTCCAGTCTAAATTTGTTTGTGCGCTAGGGTGCTGCATTACATCCATCACTATCACAGATCCATATTAGAGAGAAGCCAGCAGGTATCTATGCAGGGTAACAGGCCTGCAGAATATAAGTATCTATTCAGCCAGCAAAGAATTTTATCATCCATCATTTTCCATTCTCAAGAACACAGCATCTTACCAAAAAAAAATAGTATGCCATCCTCACCATTATTATCCCCCTCATATGAGTAATCCTTTGTAAAGGAAGAACTTGACAGCCTGTGTATAACACATACAGCAATGTGTTATTTCCACTAAATACTTCACAATAATGCACCACTCATCAAAATGTCATAGTCAACTTAAAAAGCAGAAAAGATGAGTCACACAGCACAGGATGGTATGCAATCAAACAACCCAGGTTAAACTTCACTCCATTACTGTAAAGTCCACTGCTACAATGTAGAAAAGATGTATGTTTTATGACTGCTTTTCCGTTAACTTTACAATAATGATGTATATATACAATGGAAAGAAAACTATGTGACCCATCTGGAATGACCTGATATTTTGCATTAGATGTGTTCTCATTTTCATATAAATCATAGATAAACACAACGTGCTTAAACTAATAAACACCTACAGTAACCACACAAAGTGATGGTGGAAAAATTAGTTGAACCTCCTTCGGCAGCAAAAACCTCAAACCTGACCAGACCTGCTTCACCTCAAACATATTCTTAGGATGTCTGGTGTGAACAGCTCTCGAAGTTCCAGCAGCTCTGCTGGTTTGAGGTCTGGGCTCCGACTGGGCCACTCCAAAAGGCGGACTCTCTTTATTTGAAGATATTCGGTATTCTGTTTGATGTTTAGGGTCAGTGTCCTGCTTCATTAGTCGACTTCTATTGAGCTTCAGCTGCTGCACAGCCACCCTGACATCATCCTGTAGGATACCTTGGAAAAACATTGCTCAGGTACAAAAGCAGCAAGGCATCCTCAGATCATGAGCTGTGTGTTCTTCTTGAATAATTAATCCTTTGTCTCATCAATCTACAAACATTTTCCCAGCAGCATTGTGAAGTATCAAGGTGCTCTTTAGCAAACTTCAGGCACACTCCAATGTTTATGCTGGAGAGCAGCGGCTTCCTCCTTGGTATCCTGTCTTGGACACCATACCTATTCTATGTTTTGCGTATAGTAGACTCACAAACAGAGACATTATCCAGCTCCAATGAATCCTTCAAGCCTTTAGCTGCTATTCTAGTTTGTTAGTATATGCTTCTTGTAAATAATACACTGAAAAGTTTGAGTGCTTTATAAGTCAGAGTTGCTCTAACTCTAATCTGCCTTCATTGGTTGGACTGACTTCGGTTAGCTTTTATTAAAATCAGCAGCTCAAAAATCAGCTTGGACATCACCTAAAAACAAAACAAGACAAAACAAAAATGAAACCAGTTAAGTAACAAGTTTTCAGTAAAATATGAATGTAACATTTCCTTCCCAAGAGTATGTGGTCCATATGTTATTATTTATTTGAACTAAAACAAACAGTTTAAATTGTATCATGTGCCATTCTTTCAACATGCTTGTTCTGTTTGTAGCTCATGTGAGATGCCCAGGTTATGTAAATATGTCATCACAAACCTATGTTGTCAATATTAATGATATGAAACAATTCTTATCAGGGTGCAAAAATCATGATGTATCATGATGATACAATATGCTCTAAATCATATTAGTACATTTACTAACTGTTACCATGAGAAGTTTATAATTACCTAACTATACAGGTCAGTAACAAACTGTTTGATTGGCATATAACAAATATGTCCACTCCAGATCAACAAGATACAACACTTGTTAATACAGCCACCACTACTGCTGCTATGTGAATCCATATAGCAGCAACACAGATGGACATACCACCCTGACACAATAGTCTTTTTCAGAACTGACTCTGATAACCAGTTCAGATGTCTTATTGTGTGGCCTTGTAGCTATTATAGGAGAAACTTATTTTTGAGGTATAAAAATATCCAGTCATCTATGATCCACAGTCCTGGCATTCTGGAGATAATATTAAAAAAAAATCAATTTCCAGGAGATGGAAAAAATGTTCCCTTCTGGAAAGAAATCATGTCAAATAACACAAACAACTCCTGGATCCAAGGCAGTGCTCCAAATTTACCTAATATACCAAATATATTGCTTTATCCGCTGTGTGATCCTGGTCTAGTGTGTAGCAGGGATGTTAAGTGATGCAAGCTGTGATGTGCTCGAGGTATGTTTTGGACTTGAGTTTTCAGATTGTGACTGCCCAAGAATTCGACCAGCCAATCTACATAAAGCAGAGAAAGGTCTTCTGTCATCTGTTCAAAGTGTAGCTCAAGACTTAGCAGGTTTTTGGAGTCTGAGCACTTCTGTGGAGTGTCACTACATTGACTTAGGTGACTACAGAGTTATACTGTTAATTGTATTGTCCAACTTAAATGGTCAGACCTCAGGCTGTAACGTTTCATTTAATCCTACCTGGCATCTCAATCTCTGCAAAACATACGAGTCTAGCCACAGATGATACCAATTTCCAGCAACTGAAGGACAGCCCAAAACTCAGTGGAAAAGTCTGATTATGGTATGGAGCGAGCCAATGAGAGACACAAAATACATACGCTGACAGTTCTAGGCCAGTACACCTCTAGCCAGGAATAAATGACTGACAGGCATGCAGGTGAATCCCAGGGGCCATGCAGTGAACAGCAAAAAGCTACTTCTTGTAGCTTTTAAACTTATTCTGTTTAACTTTAAACTAAACCCACTGTGGTAAAAGTAAAAGAAGCTCAAACAGATAATGACAGTAGTTGTAGGCATGAAGTCACAGAGCACACACACACAGTCATCTTAGAAGTTAAACATGGTATAAACTGATTTGATGTTAATTATTGCCAATGAGTTCTCATATTCTCTTGCTTCAGGGTTTACATTGATGTGTAATGTTCACTAAAAATGAGCTCAAAGATCTGACACATTACAGGGACGAAAAGCAGCTGAAGAATGCTACGGAGAAGGAGAAAGACAAATTGTCTGCAATATTAGTATGTTGTTAATGTAAACGTCAACCTGTTGCTGTTTCATTAATTCAAAAAGTAAATGGTGAATGATAGCCAGTAGGGCACCTGAGATTACAGGTGGCTGAGTGTCTACAGTGGGGTCTGAAAGCCTGAGGCCAAAAGCTGTGATATTTTCATTTAAACCTAGAAATAATCAGATGACTTAAGGATTTAGGAAGATTTAAAAATGCAACATATATTTAAAATTCTGCACCATTTCTTGGCTAGCAATCAAATTAAGAAAATCAACGTCAAACTGTTATTATAAGCAAAGAGGGGCTTTCTCTGTGTCAAACTATAGCTAGGACTGAAGGTTTCTAAGAGGGCAGTGCATGGCACTGTGAAACAGTTGTGCACTGCAAAATGTAATGTGTTTTTTTTTATTACACAAGTATACTTACAGTATACGTCAGTGTCCATTTGATTTCACTAGCATAATTTGAGTAAACCACTTATGTTTGAATAAAACATTATAAAACTAAGTTCACTTAAACTGGTAGTAGGGCAAAGAATATCCCATTATATTTTATGACCAATTAATGTCATAAAATGTGAAAATGTGCAAAGTGTCAGAGATACCTTGCATGTAGAACCTGTGTATCAAAATTCAAAGTTCAGTGAAAAATACCGAAACACAAATAGTCATCTCAATGCCTTTAAACACCAGACTGAGAAAGCCAAGCATTCACAAGAAAATCTTGAAACATTGACAAATCAAGCTGCAATAGCACGGGTCATCACATTGTGAACAAACTTGTAAATTTTGTTCAAGTTTGAACAAACTTGAGCTCCACAAGTTTGACAGCATGCATTTGAACCAGCTCAAATGCTGTGATTAAAGCTAAAGTTTGCAATAATTTATAGCAATAATTTCTCTAGTGGTCTTAAACATTTGATCCACAGTATTTTCTACAATATGTGCACTGAACAGTATTGAAAATGTACTGCTCTGAAAGGGTGAACACTGCACAGTGATATTTTTTCTGTGCAATGAAGATGTCACAAAAGAACAACGCTTACATTTAAAAAATGTAACAATAATGAACTTTTACTTGAACATTCTTGAAGAAGGGGAAAAAAAACTGCTATTTTGATAACTTATTCTTGCTTAGTTAAATGCATTGTTCTATCAAACCTCATATTATAAAAGCAGAAGAAGACAGAAAGATTTCAAATTTACTCTGAGCCTCTTGAGCCATAAGCTTGCTTTGGTTGTCTGTTTGCCAAACGTGATCCAGCAACACTTAAGGATTAGAATTCTTCTAGTGTCTTAAACCTTGAAGTTGGTGTAAAGTCTTGTTCATGAGAAAAGACACTGACAAGGACGTGACACAGACATCAGGCCATATTTGATCAGTGAATAAAGGATTTGTCATTTTTGTATGTACATGCATATGTATGCACTATGTGTGTGTGCTTGTGCGGGAAAGGCTCAGATAACAGCTGAAGAGTAACAGTCAGTGTTTGTTTTCATGTAGACACACATGAATAACTCAGCATGCTTTGCTCCTACGTATCTACAGCATTTCAACCGTCCTTGTGTACACCAGTGGGCTTGTTTATTGTCTAAGTCCTTAAAGAAATCATTATGTGAACTCTATATCAGAAACTATCAGGCTTCCATTTTCTTTTCCTCTAGCCAAGTTCTGTGTTCAGAGGTTTCTCCCTCTCCCTTGCCCCCTTTCTCTCTCCATTTGTTTTTCTTTGTGCCCATGCAGACGACAGAATGTCAAATAATAAGAGAGGAGAAGAAACAAAAATGATAGCCTCCATTCTAAAAGATGAACAGTGAGAACATCTAATTACTCTTATGAGCTTATGCCAGGTGCACTGTTTGAATCCTAAAACACAGTTTCCAAGCAGTATGGACATTCTGCTCTGAGGCAGAAGCCAAATTACAGGAAAATGATAGGGGAAATAGGAGGAACCAGTGAATGAAAAGCAATGCAGTCAGGGACAAAGGGCAGGGGTGGAGAGGAGAAAAGGCAGAGAGAAGGAGGGATGGGAGGAGGCAGTAATGGTAGCAGGGGACTAACTTCAGGGAGCACAGGAGGGGTAATAGATGATGAAAAAAATAGAACAGGCACTAGCTTGGAGTGAAGACAGGAGCTATTTCAATTATCATCAGCTAACACATCACACTAAGTATGTACCAAAGTCACTGTGTTTGACTTGAATGATGGAGCAACTCCAGCTCTCTTTGATCTTTTAAAACAGCATATATTGCAATCACTCAGACATCACTCAAGTAGATGACAGTCACACTGTGCCATCATTCAACACACTTTTGTTGTCTTTGTTTTCATTTATGTCCCTTATGCCAGAGCGAGTGAACAAATGAGTGTGAACACAAACATGTAATCAGGAGCCATGGTTAGGAATTTCTACCTGTAATAACAGTATAATTTATGCAAATATAATCAGAAGAAATGCTCCAATACCTCCTTTTCACAGACTGTACTACTTATATTGAGTACCAAGTACCAGTATAAGCACTTAAGGGCCAGTATTTCTAAAATAATAATAATGGTGACTTTTGAGATGGATTTTATTTTAATGCCATTTTAACCTCATTTGTTTTTGATTATGATTAAATAATAATAAAAAAAAATACAACATGAGACTGACAAATCAACACAATACGTGTAAATACACATGGCACTGCCATGTTTTTTAACCTTTTTATGAGGGCAACCCTCAGCGATTTAAAATTTTAATTAAAAATTAGAGAATGTATCTTAGAATAAACTGTGGTATCATCCTGTCCTCTGCTGCTGATGAGAACATATTCTCTACTGGACAACCTCCGTCAGTCTCAGCTTCAAATTCTACATGGATTTCTCTAATTTTCATATTATTAGCGCAAGAGACTCAGTCAATCCACAAAACTATTAAAATAGCATAACTTGCACCGTATGGGTTTAGTGGGTGAAGAGGGAACAATGCAAGTTAACCATGGGGAGAGAGTTTGGGTTCTGCCTGTTCAACAGATGTTTGATATTTTGCTTGTACTCTCTCCATGACTGGTAGATTGAGCTTTATCATCTTCAGTAAAATACAACCTTGGTTGCTCAGCTCTGTATGTGTCTGTCAGTGAGTGCACCTGCCTCCTCGTCTCCCTCTTAGCCATAGACCAGGGAACTGGAGCTTACAGTACAGACGACATTTTGGTATAAGCATCATCCTGTCTGTCAGGATCAGGGAGGGGAAGGAGGCCTACAGGAGGAAACTGGAACAGAGCCTCCAGCAGCAGAACACCAG
>JAUMHL010000005.1:18216695-18308123 GCA_032362345.1 Sandelia bainsii
GAGAGCTGCTGTAACATGCCAAAATAATTTCCCTCTGGGATTAATAAAGTGTTTTGAATCTTGAATCTTGAATCTTAGGTACTACTGAGTAGTTAAATTAAACAATTATGATAGCTAGTTATCTCTACAACAACTAAAACGAATTTAATCAGATAAATGAACTTACTGACTTGTTAGAGAGGATGTTATTTAATATAAATATTGCAAATTAGTGCTAGCATAAAAACAAAAACTTTAATACTTTGAATTTCTCTATGAGGAAACCGTAAAATCATAAAGGTTTTCAGAACAAAATTACATGTATATGCTATTCTAGTCTGTTTAAGAATGACTCCAGAACAAGGTCATTAGGTAGGCAGTAAGAGGATACTGGCACAGCTGCGTTGGTGTGATAAAGCCCCTTTAAATAAACTTTAGTGAAGGAAATGACTATACATTCACATAAATCTTTGAAAATCACATAACCTTGCCAACTAAAATATGTATTAGCTTGTGTTTCCACTACATCACCAGACACTGTTTTGATTACTTAGTGATGTTGATCATAGTAAAAATGTAAGAAAAGAAAAAAAGTTGCATATAAGTCAACACAGGTTACATGGTCAGTAAGATATCATCCTGGCATTCATGGGCACAACCTCACTTTAGAGATTCCTCAGAAATTTTCAAAAATGCTCTTCACTGGCATGTTAGACAGCCCTGCAGCTCTTGAACTTGAACAACCTAATGCTGCTCTCCCACATTAACTGGTATGACTCACTCCTCATAATAGTCATTAACTCTGTGTGTGTGTTTGCGCACATAGTCATGTACCAAAGTTAGTAACCCCTCTTTTAAATCGGCTTTTTTTTGAGGTAATGAAAATCGTCCAAGTGTATTGTAGAGGCAAATACAACATCAGACAAACAACATCATAACTTTTTGAACAAAAGATGTGGGTATTACCAAGTACCCACTTACTGCTTCCATTGGATTTAAAAGGGTAACTTACAGCCAGATGCTGCAAATCATCAGCCCTTAAGGCAGAAGTTTTGGCAGTTTGCTGGTCTGGAGCATTCAGGTGTGTTTTAACACAATGTCAAAAGGGAAAGCCGTAAGCAGTGGTCTTAAAGAAGCAACTGGGTTGCCAGGAAAAAGGTTCTTCTGTCAAAAAAGAACACGAAAGCACCACTAAGACTTGCAAAACTGTATCTGAACAAAGCACAAGACTTCTGGAACAATGTCCTATGGGCAGATGAGACCAAAGTGGAGCTGCTTGGCCTTAATGCCCAGTGCCATGCTTGGTGAAAACCAAACAACATTGCAACAGAAAAACCTCACACCCACTGTCAAGCACGGCGGTGGATGGGTGATGATTTGTAGCTTGTTTTGTGCTACAGCTAAAGCTTGGTCAAAAAAATAAAAGAATTAAGGCTTTGGAATGGCCTAGTCAAAGTCCAGAACTCAACCCAACCAAGATACTGTTAAGACCCACTAGAATTTGATGATTTTTGTTGTGATTCTTACACAAAAAAAATAAAAAATAAACATACACAGAACAGAAACAGAATAAAAGAGGAGCTACTAACTATAGCACATGACTATACACATCTTTATTACACCATGTGGACACTGGACAGCCCAAATAGCTTTATGATGGTAAAGACCTGGTTTTGGGGTTAACACTACAGTTAGGTTTTGCTTTGGCTAGGGTAAATGCTAGGGTTAAATATTTAGTTGTGATCATTAAGGATGGTAAGGGAATACATAATGTCAATGAATGTCCTCACAAAGATATCAGTGTGTATGAGTGTGCGTGTCTGTGCGTGCGTGTGTGTGCGTGCGTGCGTGCGTGTGTGCATATGTGTGCGAGCATGTGTGGATTCTGGCTGGTCACATTATTGTGGGCTGCTTCAGAAGAGATCCTGTCATGCTTTAACCAGTCAGGTCTAATCATACTGTGACATATAATAATGCTGCACATAATGTGTGGGAACTGGATTTATTTATAGTTTAAGTTAGATACTAGTAAAGTATCAAATCTATCAACACTTCACTGAAAGGGTTACATGACGCAAAATAGCATTTCCAACTTAACCTTTACAGTGACAAAGTGCAATTTTTCAATAAAATGGACGGAGAGACAATTTTTCAGAGAGACTATGTTTTGGTGGTACTTTCATACACTAACCTTTGAACCGTCCAGCAACTCCTGCCATGGCAGAAACTAGTGTGTGGACTGACATTTTGTGTATATATTGAGTTTCACCTAAGTTTCAAATTGGAATACAGCAATTAGTCACTATGTCTCCAAATCTGAAGTAGCCAGGAGCATTGTAAACTTGGGAACCCAAACCCACACAGTTCCTTAGATCTGTCTAACTAGAGTCTCACATTTTCATCATACTGTAACTGTCAGTGTAATGACAATGATGTATTAAATATTAATAGTTACACATTGGTCTATCATTAAAATTGTAAATAAAGTCTATTTCCATCTTTTTACAGTATTCATTTAACTGCTTAAGTACTACTATGTATCTTTGAACTAAAAATTGCCAGCACATTGAATTTGTTTAATTATAAGCTTTTAACCAGCGAACTAAATTTCTCAAATCAAAAATCCTCCAAAAAATTCCTCAAACTAATCTAAACGCAGATTTGATAGTGAATATCCTTTCAAGACAGCAGAGAAGCGTTGTAAATCTGTTGGCACTGTTGTTAATGACAAGCAATGTGAGCAAAAACATAGCTCTATCCCAGCGGAGCTGTGAGCATTCATGTGGACGACCACCCCATTACAGGTGTGAGATGGGGCTAAATGGAGAAAAATGATGTCCAGTCAGGCAGGCAGGACCCTGTCCCCAAGCAGTTGTTCAGCAGTTTGATCTACAGCATAGGTCACCTTGTCTACCGACTTACAACCAAGGTACAGCACACCCAAACCCAATTCACAAAACATCAGGGGAAGAGAAGATGAATCATTGGGTCAATATGTTTGGACGGCTTTCTCTCACCTCTGTGCAGTGTCCTTATAACACTTAACCTTCAATTCAGATAAAAATGTCTAAAATCCCCCATAGAGAATCCCAGGCATGAGCCAAATGCTGTGTTCATCCACCTCTGGGTCCTGCAACTCTATTATTCACAATTATCTTTGTATGCAGATACTCTAATTAAAGGCACTTGGCTGTGTTTGGCTGGGAGCTTCCAACAGTGTAAAAGAGTAAAGAGCAGCTTCAAGAAACATCACTGATAAGAAAGCTATGAAATGAACACTAAGAATCAAAGCCTCAGCTTTAAGAACTGACACATCCATCTGCAGATAAATGTAGCCAGCTACATATGTACTGATGTAGTACAGTACAGCAACATAAAAGTAGTAAGAGTAGCATATAATAACAATAATTGATACTTTGTTGATCCCCTTGGGGAATTCCTTTGTGGACAGGCTGCCCCTGTGAGGCACCAAGGGTTAAGGGTCCAAGGACACCTCGACATGTAGCCTGCCGGGAATCAAACCGCTCACTCTCGGGTTTGAGAACTACTGCTCTACCCATTGAGCTATCATGACACCCTTATCAAGACTAGCAGAGCCTGAACAAATCAGCCTGGTCTTGATTTGAGATATTTTAGCTTGATATATAGATATGTCATATTGTATACATGTTTGTCCTTCAGACAGAAACTTTAACTATAAAATCCATTTAAAATTATATGCAAAATACTAAAACCACCAGATACCAGCAGAACCATTCAATTATCTGTTTTTTTGTTTGTTTTTTTAATTATCTACATCATATCACACTCTTAAAAAACCCAGTCCAGTTCAGCTATAAACTATGGTGGATTACGTAATGACTAATTATATTATGCTTAAAAATAAGCTAAATGTTCAGGAAATTGAACTGTCATGATTGCAAGTATGTCAAGTAAAGTGTATTTGTTGGTGTTGGTTGATGAGAAGGAAAAGTGTTTTGTGAAGATCATGGCTATAACAACAATTAGTTCAAGACTCTGCCAACATAATTTAAAACAGTATCAGTAAGAGAATTGGTGTAGTTAAAAATTCAAATTAGATAATGTTATGCTTATTTATTTATGAAGATCATTACATAATGATGTCTATAAATATTTGAAGAATCAGGCTATAAAGACAATTACTCACAGGTAGATTTTCTGAATAAAATGCTAATACGCACTTTGACGTAGTGATGTCTATACACACACGCACACTAGTCTTGTAAATACCGTAGTTGATTAAACACATTTGCTTTTAGCTAGTGCTAAAATCTATAAATACCATTAAATCTAAATTTATGACAAGCACACACACACACACACTAGTTTAGGGGTGACTGTGTGAAAAGTGGTGAAGATTTCTGCCATCACATTCATGCAAGTGTGTATTCAGATTTTTTTTTAAATAGTGCTTTGATATATTAGTTGATCATTGCACTATTACTAGCAGCAATGTTTTCAGTTGACTCATGTAAAATATAATCTTCTCTCTGCTCAATTTCACTCTTTGTTTCTGTGATCTTCTCATACTTCAGGGGAGAAAAAAAATGGAGAACCCCCAGGTTAATAACTAGCAGTAGGAGAGTAAAAGTAAAGAAAGATCAGCATTAAATTTGACTGACCTTTTAACCCTTAAATCTGCAGTTTGACTAGGTGCATGACTGGTCAGTTGATGTAAGGGGATCACATCCTGGAAAACTGGTGCCAGCTGGTTTTGGCACTTGACTTGTCATTAGTGGCAACAAATAAAAGCTTATCGGGTAATGGTTGACTGAACAGCTCACAATAAAAAGGCTGGATTGAAATGTTTTAGGTGCTGGCATTTCACTGCAGGAGGTTGGTAGACCTCTTATCTTACTGTCCAGATCCCTTGGAGATTTTTGAAAGTAGCACTGATCTCATGGAGATGTGTCAACAGCCAGCAGTTAGAAGATGGAGGCATCCTCCTACATGATGCCAAAAAAGAAATAGCTATCTGGTATTGAATGAAGCACATGATTGTAATGTAAAATATACAGTAGAATTTTAATTTGGAAAAATGTGTTAGTAAGTATTCTTTCTGCACAGGAATTCATCTCTTATTGTGCCAAAATTTGGCCCCTTGGTAAAGCTAAGAAGGTTTTACTGATAGAGAACCGTGTATGACAACCACTATTTTTCAAGCGTTATAAAGCTTTTGATCCTTCTTGTACTAGCACCACAATTAGCCCCATGGTCATATCACTGCCCATGATGAGAGCAGAAAGCAGCTAGGAATTTCTCTCCCTTTCCTACCATCATGGTAAACCATACCATTTGTGCAGTATAATCATCTTAACGTTGTGCAGAGGGACTTGACATGCCTCTAATGAGATGTCAGAATGAGGCAGTGAAAACTGCTAGGTGTAGACTTGCTGCCATACCTGTACCAATTTAATTGTTATCATGAAGAAGAGTCACACTTCATGCAGACAATGTCATCATCACCCATTTTAAAGGAACGGTTTAAGTTCTTGAAGCTGGTCTTCTTACAGTTTTTACATATTAGTCAGAGTAGTTCTTGGTTGCTACAGATGCGTCTTTTCATTAAACACTCAGTTTTTCACACACTAAGAAATCCAGGCCAAAATGTACAGCCCTCATTCTGTACAAAAATACACTTCAAAGTTCAGCCAAGACTTCAACAGTGCCATTAAGCTAAAATCGAGTAAGTCTCTTTCAAAGTTACAGTATATTTGAGACAAATTTCACTCTTTGTTTCCCTGAGCTGCATGGATGGATATCTACTACCAGCTTTTTACTCACATTTCAGAGTGAATCAGAAACACCATACAACACAAACTGTCAGACTTGACATGTCAAGATTTCACAAGGTGGATATTTCTTCGTACGTTTTACTTACTCCCTCGTTAGCTGTTAGTTGGTGATGTTACAACTTCAGACTTTTTCCTAAAAGCAAATGTACTATGATCATCCACTGAGAAATAGCTCCACATACTTGTAACTGCTTTTCTAAAAGGTGTATGTTATGTCCATTTTGACTGCTGGTCAGGATCTCTCTGAAAAAGGAAAAAAAAAAAGCTATAAATGATACACCAGCATGTTATTAATATAATGAGTTTTATAAGAATCTAATCTTGCAAAAAGTAACTAATTCTATTAAAATAGATGCAAAGTAAAAGTAGCATGTAAAATAAATACTCCGGTAAAGTACAAGCACCTCAAAATTGTATTTACATACATCACTTGAGTAAATGTACTTAGGTTAAAAAAAAAAAAAAAAAAGTTTCTGATGACCTACAATCTGTACATTCCCTAAATGCCTCACTAGTAACTATTATTTTTAGGTTACTATTAGTTAGTTGCTACTGCTGTGAGGAACATTCATGCTGCGCAGTGTACTCCTGTAAAACAGTATAGTGCAAATAAAATCATGAATCCTCATAAGTCACTTGCACTGTTGCACCCAAAGCTTTGTACAGGCGCATGTGTAATGATCTCAGTATAGGACTCAGTGATGTGCCAGGCACGCTTCGACTGGTTTTAAACATAAGGCAGGAGTTAGAAGTTAAGCGGAAGCAGAAATCGGAACTGTAGCAAGTGGGTACTGGAGGTCTGGTGGATACAGGTAAGTAATTGGGAGACCTGGACACAGAGCACTTGTAACAGGAATAGTAAGAGACTGGCTTAAGTATTCTGTTAATGAATATTAGTATTCACTCACTGTGCCATTGAAGACTGTGCAGGAAATAGTGGGAACTAGAGTCCCGGTAAACAGGAAGCAGAAAGTTCTGATGAACTGACTGGGTGGCATAACTTCTAGGTCACAGGTTGAGAGTGGAGACAAGATGGCTTCCTCCAGGGATAACTCAAAGAACACAGGCGCAGGTTAGGTTTAGGAGTTAAAAACAGGTATTTCTAGGTTCAAAATAAGACAGGTTGAAGTGAGTTCAAAATTTAGTCCAATCCAAAGCCAGGTCACAAAGCTAGTCTGAATCACAGGCAGCAGGCTGGTTCAGGTCCAAATCAGGTTTGTTGTCAGCTAATTAGGTACAAGGAAAGAAGGCTGGAAAGTTGCTCACTGAGACAGGACAGCAGACAATCTGGCAGAGTGCTGAGGCTGGCAGACCTGCTTATGAAGAGACTGAGACAGGTGTTACTGATTTGGCTGATTAGATGAGAGGAGCAGACCAGAAAGAGAAATGACAGGAAATGGCCTTATAAGGCACAAACCAGGGCGTCAGGCTGGAAACCTTGACAGCATGTACGTGTGAAATGCTCCCAGTGTAGACTGTAGATGTGTCTGCAGACGTTTTTTATTAAATGGACAGCACGAGCGCAGACACCGACCAATGCCGATTAATTAAAAAAGGCAAAGATCAGCCCTATTAATCGTCCAACTGATCAATCGTTCAACCACTATTGCACACTGGGGCATCAACACCCCACTTTGCATATTTATTAAGGCCAAGGGTCAAAATCCACAACATGCATTATTCTGCTCATTTAAAAGACACAGTCTTCAGTGTGCAGTGTGCACACTTTGTAGATCAGTTTGTATTTTAGCAAGTGATATCAAGTTAGCACATTTTTATACAAACAAACCTTTTGTAAATATGACTCTGTGTCTGTGGAAGTGTGTTTTACGTGTGTTCATAATAAAAATAAATGCAAATTCATACATGTACATAAACTGCATTTGCATGTATGAGACTGAGAGGGAAATCCTAAATGTCTGTGAGTGAAATGTCAGTGTCTCTAAGGAGCAGTTATCAGATGGACCTGACCAGTAATGCACTCTTGCTTCATTATGTGTGTTTTCTATTTCAGCACAACTTGGCCAGATGTCCTCTCAACAAAACACAGTACCTTTCCCAGAGGGCCCAGAGGCAATCACAGTCCAAAGTGATTCATTATGGCATTACTAATAAACCTCTGTACTGTGATTTAAAGTAAGGTAAAAAAAAAAAAAAGGAAAAAAAGATGTGGTACCGCTTCAGGGGAATTGGCAGCCAAGTGTTCACAATCTTCAGACACCTTACAGCAATATATCTGATATCTACTGATACAAAAAGAACTGATAAATTATACTGAAATGCAAATTTCACTGGATCACTTATTCATGGACAACTGTTCAAATCTCAGAATATGTTTTAAATGTAAAAGAAGATAATCCTCACAGGACACGGTAAGAGACAGACAGATAAATATGAGTACAGACAGGCCGTAATCCCCTTGTTCAATTACATCAATCAGTACTAAAGAAACCAATTATACTTGTTACTATAGATACCATTCAGTACTACTGTTTTGTTGAACAGTTGTTGCTAGGAGACAGAAAACACAAGGGCCGTGTCTGAAATCACTCCCTATTTACTACATAGTGCACTGTAAAATGTTTTTGTCATTTTGTAGCGGTGTCCAGACGCTGAGTGTTTAGACCAGTCCAGTATAGAGAGTGTCAGGTTCCACAATAAAACAACAAATGTAGTGTACATGGCATGCACACTACTCCATATTGCACTGCTTACTATTGAGCTAGTGTCTAAACAAGTGCTGAGTGTACATTATATAAGAATATAAGAATCCTTAATCTACTTTGCACAGCATGTACATTATTGCCTGATGTCCATGTTTAATTTTCTTACAGCAAAGTATAACTCCTGTGCTGATTACCATTCAGTTCTTCAACGTCAGATATTAGAAGTTCACATCAATTCACAAGGTCACTACGTAACAACAAGCCTCACACACAGCCTGGGTCATGTCTATCACTAAACAAGTCTGTGTTTCCTGTAAGAAAAGTTTACCACTAAGTCTAATCTTACATTTGTGGTTGATAAGTGTCCAGCATCAGGTAAGAGGGATACAAACTTCATTTCATTTCAACACAGAGGTTAACATGTTATCTGTCAGTGTGCAAGACCTAGTAATCTGTCAGTTGTAAGCTGTACTGTAAGAAAAATATGCAGGCAGCTGAAGTGAAATTACATTTGTGTGGGTAACATTATAGTTGACCAGCTAGTGTCTGCCTATCTGTGCTATGTATAGTCACTGGTCACCATGAGGTACAGGCCTAGACAAATTTATATCACAAACATATCATGAAGATTAGTATTGTTTGTTTATCTTTCACCTCTGAAAGGTGAAGCAGAGCTGTCCCTATGAATGGGACTGCCTATTTATAAACTGTATAGAAACCCTGCCAACATGATGTGGGTGTGGGGTTGGGTTAGAGCCTGGGAATAGGCAGTGAGTGTGAGAATGAAACAGAGCAAATGTAAGCACAGTGCATGTGTCGAAGATGGCACTGAATTAACTGTCATACATCAATTAAGACAGAAAAACAGCAGTACAACTAGCTGAAGCTCTGGTGATGTGCATGTGTTATCAAAGTGGTAAAGTTGATGTTTGAGTGGTTGAAGTAATTACGCTAATTAGCAACAATCATATAGCATAACTCTTACCAGATTAAGGCCATATAATGCCTGGATATACAAAGAAGAGATTCAGCTAAAATCATTTAAAAAAAAACAGCTGAGGCAAACAGGTGACAGAAAAGAAGGCTGAATGGGTTGTTGCACTATGGGACAGGCTAACAGTGATGTGGCCTCTAATGTAACCAGTCCCTTGCCTGTATAGAAGCAAATTACCTGCTATAGAAACTACAATGACAGTGGTTGCAAGCATCGCACAAACATAGAACTAATCTCTGTCTGCAGCATTCTCCTCTTCTTTCTCTGCTTCTCTAATCGATACCAGACTCCACAGCACACACCAGGTTTGAAGAGGCTGCTAGTCCACTGATACCAATCGCTGCCCTTCAGCAGATAAGGCTGGTACAGGAAGGACAGTACAATAATTGCCTGTAACAAATTCATCAGTTTTCAACAGTTTCTTTTTTTCCAAACTCAACTCATTACACTAATTAAGATGGTAATAGGGAGAAAAGAAGATCAGAGGAAACCTGCTAGAGAAACTAAACCGAGAGCTATTAGGATAAAATACCACTGTACTGTATTTATTTACGAGTATCTTTCTCCGTCACACATAGAGCCCGTCAACCTCCAATCTTCTGCTCTCTCCTGCATTTGTCCTTTTCTCTCATGTGCCCAGGTTTTTACTTAGCTCCCCTCGTCCAGGTCAGGTGTAATCACCAGAGATGTTCTTAAGCTAAATGCTGGTGAAGAAATAATGTTATGATGGTTAAGACCTGCTGTTTGATGAGGACACCATTATTGCAAACGTACTAAGGATTAGACAAACAGTAATTATGTGTGAAAGAAGACCAGAGACAATGCAACTCCATACTGGACTCAAAAGAGTGTGGGAAAATTGTGTAAAAATCTGACTCCATGCCCAGTGGTTATGTATGGCTGTAGGCTGCCATGCTCATTACAAACTGGAAAACAAAAAGAAAGTATTAAAACAATGAAAACTAAAGAGAAATCTTGGGGATTTTCTTCAGCTGTGTCACTTCAAACACTAAACAGTATACATTTTCAAAAAATACATCACATATTAAACAGTTCAGGACTTAGCAGGAGTCTACATTCAAATAAGGATTGAAGTCCTGTCAATGGGTCTTTGGACATTATCTACTGAGCATCTGACTGACAATGGAAATGGGGTACTAGAAGGTCAACAAGGTGCAAAGCCCACTGAGCAGTGAGAAGAGTTGTCAAAGTTCTTTGGTGAAGTAAGTGATTTGGGAAAGGGTCTAACACTATCAGGCAACTTATTCAAACATCTTCTATTTGGATAAATCTAAGAATAAAAAAGGACACCCTTATTCAACAGTCCTGCCAACTGTGTACTCAGATAAGAATGTTGCATCTTGGTATGATAATTTGCATGACTTTAAGTCCTGAAAAACAGGTGTCAGACAGCGGCTTTGCAATTTCTGTAGGCATTTGGCACAAGAAATGTATGTGACAAACTGTTGGACTATTTGTCAAACAAATTTATACTGCAAGTGACTTCTAATGGAGAAATGTGCAAGTAAGCATGTAGCACAAGAAAAAAAGATCCAAGAAGGTATTTAGCAACCTTTGTACAACAAAGCATTAATTATTTGTTTTGAAATGGTAATGGAAGTTGCATCTTTTGGTCACTTATGTCATAGACATAGCAATTTTATAATGTGAATGGACTTGGACTTGCCCATAAGATAACATGTATTTAACCAGGTAATGGAGATATATGTCGCTCAGCATTATTAATGAATTCTTCTGTAGTGGACAGGAGTCGTCCACACCTGCCAGCAAAACCACTGAGTTGGGAATGGGAGAGTGACTGGTGCCGGAAACATCTTACTAGAAACTTAATAACCATATGAATATGGTAAAAGGCATATGATAGCCTGGGGCGCTGGTGTTTCTCAGCAGGAACAGGTAGACCAGTCAGAACTGTAGGAAGCATGACTGTAACCAAATACAAAGAGATCCTTGAAGAAGACATGCACCTAACCTCAGAAGTACACACAATCTCAGACTGTTGGCTGTTCTTTGACCACGATGTGAGTGACACAAATCATGGAGCTAAAATAATGTTGGAGTAGCTTTGGGACAAGTTACTAACTGTACTTGGCCCAGCAAAAGCCCAGACTTAAAGCCCAAGGAATATCTGTAGAGAGACCTGAAATGGTAATTCACAGAGACTCCCATCCACTCAAGCTCTGACTGAGCTTGAGAGGATCTGCCAGGAAGAATGGAATAAACTGTCCAGATCCAGGTGTGCAAAGCTTGTAATAGTTACCTTAGAGAAGACTCAAAGCTGTGTCACTTCATTTTTAGAACTACTTTATTACTAGAGAATGGTGCCAATCATGCAGGTTCTTGTCACTGTCATCATTGTCTTTGTATCCAGTTCCTTACCATTGGTATGTTTTCTTTCACTTGAGAAATTACATGTGTATTGATGCAATGGTTGTCCCCTGATACAAACATGGCACAGCTGTCACATACAAATGAGACCCCAGAATCAATGTGTAGATCATATTTGAATTAATCATATACCCCTACATGTGCACAGTTAAAAACACAACTTGTAACCAGGATGGTTTCACCACTCTCTTTTTTATTTCAGTGGCTGTACAGTACAATGTGCTAGCATAAAACGTCCATTACATCCATTCATACTTTGTGCCTACATTCGAATCATATCCACACCATGATGTCATGTTTAATAAACCTAAAAAAACATGTCATTAACTGTGTAACTCACATAACATATATACAGTACACCACATTAGCCATACTTTACACTGTAATGTTGTCTTATGTATTTTTGAAAAAGACTGAAATGAAGAAGAGCCCAATTAACTATTAGCACAGTGCAGAATCCTTTTTTGCAGCACTACACTTCTTAATTTAATAGTGACAACTTAATGTAGGCTATAGAGAGAAATAATCTGTGCATTCATGAATTTCATGCTTGAAAAGGTCAGAAAAGATGGTTCTGTAATGATGAAGGATCTTGTGCAGCAGAAGAATAAAGTAAATGTGTGTGCGCACGTGCGTGCATGTGTGTGTGTGTGTGTATGAGGTTCAGATTGGGAATCAAGAGTTCAGGGCCTGTAGAGACAACTGCAACTACCTCCTTACCCATCTCCAGTCTCTTTGTTTTCTCCTGGTATAAGATCACTGACCACAGAGCACATGAAGGTCATAGCAACCAGACAAACTGCTAAGTATAGTACATCAGTTAGATAAAAAACTGCAGACTAAGTTGCTACGTCATAAAACATTATTATGTTTGCTCTTTATGCATAGTTTTATGTCACTGGACACCATATCAAACACACATACAGTACGAAATGTATGCCAAGTAATCAAATCTAGTGCACTCTACAGTAGCAATATAACCTCCCTTGTAGTACATTTATAGAAAAATAGATGCAATGAAGCTTATACTCATAAATAATTGTGGCCACTGACTGGCCACAGTTAAGCCAAGTGTGGCTGACCATTATTTGATTTACTGGCTCTTTTCTGCCTAGTGAACCCGCAAACATTTAGCACTTCTTTCTTTCATTTTCATTCCTTCCCCTTCTGTTCTTCTTCCCCACACACACACAGGCAAAAAACCGCACCACAAAGCACAGGAAAGCAAAACTTTGTAGTATGAGTGCCAGTTTTTTTTCTAAAGACATAGCCTATTCTCATTTCTATTCCAAGGATAAGAGGAGACTGTTTAATCAAATTTATACTGGCATAAGATGGTTTCACTCGTTTGTTTTCTTTGTCTCTTCAAATTAAATAAAAATAGATACTACTATCTATTTATTTGCTGTCACAAATGGTACTATACATTAGCGCAAGTCTGTGGTTAGCTGGCTGTCAGCTGTAGTCTTTGTAGTGTGTTCATGTGCAACTGTTAACGGGAGGCATGAGGTGACCTTAGCTGATATACTGTATCAGTCCAGCTTGGTGCGTCAGAGCTCTAAAATAAACACTTTAATGCAAAGTAGTTTAATATTGCAGTTTTTTCTACATACAAGTTTAGGTAAAATGTTTTGAAACTGATGCTTTATCGGTGCAATAATGTTTAGTTTGTGCTATTTTCATGAGCATGAGGTTTTGTTTAATTGAGTCAACACTGTACATTAAAACAACCAATCCCTCCCTTTCCAGCCAATGCAGTTTCGGCTATGCTATTTTGGGCCTTTTTGAGCTCACTCAATTTAATACTATTTTTCTGGAAATCTGATAGAAAGGGGCACACAGTGACTTCTCTTGGCACCTTTTACACAGGAGCATTGCCTCTGTTCAAATATCTGTGCTATTCATATGTTGTAAATGAATTGGGAACACAGTTTTGAGGTCAACTGAGCTCATCATATCTAAAATGCTATTAACACCCATACTGTCATCTGCTGTGCTCATCAGAATGGAATGAGTTCAGAGATTACACACAATCCTAGGGCGTTCAATTTGAGTTCCCTGACGGAATGAGTCTCTGTTCTCTGTTCCAAATCTCTCCAGTAACTCTGTAACCTCTGAGGAGGCTACCATCTGAATACTGATGTATTCATTTCCCCAGTCAAAACAGAGTGAAGAGCCATAATCCCAAGACCTCAGCGCAAGGACATCCTCCTTGAACCATAATCACCCTTACATCTCTTATCTGCCCCAGCCTGGAGAACATGATTAAAAAGTTGCCGGGACATACCGCTTCTGCACCTGGGATATGACTAGTCCCTGCTGCCATATGTCAATCAAGCTGAGAGGTCCAGATGTGCAGTGACTCAAGACCTCCTCT
Source organism: Sandelia bainsii (assembly GCA_032362345.1). Taxonomy (NCBI): domain Eukaryota; kingdom Metazoa; phylum Chordata; class Actinopteri; order Anabantiformes; family Anabantidae; genus Sandelia; species Sandelia bainsii. The sequence goes on from JAUMHL010000005.1 coordinate 18,230,937, forward strand.
AGCCAATTAAAATTACAATAAAGCCAGGTAGCATGTGCTGAACATTAAATGGGGTCTGAGCAGAAATTGTGGGGTGGCATAGACATACCACTATATCTTGATAGGGGCAATAGGGAGAGAGACAGGGAGAGATGACAAAGAAAAAGGAAGAATCAATGGAAACCCATCACTATATGTCTGAGGAAAATCAATTAAAGTAGTAGAAAAGCAATAACTGGAATAAGCATCTTATAGAAGGAAAACTATAGATGGAGATGCCTGGAAACCTGGAAAAGCATAATCAAGGAGTGTTTTTCCAGAGAGACAAGGGGTCCATAAAGAATGAAATAGTTGGATATTGGTTGGTTCTCATGGCTAATAAAAATGAAGAAGCAAAAAGAAACAGAAAGGAGTGCATGGCAAAGAGGGAGGACTATTCAGAAGAGCAGAAAAGAAAATGGAGAAAGATAGTGTGAGTTTTCAGGAAATGACTAAAATGGAAATAGCAACAATGGCTGAGGAAAAAGGAAATGTTTAAAGAATGTAGAGGAAGACAGTGCACTTAAGACCACCATGTGTAGCTCTAGCACCTTGGGACCTGAAAAACTGGTGTGTTTTATAACCATAAAACAAATCAGAGCTGGTTTTAAAAGCTACATGAGAAATTTGTGCAATTATTCTGCTATGGATAACACTCTGGGGACTGGAGATTTTATTGTGCAAGACATAGCTCCCTCAGAGAACATCAAGAACTGCTTCCAAGAAAAGATTGAGACACGGTTTTTGGTCTTACGCATCACAGTTGCAATCAAGACAGTCCAAGAAATACCAAGTCTACTACTCACAGATTGTTTTGTTGTGGATAAATGAAGGCAAGCAAAGTTATTTTTCCATCAAGACGTGGAGAGGGAATAATATTAGGTTTGCCATGTTGTGAAAAACTATTTGACCAGATAACTTGTTACTGGCCTGCATTGAAATGTCATTTGGACAGGTTTCAAAAGTGAATATTGATGTTTGATAAAATTCACATTCACAAATCAAAGTGAAGTGCAACGCTGCCAGTCATACTGGCTGGCATACAGGCCAGCAAAGAGGAGTTGGGAAAACACAGGACTGGTTCATGAGATGGGAGACTAGCAACGATATGACAGGATCATTTCTAACAAATGTTCATTTTGTGCACACACCAATGACAGAACAGCCAAACAGAGATTAATGATATTCTTCACTTGGAGTAGGATGCCTGAGTTTTAGCTGAATGAATATTCAAATACAAAATTTCACCATTTACTCTAGATACACACCTGTAGATGTACATGACATATGGATGACAAATGAAAGGAAAAGTGTCTCAGTGAGGTATTCTGAACAGAATCAATGATGCTTGTACCTAATGTCCCAGGGACTATAATGCCTTTTGATCACCATTCATCTAAAAGGATTCTCCCTCATTTGGTGTTTTAATGAAGGTGGTAATCGTCATTTTCAGCAAACTATTCATATAACCCAGTGAGCTGTATGGAAACATTGCACTTCTTAAGTTTATTCAGATTATTCCTGTAATTTGCCACCATTCTGATGTTTTTAGTAATTCTTGGTAACTATCAATAGACTTAATAGTTTCCAAACATCCCAAAACCTTGCCGTTTTGAAAGTGTGTTTTGTGCCTGTTTACATAGTGCTTTGCTCGTCTTGTTGTTTGTGGCTGTTGAATCAGGAAAAAAAAATATGTGTATGCTGAGAGTTGCTCAGGGTTCCTTAAAAATTGTCTGATTTCACACTGGCTGACCATACACAGCCTGTACTACTGCTGCTGCTCCTGAGTTAGCTTATATTGTACTGAAGCCTCATAATAAAAAGATCTGCTGTTTATCTCCAACTAAATAACACCATGGCTCAACATGTTAAGGAAAATCCTGCCCTACCATAATGCTGCTGATAATGTTTTATAACAGACTATGAACTCATTTACATACCATACATATAAACTCTTCTTTCTAGTGAGAAAAAATAATAGTAGTAGAAGTTGTTATGTGGTTATCAGGACATTGTGTCAGTATATGTCTACCCCTTTGCATTATATCCTGGTCTAACTAAACAACACCAATGACAATATGACCTAATTGCACTGTGTTTCTGTATTGATGGACCCGTACATTAACTTGCGTTTTATGGCTCATGAGCAGAAAGACACAAAGTGGTAAGCAGGGACAAGCTGCTACAGCAACAAGTATTGTGCAGCCAGGACAGTACTGAATAAAAGCCATGGAAAGTTCTTCACTTGGCACACTAAATTATACTTCCCTTACACATTACAAAGTGTGGTGAAAACGCAGCTTCTTAAAAGACGTGTGATATAGAAAATATAGGGCTCCATTATGCAAATGATACCACAATGTATTCATCTCAAAAAGAAATCTCTGGCACTTTAAGCCAGCTGTAAAAAAGTTAGAGGTTAATCATGGATGATTACTTAAAAAAGGGAGCAATATCTGTCCAGTCCACTTGCATATCCTTTATTAGTTTATAACTTTAATGTGTTATTGATTTGCAGTGGTGAAAATCTAACCTCCCTTGTGGCATAATAATGAGAGTGAGGCTGCAGCAAGGAGACCATTTATCTGTGTCAACATAGTGCAAAACAAAATTACACATCTCTCCCTTTCTTTTACCATAGCCTTAGTCCATTTCAGAGTGCATTATATGAACCATCTTTGAAATCTACCCTGACATACAGTGATGTAAAGAGATTTGGGCTATGTGAATGAATAGCTGCCAATGGAGTGAAGGAACCAGCTTTAGTTTACCTTTGAATAAAATCGAAATGCCCCTGACCTGTTGTGAGACATGAGAAGTAAAGAGAGGATACAGTGCATTAAAAACTTTTTTAAATTGAATTTTGTACATGTTTCACTCCTGTTAACACTTAATCTATTAATACTGCATGTTATTTCACTGCCTAGGTTTATAGACACCGTCTTAAAACAACAGTGTTTCTAGTACCACTTAAATTACTTAAAAACATGTCATGTTCACATAAGTGACAATTAAGTACATTTTAATGACTTAAAGAACATTTCTAATGATGATTTTCCCAAACAAAATTGCAATTCAATTTACAATTATTTTCAACATTAGATCCTGTGGAACTGTAATAGTGTTTTATGTCAAGAGAACATTATTAGTATTAAGCCAGTATTGCTGACTTTCTATTGAAAAAAAGTTGTCAATTTAGTTGAAGTTAATTTTAGTTTAGTTGTAGTTAAAATATCCCATTAATGGTGCACTTACTATTTAAGTTTCCATCATGGCATTCAAATGTATCATCATGACTCTTATTTTAAAAGTGCTCCTCCTTTAAATCTAAATTTTGATGTCAGTGTACTAATACCATCACTACAATGATGATGACTATGTGAGTCCATCTTGGTTTTCTATTTTCTCTTGACCAGCGGCAGGTCAGAATCCATGCAGGAACTTTATCTATGGCAGCCTGCCTTGCACATATTCTCACTCATTTATCACTGTTATCAAGTAGCATTCCCAAAGGCACTCTGTGCACACGTGCACAGGCATACTGTCATGAGAAAGAAGGGGGGGGGGGGAATTAGAGAAATCACATACATAAGGTGGTGGTACTGGTCCATTGTGCGCTTGCAACTGGGCCGCAAAGATGTTATTTGACAAAATCCTGACAACTTCAGTAGAAACAGCTCTGTACTGGACATTCAGCTCTTACTATATCTGCAAGGATCAGTTCTTAGAAGGGGACTCTTGTTGTCACTCTCCTTCTTTCTGTGACATTTTGAAAACTGCTGAAGTGCATCTGAAAGTGGATTCATCTTGTGCGTGCTCTGAAGTTGTCAAATCCTGCGCAAATGCCCTCCAAAGTGCACCAGCATTGAGGTAAATGAAATCTCTTTGCGTTCCACCATCAGTAGTTGCTGTGTGCATGCTTCAAAAGGTAAAGGATGGATGTGTGGTAGCTGGTTAACCTTCACAACTTTGGGGAGTTGGGCTCCCATGTCCAATCCATCACCTGATCAAGAACGCAATGAGACCATGAATCTTACTTCACTTTTCTTGTCAGAACAGTGCAAATGGTCCTTGCAGACATAATATCATGTTTGCTCAGCCTGGCACTTATTCGAAATAGAAGCGAAAAAAATCACCTTTCTACACATTTTTTTCACTTTTAAGTGGACTTTTGAAGTTTATTTACTCTTAGGCTAATGTTCTAGCAATTCTTCACCTGCATGGATGCAGACAAAAAGAACAGAGAAACTCGCTCACTATTGAGTATTTACCTATTTGCATGAGTGTGTGCTTAAAATTTTATTTGGAAGCCCCACCCCCCGGGAACTTGATTAAATCCACCGATACAATCCAGTAAAATCACTCAAATCACCTATAAAAAGCTTTTAATGCAGAGTTTCCCGTGGATCAAGAATTTGGCGTGGTGGGTGTTATCATTTGCTACATCAGAGTTTTGCGTATTCTTCATAATCATAAAATATAACATCGATCACACATGATCCTTCCTTTCTCCGGCTTTCTCTCCCTTCCCTCTCTGAATATGACTGCTACTCATCTTATGTTTGTTCAGTGAAACTCATTTGATAAAAATGGAAAAAAAGAAAACAGTGCCGTCCAGATTCCACCTGATATCAAATATTAAGATATATTTCATAAAGACTACATTTTGTTTTACCTTCATCTGTTATAAATGACTTATTTTCTTCCTGAATCCTGGTATCTTAAACACTGTGATGGTCCCTTTTTTGTTTCCAAAAATCTTCCAAATCATTTTGGTTCAACAATATCTACTAAAATATATTTAGTAGTGATGTTTTTTTTGTAACTAGGGATGGCCAAACATTGGAAACGGCACTCAATATAATGTAGTCCACTCAACAACACAACCTTTATAACATATGTAAACTTCAATGAATGAAGTCTCTGACAGTGTCAAACTAAACCATTTTGACATTCTTTTGACATTGTTATCTTTGTAAAGGTAGAATTCACGAATGAGTTTAGTTTGCATTATATTTTACAGGTGGTCCTAATGAACAGACCACTGATTTAGGGTTGGGAACCGAAACTCAGTTCCAAATTAGAACTGAAAGTGCCACATATCATTTGTTTAGATACGAGCTAGGGTACATGGCAAACATACTACAACACTGTGTGTGAAAGATGGAGCGCAGTAAACAGTCAAACGCATTTAGCTTTTTTTACCATTTTGGAATCAAAACAAGGAATCAATAATAACTGGAATTGATAAGTAGAACACTACACTGAGTGTACACTGTACATTCACAGCATGTGAAGATGGAAGACAACTTAAGCACTAGTGACTGTCCTTCTGTTGTGTCCCTCAGTGTAAGGCAGAGATCAGCTGAGGAAAAATTAAATAATATGTATTCAAGACCATGGATCGGAAATCTCAAATTCTAGCATAATATATAGGAACCAGGCTTTCTTACAGTATCTTCACAAATTATAGTAACACTATTTGTTTCATGCAGTTATCACGGCCATTCTTTTCTTGCTATAAAACCTCCCTACACAGCAGTTCACCACATGTTGCAAAACACATAATTAAACCTTCACTTTCACTTTGAAAGTCCAAACACAGCAAAGTATTACAGTACATGCTTGCAGAATAACCCTGCATTAGTGACGCTGATCCCTGCAAAAGATTCCTACAAAGTGAGTTTCCCTCTTAACAGCAAGCTTTTTCTTCTCTTTTATTTTTGCACACAGCTAGCCTTGTTACTGCAACACTGAACTCGATTTAGTTTTGTCCAAAAACAAATCAGTTTGACTAAATTTGAATGAGTTTGACTGAACCCGAATCAATTTTGACTTCCTCAATTTTTTTTTCTGTAATTGTAATTGAATCAATGCTGACCTATGGGAGTTTAGATGACAAGTAATATTAGCTCATTCATCTCAGTCAAAATGTTGTGCACACAAAATGCCAGAGGCAGTGAGAAATAACATCTCTAACAATATAATCCACAGCCAAAATGGGTATCTGATGCCAAGTAAAAAAAAAAAGATTGGAACAGTTGGAAACAGTTCGGAAGCTTGTTTTGCAGACAATGCCAGTGCCACTGCTTGTGGCAATGAATTTAAAGCATAAGTGAGCAAGCAACAGCACAAAACTATTACAAAGAAACCCAGCAGCCTCTAAAGTTTGAAAGGCTTCAGCCAGTTCGCTGAACTGTTTTTGTCTAACAGGATAAGAGAAAGGAATCAATGACATCATGAATTAGCTACCGCGAACATGACTCTTTGCCTTTAAGCAGGCTCACTCACAAGCAAAGAAAAATCAGTATTCACAACTTTAAGTGTATTATAAAGATACTTGGAGGAACATAAGAACTCTAAAAAAGTTTGTTAGTTTCATCTGTGGATCTACAAGAGGCAATACTGCCTGCACTGCAGCCTGCGGGGATGTGCCCTAAACACTCAACCCCTAGTACAAGAGCAAATCAGGAAGGTGGAGAGGCATACTTGAGTGCCATTAGGATGCTGTGTTTATCATATGAAGGACATTGTTACTTTAACCTTGAGCAAATGACTCAACCAGCTATGTATAAACATAATGAATATGCTAAATATGACCTATTGAAGCAAGGAGGAAAAATGAAAGCCTGCTGAGCACAAAGACAAAATTACCTCCGTTTTTAAAAAATTAATGTAAAGTTAATGTATGCTGACTATGTGTGTGAGTGTGCTGCAGTGACGGCTGGCTACATGAAGAAGGACAGATGCAGAACACAGCAGCCCACTCACAGGAAAAGAAACTTTGTTAAGGACTGGAGACTGTCACTCTGTTCTGTCCCTCACTCTGAGACAGAGAACAGCTCGTGATAATTAACCGTCACACACAACACAACACAATAAGTCAAGACCTCAGAGAGTGATGTCACACTTTTTCATGCCAAGGAAACAAAGTAAAGACAAAATGAAACCTGTGCTGCTTAATATATACATATAATATAAATATAAGTGTAACCACACAAAAAAAAGCACTCTAAGGCCATGACAAGATGTACAACATACTACTGACTACGGGTGTGCCATACTGGCAAAAACTGATATCTGAATATTTTCTGGCATTTTGTCAATAACGATAAGTAGATGATAGATACAGTTCCATCTCCCAGAACCACATTACAACCCAACTACCCATCCAACACACCCAGCTGCCAGCCTGTTCTGAGGCATCTTATCTCTCTCCCACATACCCCCCCGACACCCCCAAATTCAATACAATATCCTGGTAATCTGATACTTCTTGTTGTGAGAAGAGCTACCATTTGCTGGGTTTTAAGCTGAGAAAGAAACACTGTTTCCACAGTATAGTATGTATGTCTATCAGTTGTTCCAGTGAGCTGTGTTCAGGGACAGTACAGAGTGTAGGTCATCTGTGTTTCAACTTCCTTCAGTGTGAGAGACCCAGACTTACAGAGTTACTCATCAAAGAAGAAGCTACTTGGAGGAGTAATGAAACGTTTAAACCGAACAAGAAAGAAGTCCAGTTACTCAACTTCCAGATGTGTCCTGTTTACAACTTCAATCAACAAATAAACGTTAAAGTTTTAATCTCAAGAGTAAAATTTGCTATGGAATTAATTTCCCACATCCTGACTGAAATAAGTGACTGCAAGTGAAATGTACAGACAGAAGAAGAAATATTGTACAATAATGTGGTGGTCAATATAGACTTAAAACTACATCACAATATTTTACAATATTTTTGCCATGACGAAACGAGAATAGCACACTTTTTTTTTTTTTGGCCACAAGTTACATCAGCATTGGTCTTTGGAGCCCAGCAAAACTGACAGTGATAAAAAAAATTAATCCTGATACTAAACTAAACTAACTGAGTAGCTAAAAATAGAATTAACTATATTTTCCTTCACAACAGAATCTGTGATGCATTTTATTTATAATTTGCCTCAATCTGTCCATACGTATGGCATGTATGGAAATACATCATCGTGCAGGTATATTGTCATTATTGTGATATTAAAAATGTCTTATCATGAGGAGGAATTATCTGGACATATATCATGGACAATACAATATGGCATTGCCTACTGTATACTATGATAGCATAAAACCATGGCATAACATTTGAGATTATCATACCATGAAGATCTCACATTGTTGTAACCCTAGTCTGAACCGAACCATGGATTTGGAGAACTGCTACTCCCTTATCACTTTGTATATTTAATGGGTGTGTTCCATGAAGATTAGATCAGATTTCATGGTCAGTTTATACAGAAAACCAGGAAACTGACTTAGTTTTACTACTACTTAGTTTTTTCTTGCCATCACACACTTATAGCACTGACCAAGTCCTAGATTTTGTTTATTTGTGTTTTAATACATTTTTCACTCATCATAGCTTGTTCAGCAAGTGTTGAACTGACTTTGCCAAACTAACCTCATTAGTTCAGAGAAGATGACTGAAATTTCTTAATTATTTTGTGGAACTTAGATATATTTAGTTATGTCAGGCTTATGATGGATGTTCTATTGAAGGTAGAAAAAACACCTTCTGACTAAAACAAACAGTTTAGGTGCAAGCTAAGAAGGTCAATCAAATTGATTCCTACATATTGACTATTCAATGATAAGAGCAAAAGCAGACGTGCAGGAGGGATTAAATCATATCAAGCAACAACATACATTGCCAATTAAATTGCTATGAAAATTACAAATCTCTACATCACATATTTGCTTAATCTTTCTGAACTTTCACCCATCAAATCACAGTAATTTCCTACTGCACTGTAGGTTTAAATATGTGGATGTGGTTTTCTACTACTTAACAGTTAAATATATAGCAGGCTTCTGATCTGGCAAATGAAGTGTTGTTATTTATTTTGATAGTAATCATATAACCTTTGAAACAGAGTAATATTAGGCACTAGAATTACCATTTATTTGACATTTATGATAAAGGATTACATCAATAAATCCCTGTGTACTATTAGGTAAATTAGTTTTCTTGTGTCAACGTCTGTTTTAGCACTCACTGAGACTTTAAATAAATTGTGTCTATGTGAAGAAATAAAGTTATAAAGTATGCACTATATACAGCTTGATTAATTTCTATTCATTAGTTTATTGTAGTGTAAATTCAGCAAATAGCAGCCTGTGGGCCAAATCTGGCCTGTGGTCCCATTGTAAAGCTACATATATCACAGGGTTTATAATGTGTAATTTTAATACTGAATGGGCCATTTTCAAGTGAATTATTGAAATTATAATATCCAAAGAAACAAAAGAGTAAAAACTCTAAGGCCTGCGTCTCTGCTGCAACAAGAAACCAGCTGTAAATGTGCTGAACGGGCCCTTGGTTGAACCTTATTGCCAGCAACTGTTCCAGGTAAACCAGTTGTCAGCAGTACTCCATTTTGCTCTCTTAAAACAGTGCAACTGTTTTGTAACACACAGCATTGAAAACGAGTGAACTCTGGAGCGTACAAACAAACACTGTAAATAGCAGCCAGCAAGTGAAGTAAACAGCACCACTTCACCCATCTTCATGAAATTCACAAGCAGTCACAGGAGGACACGAGAATTACATTTGCACCACATAAAATCAGTAGTCTACCAGCATTTCCACCTCCACCAAGTGCAGCATGAAAACACAGGCATCACGTATTATTAGTGCAACTGATAATAGAAATCTATTATTTGACTAAGAATCCATAAGAGGAATCCTCGTGGCTTGAACAGCTGTGACGTTACCTGTAGGTCACCGCTCTGATAACTCCCTCTTACTTGAGAACAGGTCTGCTGCTGGTGTGGGACCTGAACCAGCTCTGTCTGTAGTGTTCTGATGCTGTTACTGTAGAGTTTTCTCTGTTACTGTATTTGTCATAGGTGAATAAATTTCAAAATAACATATGTAAAGACAATTCAAGGCATCACCTATCTGTGTATCTGTATATATTTTTTTATCATTAAAATTACTAATCCGGCTTTTTAATAGAAAGCAGTGTTTATGCATGGTATGATTTCCAAACTAATCTGTAAGCAAACAGTGTTAATATAAATTATTGCAGATATGTATATATATATCCTTCTACTAAAAGTTGGTGATTATAAACTCTCTCTTGCTTTGACATCTGATAAGGCAAACAGGTGACTTGTAACAAACAATATTAATAATATCTGTTTATTTTTGTAATTACAAGCAAGTTTATGTGTTAATATGGTTACTAATGGCATCACTATCACTGATTTTAAAAGCTCTTCCTGTAGTGTAGATTATTCACTTTTAAGGAAAATGTGGCTAGTTTGATGCTAGTCTGAACACACCATTACACAACATTGTACAGAAATGTAGCCAGGTTTGTTAAAATTAATGCTGCGGTGGTTCGAGGCCAAATGTGTTCATGTAAACACTATGTAAATACTAAAAGGTAAATTTACAGAAACCTGCATAAAGTGAAAATAGCTAACGCTATCTTCAACGCAACCATGAAACTAAATTAAAGTTAACACAACTTACCTAACTGACATTGTTCAATCGTTGTCAAAACTGTCACTTATTTCCTTGGGCCTCGGAAAAAATAACATCAAAATAGAGATTTGAACCACTGAGACACACATCCAAGTCCCATGTCGTCCAGGGGCCATAACCCGACCTCACTCAATGCATTTCAACAGATTTTTATATTTTAACTATCAAGCAGAACAAGCACAATTTGTGTAAATGATTTCCAATAACGCACACTTATGATTAATTTGAACATTGTAATGACTAATCCCCACATGCTAGTATTTCTGGCTTTCAAATCTCTCTGTTTTGGAACAAAATCTGTACTAGGACTGGTTTCCCAGTACAGCAAATTGTCTCATGTGCACCCAGCTCATAATTGCATTTAGCCATTTCAACATTATCACCATCTCCAATTACTCAGCTGTCAAACTCTGAAGTATTCCTTTGAGGCATCAGCTGTAGCACTTGGCATCAAACTCTGTGGAACTTGAACTGCCTGACTTCAGATAAACTTATGAACATGAAATTGATTTTGGAGAGCAGATATCTGACTTTTAACAAGACAGAGCCAGCAAAGCAGTTTGTGTTTATGGATGCAGCATTTATTCATTTTGGGATAAACACAAACTGATAGTACTTGAGTTTGCATTTCTGCAAGCTCAAGTACTATCAGCTGGAACCAGTGTAGCACCAACAGGTGGTTACTATGCAGTTGCCAGTAAAGTTCTCAGTAACAATTTGCTGAAAATTGGAATAAGTACACATAATGTTTTTCACACAAGAAATTCATGGTGCATAAAAAGCCAAATCCACAGGCCGCGCATCTTATATGGCTAAAAAATTATAACAATGTTTTTATTTGTTGTTGTGGTCATTCATTGCCTCAGGACAAAACTAACGCACATTTTATTTTATCACTGCGCATCACATCAATCACCTGCGAAGATAGATTATTAGGGTTTTCTATTATGCCGTAAATAACAACAGCAAAACCTATAGATGAATGGAATCCACTTCAGGTGCCAAAAAGACATAGAACTGAACCACAAGGTGGTGCCAAAAATGCGCTCACGTGTTTTCCCAAACACCCTCTGTCTCTAAATATCATCGCAACATCACGTTCACATTTCTTCTTTGTTTCCTTCAAATTAATTAAAACAAAAATGTGTAAAAGTCCTAACTCCAAGTCTGCACAGAGTGTTAAACCGGCACTTAACTACACTTAATCGATCTTTCCCGTAATGAATTTACACTTGATCTGTATCACTCTACTTAAAGTGAATACTTTATCACTGACTCTCCCGTCATCCGTCACGACTGAGATGTCCTCGGCGCCTGCATCCTACCAATTAACGATTTGTGAGCTCTTATTGAGACTCTGAGTCGTGCTGTACAGTCGCTACTGCACAAGGACACTTTCCATTCAGCTCAATATGCAACAATTACGTTACAGCAAGAGGTTGTTTTTTTTCCAGCGCAACTGGAAATTAGCTTATAGGCTACAGGAAGAAATGTCACCAGAAAATCAGACAGTACTAAAGTATCGTTTCATTAACGAGCATATGATGGAGTCAACTTCTGCTGCACAAAGAAGCAACAGTCTGATATCACAAAGGGAGGGTTTGTCACCCATCGGTGCAGCTTGTATCTTTTTCAAATTTACATTAAAGCATTTTAGGAATCCATACTATATTCGACTTTAAAAACTCAATTCTCTTACCTGGTTGTCTGTGTGCTTCCCCCTTGCTCAGGTTTAAAATGTATTTTCTGTTAGTTTGGCACAGGGTCCAGTGTCCAGCGGCCGCAGGAATACGTCGTTTTGTAAGAAAAGCGTAATTGCACTGTAACTCAATTTCCCCCCTTTCTGTATAGTTCTGTGGGTCTTATTCCGCGCCCTCCACCACCGAGACTCTCAGGGCAGATAGATGAGCAGATAAAATGCGTTACCGATAAGATCAGCAGCAGTCCAGATAAATCTGATCTTCAAAAGACCAAATCATTTCCTGTTCCATTGAGCATTAGCGCACACAATAAATAAAAACCATCCACATCTCAGACAGTTGGGTAAATCCTCCTCCTCACTTTATCACCCGAAGAAAAACAGTCTTTTACACACCGTTGAAGAGTTTTATTTTTCCTCTTCAATATTCACCCCCCAGTGGCTTAAAATCCGATAGGCCTGCTGAAGTGGAAGCTCTCTGAAATAGGCTTATTCTAACGATACCGGTAATGCTGCGTATCCTGCATCCCACTTACAAGTGAGGGAAGAGCGCAAAGAAAAAGCCAGGCAGTGAATTCGCTTGGTGCTGTGCCCCCCCCCCAAAACGAGCGGACCTGCGAAACACGCTCTGCCGCTCAAAGCCTCCTTTCTCTCTTATGTTGTAGATTTAGTCCTGTACAGCCGACTGTATCCGCTGCGGTCCGGTGGAAAGATGCGGAGCAGACTGAAGTGCAGGCGAGGTCTCGATCCTTTCTCTTGCGCGCACACACTCACAGTCAGAGAGGGGTTTTTTTTTTTTTTTGGTGCCTTGTTCACATCGCGGCGGAGCAGACGTGAAAAGGACGATGCTCCTGGACTCTCGATGCATTTATAAGAGCGCTGAAAACTCTGCCGCGTTTCTTCCAACGCGTCAAAACAGCCTGCAACGAGAAATGTGTCCTTAAAGAAAACTGATGTCAGTCTTATTAAATGTGCCGGCACACTGTTAATACAGTCACCAAAATAAAAACTATTTGTGCGAGGAGGAATTGTCTCAGAATAATATAAAGCACACCATTTTTGATGGAACTTGCTATAAATAAACGTTTTCCTGCCCGTGAACAGCACCTCAGGGCAAGTTACAATGTAAACACATTTTTAATAGCTTTAAAGCAATCCACTGGGAATGCAGCAGCAACATTTGGAGGACACAGACAGCAGCAGCACTACAGAGCAGGTGAAAAGTACACGGTAACCTCGAGAGAAGAGTTCTCACTGACCTTATCTCCATCAACAAACAGCCCACAAATCTGCCTTGCACTTTTACATCTGTCAAGATCTGTGGGGATTTATTGGGTGAACAATAAGGTCACACTTCTGCTCGCCTTGCCCTTTTGTCTTGTTGTTGGTTAAGATTTTTCTTCGCACATTTTCTGCACTCGTCAAGACTCTACAGTGCTCACCAGTTCATTATGCAGAGGAAGAAATGGAAAGCTGCAGTTAACAGAGGAATCTCCACCCTGAGATGAATCACAGGCTAAGTAGCAATGGAGTTAAATGTCTGTTTAAACACCAAACACAAGCAAAAGGTGAAGGCTGACGTAACAAGTCATGAGAACTGTCAAGGTACATCAGATGATAATGTCTTGACATATTCACCTTTGCTCAACACCTTACCCTCAGCACACCCACCAGTCATGCAATACCTGTCATTAGAGTGCAGATGCTGCAGTGAAATATTGAAGAGCAGCCCATCCAGATGAAACCACAGTGCTCAAAAGACATTGCTTGGAGAATTGAAGAATGATGCCTTGCACATGCAGATGGAAGGACAGTAGATGGCTTTATTCCTTATAAATCATCTTCAGTACCAAGGTATCCACGGGCATGTTTACACATTGCTTCAAGAATAACAGTAAATGAACAAAATAGTCACAGTAGAAGGTTTGCCATATCCTGCAATACAAATTCACAAATTCATCAGTTAGTAACAAAAGGGAAGAGTGACCAAGTTCCTCTGCAGAGCTGAATATTTTTTTGGATGTATGTGATAGATAGATGCTCGACTATCACACCACAGAAGCGAGTTTGGCTCCCTTAACCATGTGTGTGTGGTTAGGTTTAGGCAAGAAAAGCACTAAAAGGCTAAAGAAAGGTTGTGGTTTTCTTTAAAGATCATGTGTAAAGGGAATTTTTACATGTTAAGCCAGACCCCAAACTTTCCCTAACCTTAACATTAAGTGTTGTGAGTTAAACACAAACACAATCATAACACTGTTTAATAATGCTGTAGTCAGACATACAGGATAATCTACTGCCAGACTGGACATTTTAGTACATTTAGATTTGACATTAACTGTATTTGCAGTTGTACAGAAATGCAGTTTTTTGGAGGGTTGTCACGAGACCCATAAACTGACTTTGATGTGCAACATCAGGGGATAGATTTTCAGACATGTTGCTTAAAGGACTGTGTGTTTACTGTGTTTCACCGTAAAACATAATTAAACTCTTTGTCTTTGCATACACAACCTTTCTCACACATGAATCCCTTCATTTTTGAACTGTCCCTAAATGAATATTAGAATATTGTTTTCATAATGTTTTCCATAAAGTGACAAAATAATTATATAATGAAATCATCAACAATCAAAAATGTGTATAAAAATACTAAGCATAAATTGTCACAATAATATAATAATGAGTTATATGTATACAACAACTACAATATTTTGATTAATATTTTTAATATATTTTTCAAGTAGAAGTTTTACTGATGCTTCATTCTGTTACTAAGGCTTTACTTACCACAGGCTGGTTTTTAACATAGCATGCCCTCTTGAGAATGATCCTCATGATCCTATGATCTTTAATAGCTGCCAGCCCATTTCAAAGCTGCCAATCTAATAAAAAGCTGAAACTAACCACATCATCTTCTAGAAAATTTCAGTCAGAGCATCTTCCATGCTGACAGGATGTATTTTATTAATTTATTGATCATTTTAAATGTCTTGCTAGGTGTCTCGTCTTGCTACATTTTAGACCTTTGAACCTCATATGAAGCAGCAATTTCCTCAGCTTACTCTGAAAACAAAACAAGAAATGTTTTTCATCTTATGTTATTGCCATTTTCTTTTATATTGATTTTGTATAATCTTGTCTTTCAAAATCACTATTAATTATGAAAACCTATGTCTGAAAAAATGCTTAATATATAAAATGTATTGAGTAACATATTGAGTTATGTTGGTGGAATTAGAGTAAAATCAAACAACAAAGTGAAGGCAGGAGATGTTTACGTAAGAGTTTAATTGTTGAGTTTCGTGACGTCTTTTCTTCTACTCTGTGTTTGCTTTGTTGCTACAGCTCTTTGCCTTTGCAATGAAACTTCCACTCTCTGCAGTGCAACATATTCCTTAACACAGGCACATTGTAGATGAGTCTATACACCCTGTGAAAACAGCAACACACACACACATAAGCAGATGTGAGAAGAAACAATTCATGCATTATTGATACAGTCAAACATTGAAGACATAAATGCACTGTCACTTTCAACAAAGCTCAGTGCAGTAGTAGATGGGCTGTCCAAATAGCCACTGAACAGGATTTTCAGTGCAGTGTTGCAGCTTAAGAGTGCCTAGAATATGAACGAGCATATCTGATGTCCTATTTCAGGCACAGTCGTAGAAGTGTGCATCTCCTGATGTGAAATAGGTCGTTAATGGGGCATGGAAAAAAAATCTTAACTGTGGCTGAAAATCTTACTTGTGGAATTGGAACATTGACAGCTGCATAGCATTTGCTTAGGCACAGCACAGTATGCTTTACAGTGTAACATGTACCTGCAGTGGAACAAGTTGGGGAAGCAAGATGGAAAATCAGTAATATAAAAATACACGTATTCATAAATTTGTTGCTTTCAAGCCATGTCATCTAAGAGGCTGCCACTGTCTCTCCACCATCTGCCACAAGTAAGAATGAACTCTGTAAGTCTTGATTTATGTTTGCATGACCACATCTGACTTACCATAAACAAACCACATTTGAGTGAGAGCCATATTGTAATTAGGCAGCACACTGATACTGCAATAGGCATTATTGACAAAGTCGATGCGTGGGTGGGACGAATGTGCAAAAGGCTGCTGATGCTGAAATGGCAGGACAAGGGTACAGTCACCTCACTATGATGCGGACAAGCGTGCGTGGTACAACTCACAATGGATGACACATTAATGCTGAAGTCAGAGAGTGGGTGCATCCTTACTGGTCTATTGATTGAAAGAAGCTGGCAAGGTGCCCTAACAGGGAATAAAATTGCATGATAAATCAGAACATGGTTTGTCAGCAGTTTCCCTCATTAGCATTCAGAGCATTATTCTATTGACAGCTGTTTTGGCATTGACTCCCTTATTCACTTGTCAACCTGAGAGGTTTCTTCTTTAGGGGAGGACTGGTGAGACCGCTGAACTTTGAAACCAGAATAAAACATCACTCACCACATTCAATATTACTCATCACCATGAGTAAAACTCATCAAGTTTCTGGAAGGCAACAGACAATGAATAGAAATGACCAGTGTTTAAACTTTAAGACTGTTGCGTATGTAGCAGTGAATATTTAATATTTAACACTTCAGATTATAAACCATCTTTACAGATAATTCAATGCACTGTAAAAGTGTCATGCTGCTGTTCTGTTTGCAGCTAGGGAATGAAGTTTCTCTTGATGTTATAAGGTTGCCTCCCTTTCTGCTGGAAATAAATATGAATTCTGAAAGCTATTTGCATTATTCACATATAGGGCCACATTCTAGTTGCAGAGGCGTTGAGGGATTCAGTGTTTGATATGGTGCATTAGTGAGGCATATTTGTCATAATTGTTATCTTATAATCTTGCTTCATGATCAAACAATATGGCAGAATAAAGCCAAACGGCGTCACAAAGCAGAGATGGTCAAAGCTGATTTCACAGTCCTTTCAGGATGATGGGCTTCCACTCAGTGTACACCTTGCAACACCTAAAAGATTTAGCATGTACTGTATCTGATGCTGCAAATATGGACACACACAAATACTTGATATGTACAGTATATGTAAAACTGTCGCTGTCATATATGTAAAACTACACACCAGTGCAGGCATGCACTGAGAATAAACCCTTCACCTTGACAGCTGCTTGTGTTAGAGACTGATGTACAATTTTCAGCCTCTAGTGGTGTTTCAGGCACAGCATGGGTAGTAAATATTCATTAGCTATGAATCAGACCACTGCTGCACTGGTGTAGCACTGCTGTTTTAATGTACCGGGTTAAGTGGCATAGTGGTCATGTGCACACAAAAACACTATCTAGTTGTTGGCCTCTACCATGTCACCTTCTATTCCCAAAGGTCCTCCAGTATTGTGCATTGTGTGGCAGTGGTCCTGTTCGTTTTGCATCAGCTAACAGGATATATCCCCATCCTCTCTCTAACTGACAGCAGGCTAATGGCTCTGGCTTTCTTCCAGTGGACAGAGAGAGATGGGATGACATAACATGAGGGGTGAGAGAAAAAGAAAAGTATAGGAAATAAGAAATAAATCAGTGAAGAAGAGGGGAGTGACATGAATGTGGAGCAGCAAGAACCAATAACTTTTTTCCATGTTCGTGCCAAAGCCAGGCCAACCCAAACACTAACTATATGTGACAGTTTTCGAAGCAATCATACAATTAGATGCCGCCTGGATCTGAATTGCATGTGCTACAGTGGACATGTCTCATTGTAGAAAAGCTGCTGTTGAGTGTGATGAGTGCCTGATGGGGAGACCCAGGGTTACATGCTTTGTTTGGACAATTTCGTCACTCGTAGTAAGCCATTACCCAGGCACACAGAAGAGCTATATTGCACTCGGCTAAGGAGAATGGGCAGTTAAGTGTTTCTCTTACTCATTCCAAGGCAGGAGAAATGAGCAATGAGGACAGGTGGGAACATTTAAGTGACAGTAATAGTTTGAGGAAGGACTCAAATCACTGGTTACAAGGCATATTGCTGGCAAGTAGGAGGCTGTACTTGAGCTGGTACACAAACACAGAACTTCTCAGAACTCTTCTGGTGTATAGGCAAGATCAAATGATGATATCTGGGGAAAAAGTGCAGCCATTGAACCGTGCACATTTCCATGCACCTTCTATCTCTAAAATGTAGCAGGCATTGCCTTAGCTGCCCTTCTAGGAACAAGCCATTCGTCAGAGTATGACTCACGAAGATGCATCTTTGACCCCAAATGAAGATAGTCAGTTTGAATTTGGGAAGATTCACCTGCAGGCCAACACGCACAACATTCCCTCTATCTTCATTTCCCTCAGCTCACGAGTAATCTGGCCTAGGTGCCAATCACCAGTCCTGACTTTATTAGGGGTTAAATAGCACAGATCTCAATTTCTCCTTTCTCTATAACTGTGACTATGACTATACATCAGTGGAGTGTATTTTTGTAATCAGTTGACTTCATCAGAGCCACTGGCACACTGGGATTGTCAGTGCATGGCCTCTATAAACAGGGGGAAATGAAAAGACCTTTCCAGATCAGTTATTACCTAATAAGCTGTCTCTCAAGAACAAGTGCTCCTGCTCGGAAAGAGAAGAATGAAGTGAAGGGTATTATTTTGATAGGTCAAAATACCAACACATGACAAAAGCCCATATGCTGTAAAGGCTGTTTTTAGAGGCAGAGGCACTTTTTTGTTCAAGGTTAACATGTTAAGGCAGGAGAGTAGAAGTCTCTGTGTGGCCCACAACTTAATAGGTGCCTTTCCCTTGTGAACGAGTTTGGCGGGATTAACAGGGCCCTTGACTGGAGTCATTCTTTGCAGAACCCCTAGGTGAACTTATGCTCCAGTAGGTCTTGAGAGACAGCTCACCTTCAGGCCTTGCTGTGGATTATTAGCGACCACTGAATTTGTGCCCTTTTCAAAAGCCAGCAGGATGCTGTCAGATGAGTTAAAGTGGACGGCAGGAGACCCTCTCGGATGTTCCAAATGACTAGTTTAGAGCCCTAGCCTGTGGACAGAGTGGCAAGAGTTGACCAAACAAAAGACTCCATTTCAATTCCAGTCAAGTTTTTGTTGTTATTCTCGTTCCATCTTTGAACACTCTTAGCTTCTTTTTTTTATTCACGTGGATTCATCCCTTCCTGGTGTTGACATTAGCATCAGATCATTGTCGATGTGCATTCTGCAGATTAAATCACCTGATCCCAGGTTGGTCTCTTAGCGCCCATTCAGGACGTTCATAGAGCCTCATCTAACACTGAGCTGCAGCTAGGGCTGTAAAAGCTGAGCAAAGTGACGCTAGCCCTCCTTTCCAACACCTTACTGGACAGCAGACACGCTGCTGCTACAGCTCTAATGGACCAGGCTGGACTCAGATCTTGTCTTGAAATGCATTATGATTAACAAATATTGTATACCTTCTAAATGTTTCTTCAATTTTTTCTTTTTGAAAAAAAAAAGCTTTATAGTAATTATTTTTATTTATTTTAAAAACCCAAGTGCAATTAGCTTAAGATAGAATATTAATGAATTAATTTAACCTTAGATTAGATTATTGTTCCTGCTTCACCTGTACCTCAAAAATATGCAATTTCACATCTTAATATTGAAGCATTTCAACTCGCTGTTTACAAATAATATCGATGTAAAATAAATCTGCTCACCTTTATAGCTCATGTAAAATACATGCTCATGTTTAAAACATAAACTGAGCCAGTGGTGGGGCGTCAAAAACTCAGCATGTTGTAATTATGGATGTGGGATTTAAAGAGTACTGCAAAAGCCTATTTATACTGTACATGTTCACCAAGAATAATCACACAATTAAGGGTGCTCCACACAAGAGAGGTAGACTCATGATTCCTAAATGACTCACATGTAGTGACTCATGACTACAATCGTACTAGAAGGAATTAAAAAGGGAGGATGCCACACACTGTTAGATTTATGCAACAATTATATAATTTTTTGGCTGTAGGTCTTCATCAGGTATATTTGAATTCAACATGAGCTGTCACGCACTAGCAGCTGCTTAAAACCGTACTGAGATGTACGGCGGTTGGGATGCGCATCTCCAAGCTTGGGGATTGTACAAGATCAACCTCACTAGTACAGTATTTTGCCTCTAAGGCAAATCAATTTATGTAGTTATATTAAGATTCCTGTTTTAAAGAAATAGTTTGAGATTTTCCTATTTAGATAATAATAATTACAGGTGGCTGCAGAAGTACACTAATTCCACACTAAAGTACAAGTGCAAGTACTTGCCTACAAAAGTACTACATTACAAGTAGAAGCACCACTTGAAATTTCTTCTTCATGTTGACCAAGTACATGCTGTAAAATGTACATTAAGAAGAAGTACATGTACACCATTAAAAAATGAATTTCTCTTGGCATCAATCTCTGAGACCTCCAGAAACACCCCCCAGCCGGGACCTGAGGCCGTGAGCATATTGCTCCTTGCAGCTTGAGCAGATCCTCTGGTCAAGCCACTTTCAACTGAGGGACCCTCAAGCTGTTACGGTTAGTGTTAGTTACCTCTCAGATCAAACACTTTGAACATTCTTTCTGTTGTCATGGTTCTCCAGGATGGTGCTTCCTGAAGTACCAGGTTACTGACTAAAAAACAATCTAACAAAAACATGTTATTTAAACACAAACAAACACCTGTGAAATTAAACCCTTTAAAAGGAGAAAATATTGTTGTGAATTCCTTAAACATTTGTGCTGTGAACTGCAATCTAGTTTTCATATGGTTTGTATGGTGAATATTCCAACATAAAAAAATCCAGTAATTAATAAAATCAGCTCAAATCTACTAGTTAATGGAACCACTAAAGATCTCTGTTACTTGGAGACTTGGTTAAAAACAGCACAGCTGATAATGGGGGAGATAATTTCAACCACTTTATTTACAGCAGGTGGTCATTGCATAATAATACATCATCATTTCTTGATAATATTTTGTTAAGAATTTGCATCTGAAACTAAACTAAGCAAATAAAGCTGTAAAACAAATGTAGTGGAGCAAAAGCAAAAGGATCTTGATTAAAATAGTACTTAAATGTAAATGTGCTGAGTTATTTACCACCTCTGGTTAATTAGTGAGCTTTGGTTGGATTTTGTTACCTGTTTAACAGCTGTTTGTCCTTGCTTCCAGATTTTAGGCTAAGTTAGCTACGCTGACTGGCTCACTATAAATGTTGCACTACATCTTTAATAGGTACAAGAAAGACATATTTAACTGATATATGAAGTTCTATTGTGAAACTCTTCTCCTTACATGTCTTGATTGTAGCAGCTATATACTGTATTAAGGATGATATATAACTAATTGATTTCTCCTATACACCAAATCCAGCATCAGGACAAACAGGGCAGTCTCCATTCATCGCTGTCACATACTGGAACCGAGGCTCCATCACATGCCCAGAGGACAGCACAGATCAGCTGACTCCAGCCATATGTCTATCAACCTACTTAAGCCTTAAACATCTCACTTTGTTTTCCCCTTTGTTATCCCTCTTCTCGTCTGGCGTTGGACACACTCGGCAGACACTCCCTGCCTAACCAACCTGGCAGGACAGAGGCAGCAGCTGTGTATCCTGCCAGCACTGCTCACCAAAATCAGCAGAAGCATGCCTGCCAACAGTGCCATCGATTTCTGATACAGCTCTGAGGTATGCTAAGCGGGTGCGGTCCCAGGTCACAGCTCAACAGCTCAACGCCTGTGCAGTGCTTTCTCTGGGTTCTCTTTCACAATGGACTTAACCAGGCAGTCCAGTGCCAGCTGGCCTGCCTGAAGCTTTTTACCCAGACACTCCATCAGAGAGCAGTGTGGTAATTAGACAGGGTTAACGCCAAGCCAAGCCACAGGTGCCTATTTATTATTGGATAGGTTGATTATAAAGTGTCCTGCAGCAACAGCCACTGAAAAGGTTCAGGTATCCTTTTTGTTTGGCCTGAACGACTCTGTGCTCTTTCATCAGCACATTTTTTAGCATATTTCTCCCATCATCTTACAGCATCGGCTCAACACATCCTCTCTACGTCTCTCCTGGCTCATTGTTGCGCTTAGGACAGTGATTACTCCAGAGAGACTATGGATTAATCAGACTGTGGAGAGCACACTGATCTTCAGTCCAATCCATCTGATATTGGCTTCTGCTCAATGGAGGGGGAGAAGTGCAGCATGAAAATCAATCTCATAAAGTCAGAGGTTCCTGGTTGAGAAACAGGTTATAATAGAGGTGACTGTGTTACAAGGAAACAGTAAATGTCCTTGATTGAATTTGCATTTGACAGTACAACCTGATTATACACTGGCTTTTGGCAAAGTTATTTACAAAATAAAGCTTTTGGTTTAAATATGAATACACATATAATAAAAAAGTCTTCTCTGTTAATATTTACCATACAAAAACATTAAAAAGTCAACAGAATGGACAGAAATAGAAACAATTTTTTTTAATTTGACAACACATTTGTTTTTATGCAACTTTAACTTTTTATTTTGTATTTATTTTCTACACAGTTTGACTACGCAGTTTAAAAAGTAATGGTCTTTCATGAGCACCCTGCAACTAGACAGTGATTTATTGCACAGGAAAACAACCCCACTGTGACTCTGCTACAAAAGATATGCAGAAGTAATGGAGAATATAACCAATTATTTTGCTGACTGATCCCAAGTTTGACCTCACACAATCTTGCTGATCACACTGGTGATTGACCGCACACTGGTAAGAAGAAACGGATGCTGAGGGTGCGCATCCCGCTGCAAACACACAGATGAATATTAATGAACAGCGCACTCCACCAAACCTGCAAAATGGAGCGAGCAGAACGGACAATGAGAGCCATTCTGTTCATGATTTGCTGAGTGACAACTTCAAGTTTTACCATGGGTAGCGTTACTGAATACTTCTCTATGTGACAGCACAAGCTGTAGCCGCCAGTCATGCAGCAACAAAGTGAGAGGGTGATTCATTTCTATATGGCAATGCAGGCAGATGAGCTGGTGTGTAAATCTATAAGACCTGAACATCAGAATGGTAATAGATGCACCTTTGTATGCATTTACATATTGATGAGAAAATCCTTTGGGACAGAAACATGCACACAAATACTGTGCACCATGTGAACGTGTGCAGATGTTGAGGAACTTCAGTTCACTTACATCAACTGTGGTTCAGAGTTTGATGATTGCAAAGCTGTTAAGTGAGATTTGTATGAAAAAAACCCACATACAGTATTACAGAAAATCCTCCTTGTTTGTTTCCTGTCACAGGTGACTTATTTAGTCAAGCATCCTTATCTTGGAATTAAGCCCCATGGCAACAACCATAATGATGTGCTCCACCATAATCATCTGCAACAGTTCTTTGTGGTACACGGCATCAGGTAAACACATCAAATCCTCAACTTGATTTTCAGCCTTGAATACGTATCCAAAATGTATGCAAATCAGCATCTGAAAACATGTGGGTGTGGGTGTTCTTTTTTTTCACACTATATTTAAAGGATGACTCAACTTGAAACGCCTGGTGAGTCAAAACAAGAAAACAGGTTGTACACAGGACCAATTTTGGATTCTTCCAAAACTATAAAGCTTCATTTTCCTGACTCACAGCACTGTTGCATAGCTGAAGGGGAGGACGAGAAAGACTCGACTCATCAGAGCTCGACACGAACTGCCCTCTTGAAAGGCTCTGATGTGACTGACACCTCTCTCCTCTTTGTCTTCGCCACTCCAATTAGCTCGGTGACAGGTGCATGTGGAGAAACGAGACAATCAATTACCGTCCCCTCTCTTCTCCCTGCCCTCTCTTCATCTTTCCTGTGTCTTCATCACACTCAGCCCCTCACATCTCCCTTTCTATTACTCTTAATTTATCGCCTTTTCTCCCTCTTTTTACCATTTTCCACATTCATACCTTGTCTGGCTTCTCATTGTCACCTCATAACATAGCCTCTCTCTCTCTCCTGCTCTCTGTCCTCTCTCTGTTTCCCTGCAGCATGCTGGAGTCGGGGTGTCGGAGAAAGGAAAAGAGGAACGTGTCACTCAGACTGCGAGGCTTCCTTCTGCTTTCCACTCAGACACACGAAACAAAATCACTGCCAGGCATAGAACAGATGTGACTCCACTACTACAGGTAGCAGTAAATACAGATAAAGTCACAACCAAGTCCTTCATGAGACTGTCTTGACCATTGCTTTGTCTCATTAAGGAGAAAAACTGGACACATGTCTTAGCTTATTTATTTGTCAGACACTACAATCAAAAAGATCGGGAAAATCAGCAAGTACCCTGAGTTATTTAAACCAATGATGTCACTGCAGGTTTCAGGGCGGGTCTTCTCAACATGGTGTTTAATGGTGGAAGTTTGCCACCTGCTGGAAATAATCATCACCTTCTTTGATGTCCTTGATCAAACCTCTCTGATAGTTCTCTTAAAGATATTCTCCCCCTGACATTTAGTGCTGCCAAAAAACATTTCACCCTGTTAAGGTCAAAAGGAAATTCTTGACGTTTGACTAAAAAGATCAAATTAAAATGCTCCAAAATGTCTGTGTTGTCCAAATTGCCCGCCCTTTTTTTTCAATTTTGAAATGACTTCAGGTGAAAACATGCGCATGTGTCAATCACCTTGGGTTTTCTCACACGCAAGAGGACATCTTTCAACTGTCCAAGAAAGTTCAAGTCATGTATCTGTCCATTGAAAAAAGATCTAAAAAGAACTTCATGGCACAAAATGAAAAACTATCTTCTAAAACTATAATAAAATATATATAATATAATATGATAACTTTTTCTGATAATACATGATAATTAATCGGGTAATTGTATTTTATATTAATTATCTGATGAAGTTACTGGCTACTAACTAAACCTGTCAAATAAATGTACGAGAGTGAGTAAACAACAAGTTCAATAGTTGCCTCCAATATGTAGTGAAGCATATGTATAAAGTATCAGAAATATTGAAGTACCTCTAAATTGGACTTAACAGTTACTTTTCACCACAGGATGCATAGAACATATTTAAGAGCAACTTACAGTTTTGAGGTAACCTACATAATTTTTTTGAGCATTTCCATTTTATGTTTCTTTGTACTTTTACTCCATTACAATTAATGTGATATTGCAGTAGGAATTATTGTACTTTTTACTCCACTATACTTTTTTAACACTCATGGTACATCAGTCCAGTTTAATATTATGTAATTAGAACAAGCTCCAGCAAACCAAGCACAGCACTAAAGTGAATGTAGTAACTGTAATGGCGTATTTTTTTACACTGTGGTAAAACAACGATTGTTTATCATTCAAGGTTTACTTGTGTTAAACCTACCAACTCCCTGACTACACAAACTACAGGCTACACAAAACACACATGTGAAAAAGGGAAAGTGACTATTTAAACAGGTGTAATTGTGTTCTTTAAATATGAAACATTCAGTAAGTGAATTATTATTTATTTTTAGCTAAATCAATGAATTAAGACCCACAGCACCCTGTACAAATTATCATGATTACGCTCAAAGGAAAACATGGAGAAGACAATGTCACATGACACAGGTCTTAAATGAAGATCTACTGTGTGGACGTGACATCTCGTCAACAGGAAATACAACATTAGTACATGCTGTGATACTGACATCTGAAATATTTATGCTGTGTGATACACATGTAGTACAGATGTATAACAATATATATAATAAGGATACCAATGACTCTCTTCAACAGAAACAGTTATGATCTGATGTCTTGATTATTTAAGGTTTAGAGATTAATATAATTTCTGAACACTGCTTTGTCACTTGGAGTCATTTTAACAACAAGACAGTGAGCTGTGCCTTTATAAGTAATGCTCGGGCGTCCATAATCTGTCTCATCATAATTAACAAAAAATCAGTCTTTAATCACTTCTGCATTAGAGAAACTGACATTCATTGGTTTCTGATGTTTTTACTGACTGTAGGCATGAGTCTCATGACATTTTGATAAATTTTCATTAGATTTAAAATGTTTATGATTATGTTTATGTCACATGTTAAGAAAAAAAACAGTCAACGTGTTCCTTTTTCAACGTGTCATGGCACCATTTATTTATTAAAGTTATGCATAACCTTCAGCTTGATCATTGTACAGTATATGTTGAACTTTATGACATTATTGGAATATCAGGCAGTCAGATTTAAGCATCATCAACAGTAGCAGAAAAAAAAGCAGCATTTCTGTCAGGAGCTGATACAGAAAGAACATGACCGCTCCTTGTAGAAGAGGGGGAACAGGGCGAGAGACCAAAAGGCAGATGAGGAAGCATGACATACAGAGTGTAGGAGGGGATAAATAAGCATGAGAGCCACTGGGCTGTGAGAAAAAAGGACAAGGATGACACCCGAAAGTGTTCACAGGGAAAATAAGGAGGAGAATCACATGCAAAGGAAAACAGATGAGAGGCAAAACAGTCCTAGCATGAAGGGTGAGGAGGAAGAAGGAAGACGGCAGCACAGAAATGCAACAGGACCAGATCAGAGCCTTCAGACTCTTCATTCTAGTTAACACCACACCTAGAATTTGTCTGAAATTCTAGACTTAAACAAGAGTTTTTAACACAACGGTATCTCTCCATCGCCAGTGCAACTCTGGCCTCTATCAGTCTGAATATATTGCTGCTACTTCATCCGGGGTACGCTAGGCTAGCGTGCTTGTATGTTAGTGTGCACTTAACACTTGCACTAAACCTGTGTGACTGCAGCAGGAAAAGCAGCCAAAATGTAACACCATGGCCAAAAGCATGCAAGCAATGTGGGAAACACTTTTAAAAAATGAAAAGAAAGAAAATAAATACATCTTGGGATAAAAAAAAATCTTAATACATTATCTTAAAATTTTCCTTTTCTTGTTTTGTGTTTCATATATATATATTCTAAACACACATATTTTTACATTTTGGTATAAGTTCTGTTTCCTGCAGGGAGGTCAGGGGAAAATGGGTGTTAGATGGGAGAGGGGTGAGGTTCTGGGGCAATCCCACTTCCCTGATTGCCTTGTGCTGATGGAGGGGGTTGTGGCATCACAAAGATGACTCCTCTTTTCAAACGTCTCTGCCCACACTCAAGTCTCTCGTTCTCTTGTGGCAACCCGCAGGTGATGACAATGGAAAAATGGGGGCTCAGCAGTGAGAGGACAAGCTTATAGGACGTCCAGAAAGTCCAGGACACAAAAAGTAGGAACAGACTACAAGTCGATATTTCCTCTTTGGGACCAGAGCCAAAAGCTGTGGCACAGACTTCCACTACCTCTTATCTGGGGAAAAAATGAAAGTCTAGGATCAGAAAAAGGACAGATAAACGAAGTTACACATCCAGTTCTTGTGATTCATGTTTTGACACTAAGCACAAACTAAGCTACCTTTATTTCCATCCGTGTCTGCCACTGACCTCTCTGTCCTTTGGCGCATTAGATTATTGTACTTGGCCTCAACCTCCTGCAGGAGAAAAATAATTTGCTGTCACATCATGCAATAAAATAATGATCATTATGTGTATATATCATACTATCATTATATGTGTGTGCTGAGGAGGAAAATGTCTTGATACCTTCAGATAGTTGAGGTTGGCCTGGAGGTTTCTAAGATGAGACAGGACCTGTCTGCTGAAAGAGGAAAGGCTGCCAGCCTGTGACGTTGATGAAAATCTCAAATTGATGCCAGAGTCAGCAGCACAGCCTTGTGAGGTGCTCAGCTGCTTCCCCGTGGTCGATGCCAAGATGTCATCATCTGTGCTGCTCTCCCCTGGGCCACCATAACCCTCCAAGACTAAATATCCTGCTGAAAAAGTATCTATTTAGTACCACTGCAAGACTGCAAAGACAAGGTCAAGGTTCACAGATCTAAGTGATTCTTACAGTGACTACTTTTAAAAAAACATTTGTCTTTTAGTACAATCTATTTAAACCTACAGCAATGTCGAGTCACAAATTATTTCAGGCTCACCATAATCTTCAGGAGTATCAAAGAAGCCTGTGTCTCCAGAGCCCATGTCCTGAGCTATATCCTGCGTCTGAGAGCTGTTCTTCTCTGAGCCGTTGAGAACCATCACCCGTGTGCGGCTGTCGACGGGGGTCCGCAGAGACGTGGTCCTGAGGAGGCGGGCCCCAGTGGAGCGTCTGGTTTGCTCTGCAGCCTCCTGGGACATCAGCTGTGTCACCAACACTTGCTTTAATGCTGCCACTGGGGGTCAGGTGAGGAGGGGAAATTGTGTTAATGATCTCTTATAGTAATTAACTTCATATTTAGCACATAGAAAGCATAATATCTGTATAAATCTGTTCTGAATGCTTACAAGTTTTCAGTGCTTCGTCTGCTCTGGAAGGAAACATATTAAACGAGTCTCCTTCTCTGCCGCCGTCAGCCACTTGGTAAGGAAGCTCCGGGTCCACAAAACCTTCCTCCTCATCCTCTTCTTCTGCCTTCACTCCTTCAAACGAATTATTACCAGGTAAAGAGCTCTGCATTGCACTTCTAGAGGCTGGACTGCTGTCTTTATCTAAGGAGGTATAATTACAGTTATCAGAGGAGGTATAATTAAAGAAGGATAATTACACAGTCGAGCAGGGTGGACTATTTAAGTAACATGGAAGAAAAAATGTTTCTAAGAATAACTGAAGAAATGAGTGGTTCCAGTTACCTGTGGACTGAGTGCTGCCTGTGGATGTGCGGTCTGGATCTCTACTGAGTCTGGAAACACCTGCTGTAATGATCTCCACACCATCTCTCTCCCCACTGGCGGACAAGAAACATGCTAAGTTAGTAACAAGCTCAAACGCTGAGAACCATCACATCAAATAATGATGACAAAGCAACGTACTCGGTCTGAGGTAATGGTATGACGCTATGAGGTTTGACTTTCATGGCATCCGCTCTATGCGTGATTAGACGCTGCCACCTTGTGCAATGGAAAATAAAATATCATTAGTTCACTTAACAACTGGAGCAAAAAAGACAATTTAATGAGTCAATCAAAATGTATTTTGTCTCACGTTCTCTGATCTGAGACTGTGGGTGCCATCAGCTCATAAATCTGGGCTCCGTTGTCTGACATGGAAAGGACAAAGAAGGACTTGTTGTCTGGCAGGAGAGAGGGTAGAAGAAGGTTTGGGGTGAGTATCATACTGCCGTCCACGCAGCCACAGACATCCTGATGCTTTCAGATGCACACTGAGTATGTGATTTAGCAATGGTAGTTTAGCAACAGTACAAAACAAGCACATGATTCCCACATGCTACAAATTATGGGGTGTTAACTGACCTGTGGCCACAGAGCGCACCAGCACAGTGTTGAGTTTTATGATGGGGCTGTAGAAATGTTTGATATCTGCGGCACCCGCCAGGTTTTTGCTGTGACACTTCAGGATAAGACGCTCATCTTGTTTCTGTAGCAGAACCAGGATGTCCTCCAGAAGGAGTGTGTATAACTCTGAGAGGTGACAGAGAGGATACTTGTATTTACTGTCAACTAAAATCAGTAGCCAATTAGATACATGTACTGTACAATCTGAACTGCTCATCAATAATAATATAATTCTTATAAAGCACTGATTACAAACCAATAGTCTTGTCCTTGTTTACTTTCCATGACAGTGGTCCCTCATGCACCAATGTTTTCTTGGTCAGATCCAGGTTCTGATGGACAGGGGACAAGGAAATATTGTACATTAAAGCAAGAACTATCTGCTTGTTACTGATGTATTTTTTATCTAGATATTTTAATAATAATACATTTTATTTTTGGGCACCTTTCTAGAACCCAAGGACACCTTACAGAGCATAAAACATTATAAACACATTATTCATTGTAAAACTTGTAACATCAATAAACATTATAAAACATCATCATCATTTTAAACAGCATTGTGTGTGTCTGTGTACAATAAGTGAGTACACTTTGGCTGAAGTAAAATAGGTTGGTAACTCACCTTTAGCTCCAGGATTAAGGGGTTGTCTGTCTGCTTTAGAGAGGAAAGGTCCAGTCTTCTTTGATAGTCTTCCAACCTCTAGATGGGAGGACAGAAAGAAATGAAAACAGAGGATATTAAGTGAAAACACTCGATATAAGCGACTGCCTGAAGAGCACAGCAGGTAGTGCGAAAGATAGAGTAGAAAAAAAATGTAAGGGCTTAGGATGAGGCTGAAGTAGGGGAGAAAAAAAAGTCTCAGGGATGGAGTGAAATGGAAAGGATAGGTTTTAAAAATCGTACCTGCTTGTCTTCAGATTCCTTCACGGCCTGGTTAACGTGATTGAGTATCTTCCTACAGCAGTCTGCTGCCTGCTTCACTTTGTCCTTCTCCACTGGGTTGTCTGAAATATATTGTGGTATCAAATAAGAAGTAAGGCCTCCCTTGTACTGCAGGGGGCTGTCCAGCAAATTGATATTTCCTCTGTCCATTAAAACACCATCATTCTCAAAAATTATGATAAAGCAGGAGGGCATTATGATCCTATAATAGCTGGTTATACTTTATAGTTAGCGCATTCTCTCTGTGTGAGACCTGAACCCCAGCTGACTAAAATGATGGACCAAATAATGGGCAAGACATTTCCCAAAATGTGCACTACCACTCCAGGACCATTAAAATTATAATCTCTCCATTTGTCTCTGTTCTGTGTGGCAACTAATGGCTGGCAGGTTGCCACACAGAACGTTGCTTAAGACTTTATTTGGGTCATTTTTATCCACTTTTCTTCTATCTCAGGAGGTGATCTCTATTCCTATCTAGTGTATTATAATATATTCAGATTATAAAATAAAACATTTTTTTGCATTATGTGTTTCTATGGTTCCTTGAAATATAAGTAAATTAATTTACATATTCAATTAAACACCTCACAAGATACCATTGACTTGATGATCACAAGAGCAAAGGGTTTGATACAATAACTAAATTATACAAAAGGAGCTTACAAGAGGCTGTTATAAACTTATAATAAAATTTCATTTTAGGCGTGGTGCCTGAGTAGAGTGTGCAGGAGGTAGGGGATGGAGCAAAAACTACTCTATGGACACGTTTTCTTTACAGCACATCAAAAATGGTGGACGAGGCGAGACAAGTTGTTTTTTGCACAGATATAAATACTATTTGTATTTGTTTGGGTTGAGCTTAGGTTGCATTTCTGTTGGCGTCTTTGTGAAAATGACCCTTCTTCTTCAACTTCTGATGTTTATATTCTTCTGGTTTCATGCCAGTCACATGAGAGGAACGTCACAACAGCATTCTCTATTCACAAATGGTCTTAATCACGGACATCATTACACTGAATATGTACTAGGGAGCTGGCAAAGCAAAGTCTGTTTAATGTCTGGTCCAATTGAATCAGACATTTGCGTCAGATATAGTTCGTCTGGGTAATGTCTAGATAAGTTCAGGGTAGCAGTGGATGTCTGAAAACATCTTATGTAAAATCAGTTTATTGATCCAGCTCTAGTCCAGAGCTCAGGTGAGTGGCTAGAAAGTGCTTCATTTTATGCTGCAGTGTAAACCGCATCAAGTGCCATGCCTGTCATGCATCATGTTCTACATTTGTTCGTTTAATTTTTTTGTTGTTTTTATTTCTTCTCATTTTGAATAAATAACCATGCACACAGTTAATATATGGACTAATGTTTGAGTTGAACAATTTTGAACACAACATGAACAAATCACTGGCAGCTGTAGTGATCGGTAAGGCGACAGCACCTGTGTACTTGGCGATGTTGTCTAGTAGCAGGGGGTACTTGGTGAGACGCTGCATCTCTACAGGAATGATATCCTTAAGCTGCAGTCGGCGACACAGTCGGTTACTCTCTGCCTCCTGCAAAGCAACAAAGATTACAAGTTGGGTCACCAAAATTGATCATTTAACAAGTAAAAACTCCTCTAATAAGGCAGAGATTCTGAGCATTCATTCAGTGCAGTAGCAAACGTTTCACTAAACTGTTATCTCTGTGATAACAACAGCAATATGTGATCATTGTGCCAGTACCTGGATGAATGAAGTGAACCTTGAGTCTTTCTTCTGCTTAGTCTTGATGATCTCCAGTGCAAAAGGCTGGTTACTGCAGAACGTCCCCACTGCTTGCTTGATCTTCTCCTCTCCACTGCTGAACTGTAAAAATCCAACCCAAAACAGGACAGAGCGGAGTCAGACAGAGACATGATTAGTCGATATGGGTCAGGGGTAGTTGCTATGGAAATATTTAGTATTTAACCACAACAATGACCAGCAACTCCCAGAAGGGGGGCAGGCTTAAGTCCTCATAGCAGAGTCAGCTTAGGTTTAAATGCAGACTAAATCAATGTCCCAACCCTCAGGGGACTGTTTCCCCTACTTATCCCCATAGAGACATTTTAGACAAGCCTGCCAGCTGATTTGTAGCTACCTCACATCTAATGTATCACACATCATACTGAGATGCAGAGATGTCAGCTAAATCTAGGGCATTGTCTGACATAACCATTTATTGAGGAATGGGCTACTGTTCCACTCGCTTGCTTCCACTGTGATAACATTTTCTGTTACTGAGAAGGGCAGAGTTGTTCATATGTGCTATGTTTAAGGACTATAGTATAGTATTTAAGAATGTAATGTTAAATGGGTCTTTATATAAACCCTTTTCTTGTGCAAAAACATGTCAAAACAAACAGATACAAGGCTGTGGAAATCAATCTCATGCATGCATCAACATTTTTTTTTACATAAAGCAATTTCAGGCAACAGTTCAATTTCTTTGTGCACAATACATTTTTTTCCTGCCACATCACTCATCTTGAAATTTATTCAATATAAGAAAATGTTTGAAAGAGGAAATACAATTCCAGCCTCAGAATTAGACTCACCCAGGAGAGCAAGTCATCTCCTATCTGATCAATTACTGAAGACTCATTCCTCTTCCGAACGGCTGCCATTTGCTCCACTATTGAAACTGAAATTCAAAAGAGAGGCATCAATTGATGTGTGTGTGTGTGTGTGTGTGCGTGTGTAAGATATCAAAGACGAAGAATACAACATGAAAAGGTGCGGATCCTTTGGTTATGCACAGTTTGTTGTAGTTTCATTTCACTGTAACCGTCAGAATTTTAACTCTCATTACATTAAGTGTTTTACTGTCATACATAAATAACAACATTTAATGGATTTTACAATGTGTGTATTTGTGTGGGTGTGTACCGTGCAGCTGAAGAATCTCCTCCAGGTTGGTGAAGATGTTCTTAATGTCAGCAGGAGGCAGGATTGCCTCCTTGGAGAGCTTCTGGTAGAAAACGTGATCTAAAACTCTCAGCATCCGCACATGTGCACGCTCTGTGTAAAACAGCTCTGTGGACACAATGCAAGATTCAAGATGGCAAATTATTTACGTAGCTCAACACAATCTACAGTTGACAGTGACTTTGCTTGCTCTACAGCATATCTCTTTCCTCTACTTGCATTTTCTTTAAAAAATAAAAATGCAGCTATAATGAACTGTCACATTATGTGAAGTGGTAAGCTGTGTCCTCACCATTGATGACTTCCTGTCTCTTGATTTCATGTGGCCTAAGACTGGCTAGGACCTCTTGCCCCACCAGCTGCTGCCAATTTGGGGGATCGTGCTCAGAGTCTGTTCTCTGGTCATCTTCACTCGGAATATCAGAGGCACCCAGACCCTCAAGCCTTAGGAAAAACTCAAAGTTAGCTGAGAATTCTGCACTGCATATCATCACTTTTTATATTTTTAATTTAAGTTAGAGAAGTCAAAAGGATCACGTATTCTCACTTTCTTATGGCCTTTGGTGTTCCATCATGTGCTCTACTGAAAATTTTAACAGAAAAACAGTCAGAAAAATATTCTCTGCACAAGGATGCCACACTGTTTCAGCAAATGTGACTGTACATGCACCTGTCGCTTTCTCTATCATCCTCTTGCAGTTGGTCCAAATTGTAAAGGTCAAATTGCGAAGCAGGGTACGGCAAACCATCCAGAGGGTCGGACTGAGGGCCATCACTGAGCCTGGTGGGGCCTGAGGTCGGAGTCCCACCTGAGAGACAAATGATAAGTTTAACTATCCCTTCCTCTTTTTCATCTACTGATATCGTTCAGTAACTCACCCATATCAGCATCTCGACTAGTGTCTGAACTATAGGTGGCGCTGTTTGGGGATGAGCTGTTGACAGACATGGAGTGTGTGAGTTCAGATCCCTCACTAGACTGACTGCCTCTTATCCGACCAAGTTCCATTTGCTCACTTGCCCCCAGTGAAGGTTGAGACAACTGTTTCTGAGGCCTTGGGCGGCCATCCAAAGCTTTACCCACTGAAGATAGAGACGAGAAGTGTCATATTTTTAAGAAAAAATAATTAGAAATTCAGTCATAATTTTGAAAAGTCAAAAGTTCTCAAGTCTGAAATCACCTGGTCCAGCTTCAATGCGACTGGGCCGTCGCTGAGGTCCAAGGATACTGGGAAATCTGGGTTTCTTCACCTTCTCTTCTCCTTCCTTATCTGTCTTTATGCTTTTCTGTGTTTTATTATAAACACGGGAAGACAAAGTGTCAGGTATGTGATAAAGAGAAAGAGAAAGTCCCCCAAAGGAAGGATGCATATAAAGTACCTTGATCTTGGGAAGAAAGTTGATCCGCACTCGTTTGGACTCAAGACTGCGAGGTTCCTTGACCCTCACACCAAGGTGCTTCATGTATGTATAGATAACATACTGCATTGTAGTGCTAAATGACAACAAAGGTTTCTGAATTATAACCAACAAAACATCAGAACACTACAATTTGATGCGAATAAGTGTCCATATTGTGACTTGTACCATATGTCATACCAGTGGTTCTCATTCAATTTCTACACAAACCATCTGGGCTGTGCTGTGACCATATGGCATTTCAAACAAGAGTGTTTCAATAAGTCACACTTTTGAATTATTTAATATAAAAATACTGCATAAATTATATGTTTTTTTAAAGAGATTGCCCAAGTGCTTAATTTGTAAACTGTGGGGGATGCAGAACAGTGCTCAGATGACACCAGTATGTTGTTATGTGTGCTTGGTTGAAACATTAAAACCATACTTTAAAGGCTAGGATTTATTGTTAAATTAGCACAAAAAACTATGTAATGATTATTTCTTAAGGTCTTAAAAATATTAAATATTGTTAAATGGTAATTCAATGGATATTGTGAGATATTACAGCTTGAAAATAAAATGAAGACACAGATGGTTCAAGGGACAATTGCGACCTTAAATGATGTCCTCATCTATTGCTTTAATGAATGTGCTTCATATCAATCAAACAAATGCTCCACAGTATGAATTTGCTTACCATTTCTCTTCTTCTGTGGTCTGAGTAGTTAATCTATAAACAGTACAAAGAAGAAAAGTTATCTGAGTGACTAGTAATTCTTGAGATTTCAAGTATCTATGCATCTGAGCAGTGTATCTGTGTGTTGCGTTTGTGGCACATGTGCTACTTACAAGATGTCTTCTATCTTGGTGATGATATTTTCGGCATATGAGCGTTCTCGCTCCATAGTGACACGGTCTCTAATTCTCTCTTGGTCCAGTCTGGCCAATTCCACTTCAGCCACAGTTAGGCCCATACTGCGCTTTTGCCTACATGTACCAAAATATCAAGTAAAATACCATGGTTGGGTTGATGGCTAGACACAAGTCAGTGCGCAAAGTAAGATATTATGTCATGTTTTTATTTGATTTATGAAAGAATTAACCATATTCTCAAGTTCTGCAGTTACTCAGAACCTACCACACAAGAGAAAATAACAATTAACAGTGGACAACTTTACCTGAAATCCTCCAGGTTCTTCTGAATGTCAGGGAGCAAAGAGTCTTGCAGTGTTTGAACATGTTGCCTGTTTATTTCTTCTGGTATCAGTTCTGTCCGCCTCCGGTCTGCAAACACATGCACACACACTCACATACACTGTACACCAAATATCAAGGGATTGTGTTATGTGCACACTAAATAGGTGCTATAAAGGTTAAGCAATTCTTTCCAAACCATCAGAGCATTTGATTTCTACACCTTAGTTAAGAGTGTGCATGGCTGAGTAAGAGATCAACTTAGAGAGATAAGCATAATAAGGATGGCCAAATAGTTGAACTGAGCCAAAACACAAAATGACAACCAAATGAAACAAAAACAGCATGGACTACCTACCAAGATCAGCAGATATGGATTCAGGAACAGCAACTTTCAAATTCTGTAACAGAAATTTGAAAAATATTTACTACTCACTTTGACAACAAATTGTAACAGAAAAGTGAATACACTTCATAAACATGTCATCACTAAAATGATGTAAACACAAATCAGTAACAAATCTATCACCTTATCAAGACATGTACATTTATCAAACGCAGTTTTAGTGAATCATTCCACTTTTGGTCCAAAGTGTCATGATTGGTGTTCCAATTAGTGTGCACGATCCAAAAACAACAATGAAAATAACAAATAATGGGGCCTACTGTGTTGCCTATATTTCACAGTGGGGAACAAAAATTATACTTACTGCTCCCCGGTCAATGAAAAAAGTGTGAAGGTCCATGAACACCCGTCTAGTCTCTTTGGAGTTGGTCTGCTTGTAGAGGTCAGTATAGAGGTAGCACAGCTGAAGACACAAGATTAGGAGCCGTAAAACAGTGATCTCTAGAATCTGCATAAAAAGACAATTATATGTACAATGGGTTTAACTTGGTGTGAAAGAAGAGGGCCTCACCGCAGGAGCAGGGTCAAACTGAGAGATGACATGGTGAAGGAAGGCTGCGAGGTGGGCGGGGCGAGACTTGAGCAGCTCAATGCTGTTAAAGCTGTTACACTGGCCATTTGTCTGAAATGCAGTTTGCAACCTTAAATTCTTTACTGGACATAAAGTCATTTGGAAAGTCTAATTTCATCTTTCCCTACAAAGATACATTTGTGGTACCTAGAGAGCACTTGCGTTTGGTGGTATTATAAAAAGCAGAGATGTTAACATTGCCCTGTGGTAAAATACCTGCTCCTGGTCCGAATCAAAATAGTCGTCCTCAGCTCCAATGATATGCGAGACGTGGCGAGAAGATGGACTGCTGACTGTGGTAGGAGACAGAGAATCCTGGGAAAAGACATTGATATATTGTGAAATTTTTGTGAAACCAATTAAAACTCAATTTGCTATAGCAGCTATAACCTCCTGATCTGACATTCACTTCACTGACAACCATGCAGTTACACTGACAAATAAGTGTTTACATTAACAAAAAATACATAATGAATATTTTGAGGAGAACTTGTACAAGCTTAATGCTACCAGGTCAGTGGCATCCTCTGCATCTGGAGAGTGGCAGGAGTTGATGCTGTTTCGAGGTGTGCTCTTTGGGCTGGGGTAAGATGATTCTCTTGGACACAGGCTCTCAGGTGATCCAGGCCCAAATCCACGAGTTATCTAGAGGTTTAGGACCATTACATTCTCAATCAAACTTAATTTCACAAATTAAAACACCAAGTAAACATAAATCATGTTGTAGTTATTATGTATGACCAACAGTCATTTGAATTAATATATAAACCAATAGTGCATGTACTCATGTTGTCTAGACCTAAAATAAGCATACAGTGCTGTGAAAAAGTATTTGCCCCCTTCCTGACTTTTTAAGTTTTTGCATATTTGTCACATTTAAATGATTCAGATCATCAGACAAATTTCAATATTACACAAAGATAACTTGAGTAAATCCAAAATGCAGTTCTTAAATGATGATTCCATTTATTAAGAAAAAAAGGCTGTACAAACCTGCCTGGCCCTATGTGAAAAAGTAATTGCCCCCTAAACCAATTAACTGTACCAACCTCGGCAGCAGCAACTGGAATCAAGTGTTTGCGATAACTGGCTATGAGTCTTTTACATCGCTGTGGAGGAATTTTGACCCACACTTCTTTGCGGAACTGTTTTAATTCAACCACACTGAGCGGGGGGTTCAAACATGAACGGCATGAACGTGTTAATTTTACGTCAGATGTAACATAATTCACACTTGCCAAAAAGTTAAACTTTGTCTCATCAGTCCAAAGAATATGTGCTCAAAAGTCTTGGGTACAATCAAGATGTTTTTTGGCAAATGTAAGATGATCCTTTCTGTTGTTTTTGGGCAGCAGATGCGTTGACCTTGGAACTCTCAACAGTTCATTCATGATTTAGCAAGGCTCAGGTTATCTTTGTGCAATATAAAAATTTCTTTGATGATCTGAAGTGTGACAAATATGAAAAAAAAAAGGTTAGGAGGGGGGAAATACTTTTTCACAGCACTGTAGCTAAGCAGGTCTTATTATGCCATTAATCTCTTATTTTTAAGCGTGTGTAGTCTTTGCACCAAAGTAATTTTTATATTAAGTTCAGAGAAAAAATGAATTTGAGCTGGTTAGATGACAACTTACAGGAGTGCTGCTCCAGGAAATATCTGTACTGTTGTCTCCCTTAGAGGCAAGAGTGTGCTCTGTCTCAAAAATGCTACCATAATCTGCATCGCCACCTGGAACAGTCTCCTAAAGAGTTATGCAAACACAAAGCGTTTTACTAATTATGAATGACATAAAAAGAGTCACAAAGCCCAGAATCAAACATGTTTTAATACAGACAACGACTAAGAGCAAGCTACAATGCTGCAATGGCAATACTTTATTTATGTATGAATTTATCAGCGTTTTAATCGAGCAATCTCTTAACAGACAACTTCTTTAAAAATTCAGAGAACAGATAGATGTTGATATACATAACACAAAGCTTCATGAGCAATGTATATAAAATAAGCTGTCACACAGACACAAAAGAGTGGCTTCCAACAGAAAAATCCTAATCCTCTGATAAGATTAGGATTAACATTTGTCTGGAGCGATGCTGAAATGCTCTACTCAAAACTGTATACAGACTGCATAGATGTTGGTGGCAGATCAGTGACCCTAGAAAGCTTATTCTATGGGCTACATTTGCAAGTTAGTTAGTCAAAGGGAGGTTATTGGCTTTACCTGTGTTGCCCCAGTGACCTTGAAGAGCTGACCCTGCAGCTGAGGAATGTGTTTTTTAGCTTCCTGGATGTCTTTCAGTAGTTTGGGGGAGGGGTTCCTGCTGTACTCCTCCTTCATGGACTAGACAGCAAGAGTAGTGAAATCAAAACAAGAAATCAGGACTAGTAATGCCCTGTTACATGACACATAATATTCTAATTTTATATGGTATGAAATGTGGGAAATAGGAAAATCCTGTCTCAACAACAATAGATCAAAACAGCATTCTTATCCAGTGTACACATACTACCTGCTTCCTGAATACAGCTATGTTCTATTTAAAGACACGTAAGAGTCAAGCCTTTCATTTTCAACACAAATACTAACAACATAACAACCCCTAACTGGGTTAAGATATGCATGGCTGTATGATTTAACTGCAATAAAGAGTGCAGACCTCACTGTTTCTGGCACCTATGTAGAAAAACAGCATCACAATAGAGAAAAGACAGTAAGTGACGGTGATTGTTATGCTAACCTTTAGCTCCTGCTGCTCTTTTGAGAGCATCTTTTGCAAGATGTCAGCCTTTTGGTTGCAGATACTGCTATTCTCATCCTGTGGGAAAAAAAACAAAAAGGGAAGTTGAGAAGCAAATGCAGGAACTGTGCTTTAGAATACAGGTGGGAAGAATTCAGGCACATATTGGTTCTACATAATCCCGATTCATTCAACAAATACTTAAACACACTGAAATTTTGAAAGAAAGGATGAGATAAAGAGAAGTCACCAAATAAATTAGCCTATATTTAGAAGGAACAGGAAGACATAGATAAGTGAGAGGCCACAAGATGGCAAAGAAGTCAGAAAAAAGAAGGGAAGTTTGAGAAGGCAAGAAATAGAAGCAACTGATGTCCTCAGTACCCATGGTGGTTGAGTGGAGGAGAGGCGGTCCTGAGGACTGTAGGGGCGTTCTGCTGCTGGGGAGTTTGGAGAGGAAATGCTAACACCCAACATTTCAGACTCCGCTTCAGACAAAGGGATCTGGGCGAGCCCTGGAGGGCGCCCCAAAACTGTGAGGGCCACATAGGAACCCGCTAAAAGAAAAAAACAAAAACAAAGGCATGTGTCAGTTTTACATAAAAAGTTTATTTTTAAGAGGTGGATTTTGTCTAAATAAAGACAGAGAAACTTACATTTGATTAACTTCACCACTTCAATGTGATTAGAATGTGTAACAAGGGTCCCGTTAACCTAGAAGACAGCAGTGGTACCATGATGTGAATTATTCTATGTCCAAAAGGTCCCATGCAGCCTCTGCTTTACAATTTGAAATCTCATTCCCATAACCCAGTAGACTGAGTAGAAATACTGGCCAGAAGGTGGCAGCCTACAGTCTATGTACAGGCCCTAGACTACAAAACAGTGATCTTGGCAGTTTAAAGCTGTGGGAGCAGATGAACACGATACCTTGATGATCCTGTCTCCTGTCTGTACACCTGCACGCATAGCAGCCCCATCTGACGAACACAGAGCAAACAGAGACAAGAAAAGAAAAACAAAACAAATGGAAGAATGTAATGAAACGTGGGAAATATGAGGGGAAACACAGGTCCATGGTGCATTTGTAAATGTTTCTGTACAATGAATATAACATATAGGCTTGACAGAGCAGATGTTGCAAAGTGACTACTTGGGTGCCATTTTGAAAGACCATAACAGTGGTTATATTACAAGAAGGACCTGTTTCACAGCTCCACCCCAAACAAAGGGATTTAGGCATGAGACAGGTTATTATGAGATCCATGTCTGACTCTATAGTCAGCAGCAAGCAGCTGAAATATTTTGTAAACTAGATACAGTTTTACAGAATGTGTATTTCAACTAGTGTTCGAACTAAGAACATAATTTTGTCAGAAGTGGAAGTAGAGGAACAGGCCTGACCCATTACCTGCGACTAAATAATCTGATTTGAATGTATGCAGTAAAATATTTGCATTTAATACATTTCAGCGCCACCAATATATGAAGTTTTGTCACTGTGGGCGAAAAGACAAAACAATTATTTATACCCTGTCCTGCTTGTCTAAAACCTGCACACAAGTATGGAGGGGAAAAGCTACAGCAAGATCCAAAATACATTTTGTTTGCTACTCAGTTTACAATGAAATGAAAAAGAAGTTGTATAAATTATTCAAATGAAACTAAGTAGATTGGTCTTTATGTTGAATCACTAAGAAAAGCACAAATGTGGAGCCAGAAGCTGCAGCTACTGTGAAACTACTGAGGAGGACATATACAGTCGGTGGCTCACCACTCAATAAGTGCCACACTTGTGCTGATTGCAGACTGAGTCCCAATTATTCTTCATATCTGTGAGTTCAGAGCAAACTACCATGACAGTTTTATGTCAGTGCAGGAAAACGCAACCCACATCTCTATTATAATGGCTTAGACTAGAAGTAGTCATTGTACTAACATATTTTCCTTCTTTCTTTTAAGGTTGAAACTCCACCTTACCTTCTTTGACAAGCTGCACAAACACTGGGTTGTCACCGCTGACAGTGAGCCCAAAGCCATTTTCATCTTTCTGGATGATTACACATCGCTGGACCAGACCTGCGAGTGACACAGACAGGGGGAAAAGACATAACAGTGTCTTCAAAAGGACTGGTCATGAAAGGAAATGTACTTAATTCTATGAAGTCAGTGAATAGACAACAACAAACTTTGTGGAAAAATTAAACCAAATATGATTTGAAATAACTTGAAATTTGAGTGACAAAGTTTACAGATTACTTTTTGAGTGAATCCAGATATGTGCTGTGCAAAATTTTGGTTTTAAAAAAGGATAAGGCAGCATGGTCACGTAAATGGTATATTCACAGTCGCTGTATTTTTACCTTCTGTTTACACCATGACTGAGATTGTGTAGCCCACCACATTGGAAATCTTTTGCAGGTAATATTAATAAGAGCAATGAGCAATGTGCATTTGTTTACCAATGGAAGTGTTGTTGATCATGGGGTCCTCAGCTTTTATATGATATATCTGAATTATATATATACTACTATACTATATACTATATATAATACTATATATATTATATATTTCTGAACTTCAGATAACAAATGTGTACACTAAACAAAGCTTGTTGTGAACTTGGCCAGACAGCAAGGGCTTTACAGAGACTTTGTGTATTGTGGACAAAATGGTTTTAAAATAGTTTCCCACTGTCAACTCATTTATTGACAACAAAAAAGTGAAGGAACGTTACTTTTCAGGTTCTTTAGGCATTGTCTCATTAGGTTAGCAAGCAGAGATTAGATCTTATCTCATGTCTGGCTGCCACCGACTAGACTGACAGGACAGTACAGACTATAAGTAACCTAATGAAAAAATGTTGAAACTGAAAAATGTTGATGTGAGTAGATTTTTCAATAAAAGCAGCCATATCTTAAAACATAAGTGTCCCAGACTAGTGAGGTGTCCCCTGAACTGGTTTCTTGTTGTGTGTTCAAGATTTCCTGGTCAGTGCAGCATCAATCAGAGAGGTAAGTCGATCAATAAGGGCAGTGCTAGGATGGGGGTTGGAGACTGGAAGGAACAGGAGCTAATACACAGAGAGCAGTTAGGGGAGTCAAAAGTCTCAGCCTGGGGGGAGGGAAGCAGAGAGAGGGCTAGGTAGAGCTGAGGGAATAGGGAGAAGAGAAAGCAGGAGAGGGATGAGGTGTCAAAGAAACTGTTGAAGCCATATGGGTTAAAGAGCTGGTGTGAATTTGCCTCAAGATGTTGATCATTTGCCTGTGTCTTATGCTTAATGGCATTTTAGAGATCATGGGTTGTTTTATAAACCATTGGGAGTGGGACTGCTGATCACGTTAATCCATCCAAGCTAATGTATTATTCTGAGGTTTAATGATTTGTAATTAGCACCCTTTGCAACACAAGCACATAAACTATAGAGAATAAACTGACCTAAAAAGCCCAAGTCATTAAAACACCACATACGAAGCTCAGGGAACTTTTCTTTAATCTGAAAGGCTGAGCATTCAAATGACGTTCTGTGATTTCTTCTTCGTTCCTCTTGCAAATTTCCTGACTTCTAAGTTGATTCAGGACTAGACACAATAGAGATAACAGGTTCAAACACAAAGAACAAATATGCTTTGTTCAATATGACAGAAGCTTATCTTGAACTTAAACTCTGGCCAGACTGACAGAAACTGGAATTTCTGACAGCTGCCTCAAGAGTTTATCAATTCACTGCATGTGAGGCCAGGCACCCAGCATAACGCATATGAAGGGGAATCGCACATTACCTGACTATTTCTAGCTCAAGACCCAAATAAGTGCCAGAACTTTGATGATGATTGGAAACATAGGCCAACCACATATAACGATGATTATATATGCTTTGCATTGGCTTGAACCACTGTCAGCCTGAAGAATAATGACAAACCATGCAACAATGCTACACTGAACCCTCTGCCCTGCTCAGATTTTACATTTTGCTGCTGTGTTCAAAGATATAATTATTTGAGCCATAATCCCATTTACCACTAACATTTTAAAGCAGAGGTCTAATGATTTGTACATTTTCCAAGCAAACATTTCCTAGTTACAGCTTAATTGTTAGGATGTGCTTCTTTTCTTTGTCTAATATCATAGTAAATCAAACATTTCTCAGTTTTGCAAATACAATGAAAATCAAAAGATGCCAACTTGAAATTTAATGAAATAATAATTGTAGTCCTGTGACAAAGCACATCCAGCTTTTAGCTGCTGTAGAAAA
This sequence comes from Sandelia bainsii, assembly GCA_032362345.1. Taxonomy (NCBI): domain Eukaryota; kingdom Metazoa; phylum Chordata; class Actinopteri; order Anabantiformes; family Anabantidae; genus Sandelia; species Sandelia bainsii. Next base: position 18,275,016 of record JAUMHL010000005.1, read on the forward strand.
AGTACAAACATGGGTGAAACTAATTAATTCTAATTTAAACTGTGTATTGATTTTTTTCTATGCCTAACTCAGAGAGGCACGTAACTCAAATCTGACCATGCACCCTATTATTATAAGGATTTAATAAAACCTTATTACTATTAATCTACTTAAAACAAACATCTAGTGACAATTTCACACCAGTGTCTCAAGCATGTATATATGCAGCTGTCACACTAGCCCTTCCAGCAGGAGCATCTTACCACAGGACTCAGTCTTCCCCTCTGCTAGCAAACTGCTGCTGCTGCCACTCTTCTGCACCACCAGAGCTTCTGCTCACAGCCCCCACCACGCAGACAGCATAGCAGCAAAACGTGCACACACAAACACACATAAACAAAACAAGAACCAACACAAAGAAAGGAAACACAAAACAGGGAAGAGAAATCATGAGGGAGAAATAATCATGGGATAAAAAAATGTATGAACATAAAAAGGTAGTTTAATAAAAAATAAGGTTTGAATAGGCAAGAATGCAGTCACTAAATTATCTAGCTTGAGTTTTTGTTGCATGTATCTCTTTTTGAATACCTCCAGTCCTACAGGTGTCACTCTACCAATTTAGTGTAACTACAGTGACAGGGGCTCCATTTTTACAAATAAAGAAGCATACAAATGGTCCGGATGATATGTGAGATTAGATCCAAAACACTGTGCTATTACCACAATGGCCATATTTACCTGAACCCCTGTAAACGGAAACTGAACCTTCACCTGCTATACTTTACAAGATCTGTTAACCAGCAATTACAGTACAAATAAATCCAAAACAAAATTATACCTCATAACAGAGAAGGAACTGTTCTTTAGAACTGTTATTTAGAAAAATGTCAAGTAAATTTTAAGCCTTTAAATATAACAAATGATATAATTAGTGCACATATTCTGTTGTTTTGGAAATACATAAAGTCATTTTTAACATCCCATCTGAATGCTCTTGCCCATTCCTAATAAACATTTTCATATTATGACTGAAAATAAGCAACCAGGAGAAAATGAAGGGAATGATTCTAAAAAGAGTTGCAGATAACAGTGAGACAAACAGAAATATAGATTAACATCATGCTGGCATGCAAAAGGTCATGACATAAATTCAAATATGATTCATGTCTAGAAATAATAACATACTATTGTACTAGTATTGATACTACTGTATCATTACAAACATGGATCATCACAGGAATACATGGAAAATATTTTAGTGTGGTGCTACACACAGACAGGAAACTAAGTACATGTCTCATGGAACCACTGAGAGAACACACCTTGTCTATGTTTTATTACATCATACAGAGATAAGCCACCATGTGGCGCAGAGGATTTTCTTCTCTTATTTTGAACACAGGAGCTTCAGTCATATCTCAAATCACACTGCCCTGACTGCTGACAAATACCACAGGGAATGTTGTCATATCACAACAGTCTTCATCTGAACCCATCTGAAGCTAGCTAGCAGGCTTAGTGGCTTGCTGTGCCCTTTTAGTTTGCATTGAGACCACCCAAGCTCTCTGAGCAGAAAAAACCCACAGTGCACTGATTTATGTATAAGTACAAAAAACATTCAGCTGCAGATTTTAAGGTCCTATAATCAAACCTTTGTGTTTATCAACTTAAAACCTTCCATATAAGCTTTGCTTCTGCCAAACTGTCAGTGTAATGCAGGTATGACAATATTAGACATACCTATCCATGAGTTAAAGTCATCTAAAAAAACATATTCAAAATACCCATGATAGAACCCAAGTAATTATCTCAGATTAGATCACACAGGTTTTCAAAAGGAGCACAAAGCATTGCACCCCCTTTCACCATCCAGCATGCTTTGTGCAAACCATCATCAGCACACTTGTTTTATGACACAGTTTATGTGCAGGTTAGACAGAGAAAGAAATGGGTGAGAAGGTCAGACAGATTAATTGATGCATACAGAGATGGAGGAACAGTATGGAAAAAGTCAGAGTAGGTGACGGTGAAAAAAGAAAGACAAACAGCAGCATGAGCCTGAAAACAAAAATGGGAAGTTACCTGTAGGGTCAAACTCATTGGAGGGAAGTGCAGTTTTATCACTTTTGGGTTTCTTGTCCGGGGGATGGTCTTTACTGAGTATGCTGCTGGTTCTACAGAAAAAAGAAACACCCACGAGAAACAAAAACTAAGCAGCTTACAAACAACACTGCAATTTTTATACATAGCACTTTTTACAGGCAGTGTCTTGTATTGCATGTGTCCTGCTGTATAATAACGTGTGCATGCATAGGCTTCATCCAAATGAATGTGGAATTACACCAATACACAGCAACAACAACTGTTCATTACTGAGTTGAGGGTGATGTGGAAAGAGGACCTAGTAGTGTATCAATCATGCTGAGTGTGTCTACTGTATAATGTGACAGCCAGAGAGGATGTGGAGCTGCTTTGCTGAGTGCCCAGAGAGCAAGGCCAGAGAAAGGATGCTCCTCAGAGGAGGTGCCACAAGGCCAGACTCCAGCTTGAACCTCGGGAGGCTATGTATGGCTGCCTCTGCCTAAACTGGCCCCAACTGTGAAAGGCTACTGTTCTGTTCACAGTGAAAGGCAGTGCTGGGCCGCCCTTAGATGAGGGACCCCTTTGTCCCTCATTTTGTGTATGTGTGCGTGTACATGAGTGTGGGGGGAGGGTGTGTTTGGTCTTAACTCTGAAGACTTCTGTGTTGCAGCACACCAGGCCTAGTAAAACCTCTCTCATTTCTCTCATCTGGAGCTGTGTGTAAACTACTGGTGCGTATGTGTGCGTTGCCTCCGATTAGCATGTGTGTCTCTGCAATAAAATATGAGAAAATAATGATTCTTACCTGTTTGCTTTCTTGGGAAACCTGCAAGATAAAACAGAGCGACCATAAGTATCTCACAGAAACGATCTGAGTAATATCATTAAATACATTTAAACAAATAAATAAATATATTAAATATATGGGGCTGAAAAACAAGAAGCCAAGTTGACAGCTTCTCCTGAGACCAGCATAGTGGTAAACATGATAATCCTGATCAAACATCAGAGGTCTTCAGCTGCAGATTAAATCCTTTTCCAGGTCAAATGTCCCCCGCCACTCAGTTCTCAGTTTGTTTGCACGCGCTGTGATTTAGTTCCTCACAGACATTATGACTTGACTGTAATAATCATATCCTAATCACATCCATGGCCTGTTTCCTTCGAGGCAGCCTGCCCTGAGACTGATCGCTGCCAGAGTGGTGATGTGATGACATAATCTCTCTCAGCACCATATTGGGGAAAGGCAGTGTTTTCCAGAAAGTTAGACATTGGAGTGCCGACTTGTTATACTCAAATCACTGATTGATTTCATCTTTCGGGTGAGTAAGTTTCTCACAAAACCTGACTCCAGTACTTGGTGAAGGATGAATAAAAGACATTAGCCTCACTTGGCTGAATGGCAAATTTCCTCTTTATGTTCAAGGTTTCTTTAACTCACTGAGGGAGAATCTACTCCAAAGCATTTTAAAGAATAATATTATTGAAATATTTTTTTTGTAATGCACTTTCCACTGAAAGGAAAAAAAAATCTCTAACACTCATGAGTTTTGTGCTAATTATCTGGGTGGCCCCTCAAGTCTACATTATTCCTGGTGGGGTCTGCATAGTCAGGATAGTTCACTTTCAGAGGGAGCCAGTGATTTGCCATTCTTTCACTGGGGTGAAAGTAATACGGTTACATTAGTTACCCTAAAGACTAAATTTAGTTTTATAATTTTTGTTTGTGGTGAAGAAAACAAAAAATGGAAGACTGATGTCTTAGCCAGAAAAAATACATTTTCAAACTTCATGTAATGCCCACTGCTCTTTAGTCAGGTTGTCTCTGCTTAGTGAGACAAACACTTTTTTTTATATTTCACATTGTTAAATCTAAAGTTACTCTTTAAACTCACAATAAATACACACAATATTATAAGTAATATGTAAGTAGTATTATAATACAAGTACACATGACTTGACCAGTCTTCATAATGGGAAGGTCTCACGACTAACTAGCCCACATTAACTCTTTTTCTCCTGGCGACAGTGTGTCCCATTCAGAGCCATGCAGGGGCAGCTGAATGGCCCGTTTATGAAAATGCCTCAGACTGTAATAAGTTCCAGAGCCTCCAGCAGAAAAAAACTGGAGAGATGGAAAAGTCAGCACATAAACACACACACACACTAAGCTATGACATGTGTATCCACAAGCTTAAGGATGGCAAAAGTGAGTAGGCAGACAATGTTCTTGGTTGATCATACGGGAGCAAATGGAAACATTACAGTCCAACCAGGTTCTATAAGGTTGGATGATGCATCAAGTCAACTGTGATGTCCGTGCTGAACTAGACTTCAAAATCCAGCTTTCAGAAATAATGCTGTGCCTATAAATTATGTTTCAATAAAGTGTTGTACATCTGAAAACTGTCAAAAGAGAACTGAAAAGATTTTTGTTTAGAATTATATCAATACATACATAAAGGAGACCCCAAGAGGACAACAAGGAGAAAAGAGAAGGACTGAGTAGTGGTGAATGAGAGACAGTGAAGAGACTGAAACACACAGTAGAAAACATTACAGACTGAGAAAAAAAGTGTGTTGAAACATCATTACTGATATTAAGGGGCGTACACACATGTAAAAAGCCTAAAGGTTAATTCTACTTTACTAAAAAAAAAAGGTCAGGAAAAATAAATTACTTTCCACACAAATAATAGTACTTAAATTGGCAGAGCTTGTGTGAGTTTCAAAAGGTATGAATTTGACTTTTCACCATAAAATACATATTTTACTGTTACAAGTATATATAAATATACTTGTAACAGTAAACAGTAGACACCCAAGTTGACAACAATGTTTCCATTAAATTAAATAAAAGCTTTCTCTCTAAGGGCAACTTTCTATCTAGGTGGCTGAGAGTGTTGCCGTCACACCAATATTTGCACTACATAAAATAAAAACAGTAAAAACTTTACTTCAAAAAAATACATTTGTTGAATAAATCAACTGTTTTAAAAGCAATATATGACATCAAACGGAACTCCTTTGTGAACTGACTGAATGTCAGATAACTATAATTATTTGGCTCGTGTGTAACTAGAACCAAATAATACCAACCAAATAACCAGAACCATAATAACATCTAACATAGTCACAAACGTGACTGACAAAAGACAACAAAGATGCAAGTCACCAAAACAAAAATACCTTTCAAACACAGTTCAGACAAGTTGTCAAGTGCTGCTACAGATATTATTTTATTAATATAATCATGCACAACAAAAGTACTAAAAAAGGGATTTAACAATAAGCATTCACTGCTAAACGTTCCTGTCTTCTGTACTGTCTATAACCAGGATTGAATCAGATGAAGGCTTGGAGTACCACCTTAAGCAATATAAAAATTCACCTCATGTACATACGTGTGACTGAAATCAGACATAATACATAACACGTTTTTGATAGCCGACTTATTTATTAATGTCAGATATCTAAATTTGAACTGTGTGTGTACCTGAAAATAAAAACTGAACCATTTACAGTAGCTCAATATAAACCTTTGCAGGACATGGTTTAATTAATTAAATTTTGAATGTAAGAGAAAAAACTGACCAAGCAGCGTAAATAAACGTTACTGTTACTACTACATCCATACTGTTGGTAGACACATGAAACATACACACTGATGTGACTGACCGAACATAAAATAATTAATGTCTAATGATTTTTCTCTGACTGCAAGAAAAGATCACACGGCCACCTTTTTGCGTAAATCAGAGTAACAAATCATATGAGCGTACCTGCTATGTAAAATGTGTACAGGCTGGCATGTCTGAAGGTGACATGTTAACTCAGGTTGGTAATTCAAAAAGAATAGACCACAGCCATCGTGTTAATTGCATTTCCAATGTTTCTCTTGCTATGTCATATCATGCCGTTTTGAAATCTGTGGCAACCATAGAGCTTATTTTTAAGTGGCATAAGGCATATTACAAAATAATAATTAGTGGATTTAATATACAGTAAAAAGACTGGAAGATCACTGGCCTAGAACATAAATAACATAATGTTTATGGGTGAAAGGCTGCTTTTTAACGGCTGCTTTCAGTATAAAAGTCTGACACAATGTTAAAAGAACAAAAGAAACCTCCTCTGTGTCTTAGCACATTAAAGTAACTCATAAAAATGGTAATGTCAACAGTAATGACATGACTCAACAGATTCAAACAAAAGTCTGTAAGGTGCGGCAAAGCTATTTTAAATGTCAAAGTACTCAAACAACTTTTTATTTATTCTAGTTCGTCAACTTCAGCCTTGTCGATGTACACTACATTTACTGTCAAAATTTAAGGTGGAGTTTCTAATGGATTCCTTGTGGATACATTTTACACAAGTTAACATAGCATTCTGTTAATTTGTAACAAGATTAAACGTGATTAATCATATATATGTAATTTTCAATTCAAATTTTCAATAAGTCAGTACATATACAGGAGCTAGTAAAAGACCTGTTGGCCTCACACTGCTGTATCAGTTTTTATTCTGATTACTTTAACTTGCATTCTTAACATTAACCCAATATTTACTGTGTAAATAAGTAACTGCCATAGTTATGTAGGTACTAACATAGCTTAACAGGCTCCATTATGAGCATTTGACCTCATTTTATCCTCGAGTGTAGTTGAAGTTTCTTCTACGAAAATAATATACCGCATGCCACTGAAAAATGTGAAAAAACAGTGACAAAGCTAATTCTAAGAGGAGACGGATACAAACTCCAGTCAGTGCACGGATGACTAGTCATATCAAAGGGTCTCATTTCCAGGGCTATGTTTCTCTCGAGATGCCACTAAAATAGTGTAACTGACACAGTCACTGCTCATACAACTTCACAGTAAATCTCAAGTGATCTACCACACTGGTTCCACATCAGAGGTGAATTATCTGCTCAGTAAACAGCAGTAGACTATTGTTCTAGTGTCAGTATGGCCTAATGATATTCCAACTTATTAGGTTCCATGCATATGTTATCGAATATAATGGCATTTCAATAACATCAGGCAGGTGGACCTCCTGAGCTACTCAGAACTATGCAAAATGTAAATGGCAAAATAAAATGTGAAAAGAGAATAGAGAGATTAAACAAAAAGCAGACAAAAGTATAAATATTCTGCAGTCATGGGTTATTACTGAACTGTGAGTATATCAAATTGTAAACCCCATATCCAAAAAGTTTAACATTTTCTGTTATACCTCAGTTTGACCAAGAATTTGGACTTATAGACCCTTCTGAGAGAATGTCTTCATCACTAAGAAATAATTCATTCATAAGAATCTGTTTTGTAGTGGACTGCAGACAAAAGAGAGAGATTGATTTTTATGAATATATCTAATAACTTTAGATGTAGATGGATAACTTTAAAATGTGTCTTCATTATACAAAAAGAAGTACCCTGGTCTAGGAGAAACTCAACTGAAATTTGATTTACTTTTCTCTAAAGACCAACAGTGTTTAAGAATCAATTTCACATACAGTATATGTGAAAGTCTTCAAGTCTGAGCTAGGAGCTTCTTCTGGACGTGGCCATTAAATGTGCAGGGAGTGAGAGAGAGAGAAAAGGCCGAGTCAGAACAGGGTGGGATGGGAGGGGCAGCAGTGGAGCGGGCCTGGGCTTGAATGCTCCATTGAGGTTTGGTGTTTTGATGGAAAACTGTGGCAGAGCTGGGCCAACTGCAGCAACAGTTGCAGCAAGAGAGGCTGGGACCAGACAAGACCACGGAGAGAGAAAGAGTAGTGAAAGAGCAGGGACCAAAGAGCCCTGAGGGAGCAGGACTCTGACACACAGCCATTTCTGTGAAAAGGTCTCCCAAACAGAAGAGGAAGGACAAAAGTGAACTAAATTAACTAATGCAAGATTCAAGGAAGGAAGCCCTTCAGATTATTCTCCGTTCCTCATAGAAACAATTCAAGCAGATGTAGAAACGTTACTGAGGTTAAACTGGGAGTTGAATTATGAACAAGTAATTCAATATTAATATTAGGGCCAGCACAAAAAATGAAACTTCAAAATGATCATGAGGCAAGGTAGGTGGGAACAACATGGTACTCTAAACACTGACCTTTCCCAGTTGTAACTTGTTATATGTGGAGTTGCTGCAGTAATCTGGAGACTCCTACCAGATCAACACAGATCACAACACATGTGTTGTTGAAGCTGGGAGAGGTGGGGCCTGTCTGAAAGGATGAGAGAATTGGGACAGTTTTGGGAGTTACCTGCAGGCTGCGGAGATCAGACCGAGGTGTGTTCCATTGCAGGAGGTGAAATACAAGACAATTTTACACACTGCAGCACACCCTCACCAGCTGGTTTCCATGGGAAATGTTGGAAAAGTGTAACTCTGTGGTCATGGCACAACATCCTCTGATGTTTTTTGTGCCACTGGTCTGGCAGGTATACTATGGAACTGGCAATATGCCCTGGCATTCACGCCAGCCCTTTAAAACTGGTCTGTGACTCTATCTCAGTGATACACTCTCCTCAACAGTCTGATTCATGTCTGCAGCCAGCCAATGGGAGAGAACACACACACATACTGCTTGTTATCTAATCTATATACCTGAGTCACACAATGTGGGTGCACACACAAACACACAGCCTGCATGACATCACTGCTTTTCATTCCATGTCACTGAGAAAGTAGTAGTCTACAGCCACATAGCAACACTCTCTTTAAACTGCCTTGTGTATTAGTCTTTTTTTTTATTGTTTTGTTCCTTTGTGTTCTTAAAAAAAACACCATAGTATGTCATTTATGTAAAATTAAAAAATAATATGTATACATATTTCGCACCCTTTCGTGTGGGGTATTTGTTAATTTTAAATTAATAGAATTGATTAGTTTTTTTTAGTTTAACTAAAAATCAAACAACAGAACAAAACTTATGAGATCTCTGTTCAGCATACTATAATGAATAAAGATGAAACAAAATAACTGTTATTTTTGTTAAACAATCCCAATCACAGTCCCCATCTGAAAGCACTGAACCATGTTCTTTTTTAACCAGTGATTTGCATCGACGCATTTAAACGTGCAAATCCTCTGTGCCTGTACATCTTTCTCATCTTTCACACGAGTCCAGTTTTGCAAACCCGCAAATGCAAAGCTCGGTACTGGAGCTGCACTCATGCCAACACAACTCATTTTTGTAATTTGTGCTAACTTTAGTTTAACACAATCAGTCACATGAGCAGTAAAAATATTACTACCTGGTGGTGTTAATGTTGGAATGGACCAGTGTCAGCATGAGCTCTCTGAAATGTCTGTAGGCACACAGGTTCAAAAATATCCAGGACTGACAAACCAAAGTTGAGTCTAACATCTGAGCCAGGTTGGGTTTAGACAAAAAAGCACTTTAGTAGGGGTTAGAGACAGGTTGTGTTTTGGATTTAATATTAGAACACACGTTGTGTATCAAGTGACTATCAAATTTATTTCCATTAATCCAGCGTTTATTAATGGTCCATTAATAACGCTGGATTCACAAAACTGCAAGACCAGATATTTTTGAGGGAAACAAAACTGTATGTTGTAGATCCGATATTTTGGCACGCAAAAATATGTTGCCTGAATATTTTTTAAATTAATATGTTAAATATATTTGTGACTTGTCATTTATGTTAAAAACAGTAAACATACTGTATGATCATTGTGTTAACAGAAAACGCCATCGAGATGCAATTACGTTCCCCTCAGAAACGTTTGATTGCAGTTTAGTTGTAGCCTACTGAAGCATAATTGTTTGGAGACCTGGTTGTCATACACAGCAGCTGTGATCCACTGTGTGTTGTTGTTCTGACACCTGTCGATCATAGCCAGCAGTAATATTAAACTACAAGATCAAACCACCACTTTGTGTTACTCTTTTGGATAGTCACTGTAATGAATCACTTTAAACTTCACCCGGCTGTAGCTGTTTATACTGTAAGTAGGAATACATGATACTGCCCCAGTCAGATGTGCAAAACACCTGCAGTCAGCTCCAGTAACAAATGCAAAGTGACACAAAGATAACTGATTTTTCACTAATCGTCTGTCTGAATATCCAGATACTGTCAGTCAGCTGCATTCTCAATTAGGCTACAGAATGATAAGTAGATGTAATAAAATTGCATTAGTTAGTTAGCTACATTTAGTCAATTATTACCTGTGCCCATACCTGAATATTCAATAAGAAGAATTTCTTTACCCATTGTAAATTATTAAATACATACATGTGGACTCCACAAACAGTCTCTCTGGACCCTCACAGACTTGAGAGGCTGTGAAATCTGCATCCTAGACACTGTAGCAGACATGTGGATGCGAGAAGTTCTCTGCAACGATGGAAGACCTTACTGTAAGGATGACCATCTCAGCAACATTCCTGTCATCAGTCAGGTCTTTACAGAAAGAGTGACTAGATGAAAGCCTCTGTGAGAAAAAGGCATATGTCAGCCCTCTTAAAGTTTCCAAAATGGCACTGAAAGAACTCTGAGTGTAAGGAAACTGGAGAGAATTAGGGGAAAGATTAATGCAGGCAAATACAGTGAGCTCCATGTGACCTGAGATTGTGATGCCAGTTCACCTTTCAGCACAATGACCTGAAGCAAATAGGCAGGACAACGCTGGAGGTAGTTTTCACTACAAGTCTCTCATAGTCTGATTGTCCTTGAGTGGTCTAGTCCAAGCCAAAACTAAACCCCATAGAACATCTATGGAGAGGTGAAGTTCACTTTCCATCCAGTCAGATAGAGCTTAAAAGGATCTGCCAGAAAGAATGGGACAACCCACCCAAATCCAGGTGTGAGATACTTGTAGAGACATACCCAAGAAGACTTGAAGCTATAATTGCTGCCATTGCAGCTTTTACAAGGCTACAAAAGACTGAATACATCTGTAAATGGGACATTTCTGTTTGCAATTTCTAAAACCACTTTCACATTGTCATTATGGGTTATTGGGTGTAGATAATAGTTATTGTTAGTTATTACATTACGACACAAAGGGCCTGCGTGCACAATCTTGAAAACTGCATGTTTCATTAATGGGCATTTAGCAGGTGATGTACAAGTAAAAACATGGTGGAGGTACCCGTTTTTAAATTTACAAAGAATTTTTTGTGAAATCAGCCCATAGCTCAACCAACAGCTCCAAAACTAGATCACTAGAAAGACTATATGTTTGTGTTATCTATTCTTCTGTCTTTCCAAATATATTAACACAAGTGGTAACAAGTGGTTGTTATTATTATTATTATTATCAGATTTGATGCATTCTTTCATTTCTTCTATGCCCCCTCCTCCCCCAAATAACAGCAGTCATCTGTGCACAGATTGCACCTGTTTTTCAAATATACTGTATTAAAAACAGACGCAATCATGTCCACCACAATCGCTTTCATGTTTGATAAATTACATTGAGTATGCTCAATTTATGTTGTTGTATGTTTATTTGCATTTTCTCCTCCCTGTGCAAATGTTTTGTGCATTTAGGCAAAAATGCCCCACTCTGCATATTTATGCAGGTTAAGGTGCAAAATCCACAGCATGCACTATTTTGCTCATTTTAATGACAAAATCCTCAGCCCGCAACCTTACAACATCAGTTGCGCAGTTTTGGGTTGTTGTTTTTTTACAGGTGACAAGTTTACAAATTTTTTTACATGCCTTTAGCCTTAACCTTTAGTAAACCAGGCCCAAAATATACAAAAAGGTGTAAGAGACTGAATACTTTCTGAAATAAATAAAAAGTAAATGGTATATTAATAAAAAGGAAATTACCTGAAGCCTGATATTGCAGTTATATCTCAAACACACTGTTCAGTTTACATCCACACTGTTTTGGCAATACTCTATCTGAATGTTTATGTCAATAAAGTCAGAGAACGAAAGAGAGAGGTGTGGTCTGTGTTAGAGACACAGGAGCAATAGTTCTGGAGCTCAAGCTTCAGCCTCAGGGGGAAAACGATGCCCTTTCTGCCCCAATAAACCTCATCAGGATTCCTGACATGAGGGCCGGAGGATGGACATTTCTTCACGCTATGCTGCAGCGGTGGGAAAGGAAAATGTGGTGGTTCAACATGCTACACTAAATGCTGCTGATCATACACCCTGCCCCAAAACGGGAGCACTTTTCTAATCAATGACTACCTTTTATGATCTGAGTAAATCACTGAAATTTTGCTAATGAAGTACATTCCTTTTTAGGTCCCAAGTTTAGCATTACATTTTAGGGTCTGTTGACATGTTTGCCAGGCACACATAGGCACCAGGAAAAGACTTATATGAATGACTTAGTAGCCTGCAATGATCTCAAAGCTTTATTAAAAGCTGACCTATGAAGGAATTTAAGCTGATGCAACATTACTGACACATCATTCTCTCCAAAGCTATAAAATGTTCCATCTATTATACTATACTTAAAAAAAAATGAGCTTGGTAAAAGCAAGCTGATACTTAATATCCTGAGTGTTTCATCACTAAGGGAAACGGTCTGTCATTAGGCAACAAAAATACATTTCTCTGCACTAAAGATTGTTATGGCAAAAGTGTAATGATTAAAAGTACATGCCTGTACTTTTGCTTCCTCGTCACCCCTTCCTACCGTGGCTTTCTGCTATCAAATAAATGTGTGGTCATTCAGAAAGCTAAACATGACTGCAGGCTGCTAACAGAACTTGTGTTCTAACACTGGTTCTTGTAGAAAACTAGTATTGGTGTGTTAGTCTGTGTAGTCACCCCTAAATCAGCAGAAACAGAAAGTGTAAGATTAATCATAGTGCAGCACATTGCTGATATTTCTCTACACTACAGCCCTTCCTAGCAGAGAGAGACAACGTTTAATTAGAGCATCCTCATTCTGAGTCCCAGGAAAGGAGACTCTCAACATGCCAAATAAATCACATCCAATCAGCTACAGCAGTGAGGCTGCTATTAAACACTCACCCTGATTTCCAGCTGTGTCGGACAAAGATACAGCACACTTACAACATGAACAAAAATGTTTTTAGATATATTTACAAAAAATTTAAATATGTATAAACATGGTGTCAAATAGAGAAATCTAACATATATCACCACTGTCAGAATGTCATGCTCTCACAAGGACCACAGTTAGCTTGAAGGCACTAGCCTAGTTCATGGCTACATAACCCTTACATGGACATGTGAGGACATGACACTTGGGCAAGACAGCTCTCTTGCCTTGTCCCCCTTTTCTCCATTGTTGTGATCCTGTATTTTATGGAGTGAAAGTAATGTTTGGGCCCTGAAGCTCTCTTTGATAACAGGACAGGGTTGTAGAGTGTGTCCACAAGCATCAGCATCACAGGGCTGGGTGAAAGACCCCCACTTCCCCAGCACTCGGAGCCCCAGCTAATGTCCAGACTCCACCCACTGCACAACATCATTACCCCTGGGGCGATGCCTGTTTTTTTCCTCTCTGTCATCTCCTTCTCGTTTTCTGTCTCAGTGTCCCCTTCTTTTCTTTTAGCCAGGCTCAACTTGACTAAGATCAACTCCCCCTAAAAGACACAGAAAACATCCTACCTAAACTTCAGAAATGGCTTTGGATTTTCACCTGTCAACTTTTCATTTGTACTTGGCATAACAACAATGTGGTGGTGAAAAAAACAGACTAAGCAAAGAACTGAATAAAAGATGGATGCAGTCAAGAGAGCGTGTGGGTGAAAAATAGTTAAGTGGGACCTGGCAATAGTGTACAGACTGTGGTGAGAATTGGTGTGTGCCTGCCAAAGTGGCATCCAAGTGTGAACGGAGTTTTCCAAAGGTCGTATTCTACATTGTATAAACACACAAAACTAAGAATCTGGTCACTTATTCAGTGCAGATGTTCAGATTTAAGGTGTTTAGGTTTGAATACAGACAGTGTACTAATAAGGACAACTTTAGTCACAACCATGCCACCACCCACAATGTGGCCATGTTGTCAATAACAAAACCTATTTTCAGTGCACGGTGTTAAATGCAGCTGCAATTGCAACAGTAGAAACGCTCGAGGGTTGGACAAGGTGAAATGACAATATAGCAGAATTTCTCTTTTAACTGGTGCCTTGACGTGTCTGCTGGTAGTTGTAGTCACGTCAGATTTTGAAAATGAATACAGGAAGACAAACATCTAGAGCAGCTGTATATGTAAATGCATTATTAAAATTTATTTTTTGAATCAAATAATATACTAATTTAAAATCTTACACAATCTCAGCAACAATTCTTCAGACTGATGAAAAAAAAAACATACCGAGATTTGAGGCCAGACTGTTACTGTACAAAATACTACAATCAATCATTCCAGTTCACAATGACACTCTTTTTGCAATGAGTGTATGCATCATGCAGAGACTCTGAAACTACGCACCTGTAGCAAATTAATTAACTGTCTGCACTTCCAGCGCACTGACTGTGCATGTGTCAGACAAGTATACCAGGCACTGTTCTTGTGAATAGGTTAAAATGCAAAGTTTTTCTTCGCTTTTCATGTTGTTCAGTCAAATACAACAAATGAAGGAGCTCTTCTTCTTGTTGCTTATTATCCAGTTACCATTATGTGTTGTGTATCCATTCACCTTCTTAAAGCTTTTATGCTTATGCAGAACCACCTTAAAGTATGACCACAAATTTGGGATTGATTTAAAACTGCACAGACACAATCTCAATCAATGATGACCTTTTTCTTTATGATGACAGGATTTACTGCTAAGCTGTTGTATTTGACTAGAGATCTTAGTGTTATTTTGTATTTTCCCATACACTACCCCTGGTCCATTGTTGTAGGTAAAATATATTGTTGGACTAACAAAACTATTGTTTATTTATGTTAAAACATATTTAACAGCAAAAAAATCATAAAAAATGATAGACTTTTTAAGACTAATTTAAAGCTGTTGCTTACTTCACACATCTGGAGCATGTTTACATTTACTTTGCATTAAAAATGCATAACCACAATCTACATGACACAAATCATGTAGGGTCCACCACCATGAGTGACTCACCGCAATGCATTTTTTAGCACTTGAAAAGAGCAATGCTTAAGATTAGCGGATCTGAAAATACAGTTACAGTGTTTCTGCTGCAGCCTCTCCTCTCTGTGATCATGGGCAGGGATCAGCTTGTCCATACAAAGTGGACGGCATCCAGGAGAACACAGGGACTCCAAGTAAACTGAGACTTTGTACATTGTTACACTACACTTGAATAAAAAAATAAATATAAATAGCTAGTCAATAAATAGTTCATCAAAACAACTGTTAAACAGGCACAAACAGAATAACAAACATCCCATGTCTCCCGGACGTTTCAGGAGTCTCCCGCATTTTAACAGCAGCTCCCCGATATCCACCTGCAAATTACATAAAATCTGCTTGATATAAGATACTTCCTCTCTTCTTGTCGTGAGTGCGGCTACTGCACATAGGAGTACACTGTGTGTATAAGTGACCATTGCTCACAGCAGAAGTGCGTATGAGGCTTTCAGGGGCAGTACGGAATCTGTGTTTTGGAAACTTTTTTAAAACCCTGGAAATAATTAAAATATTTTCATAACTCACTAAATTCTCATTTAAGTTCAGCATATTTGTGTCTCATTTGGCATCGGCCATTGAAAAACCCATTACCATACCAACAAACGGTTGACCACAAGTTGTCAGGTATGTAAAACTTAATAAGTATAATGCCTATTTAATATGACAGCAGCTGCAGACAACTATTCTGTATAACTGATTAATCTTGCAACTGTGACGCTGCTCTATGAAGAACATTAAGCCGCCAGATACATACAATTGTGTTGCTGTCTATTCGACTGCCCTACTTGGATGTGAGAGGGCATTTTCTAGGTTTTAAACCCATAGTCTGATATCTTACAAATGTGTTGCCCAATTAATTTCATAAGTTCATCTTAACCTGAACTTCATTTTTTTCCAATCTGCTAAAGTGTTATAGTTTCACTGGCAAGAAACACGTTAGTG
This sequence comes from Sandelia bainsii, assembly GCA_032362345.1. Lineage (NCBI taxonomy): Eukaryota > Metazoa > Chordata > Actinopteri > Anabantiformes > Anabantidae > Sandelia > Sandelia bainsii. Next base: position 18,291,088 of record JAUMHL010000005.1, read on the forward strand.
TGTTAGTGGGCCTATGCACTTGTGATTAGAGCTTTAAATGACTGCTGGATAGTCATTTTAATGCACTGTTCAGAGCAGCTGACACAGCTTCCCCAGTATCAGTGCTGATTAGATGGAGTAGACGCATACTGCAATATCAAGGAGGGATGCCAAATACAAGAGACGCATACAAGCAGACCAAGCTGTCACAACTACTCAAAAAAACATTTATCATAAGAAAATAAATTCCACTGCAGTAAGCAGACATAAACTCCAGTGTCATGTTGTTATAAACTGCAAATCAGATGTTTGACACTGACTGATAAGAATTTTGCTGAACCATTTAAATAATTTATCCAGTACACTAACCAAGCTCCCTAGATTTACCTGACCTACACTGATGGACCTGGAGAATAGCATACACCAGACAGTCAATTTGCTCCCACTGAAAACTATTGTTTACTATAGGTGATGTCACCAGCACCACTTTCCGGGAGGGCCTCAGGAGGGGTGAGAAAAACGTGGAGATCAGCAGAACTCTATGACAAAGAGCTAACAGCACACTAAACTGACCCACCGGCTGATGGCCCAACCCCGATGGATGTTGGATGCATACCGCCACCAAATCCAACTGAGCAAAAACAAAATGAACTACACATAAAGGGACAATAAGCAAGGACAGGGAGATACAGATGGACTTAAGTGGAGAGAGACAGACAGACATTGCCATCAACAAATAAAGTCATTTTCATCAACCATCATTTGAAAAACACCCAGGGAAATAGCAGCATCCTAAATAATAATTCAGATTACAAGCCAACTCAATTTTTGTGCAACAGGAGTTCAGAGCAAATTGCTTCTAAGAACTACAGGCTGCTATCACACAATTTTTGTCAATATTCTTGCCACAATTCCCTGCATCGTGTAATACTGGTAGAGTAATAACAGGTATAGTTTTAGACAGAGAACAACATATTAAATAAAGAAATTTGCCGTTATTTAGTCAAAGATGTCAACCAACATGCTTTGACTAAAGGGAAGACAAATAAGTTTCTCAAGCCTTCACATGCAGCAGCGAATCTGAGATATATACTGTGATACTCTGAGACAATGCACTGTCCAGTAGCAGTATCAACCTAATATTAAGTGCTTAATGACATGAGGAGTATCTCTGTGATTTATTTTTTTTACCAACTCCAGTTTACATTGTATTACAGTTTTGTTGAAGAGATTGAAAATGAATGATTTTACTGATAAATACCACCAGAGACATCATAATATCTACACTGGCCTAGTCAACAGTGCCATGCACATTGTTGTGGTAATACTATTTAAAAAAACATGCGCGCGCACACACAAAGAGCACCACAAAAGCAGTTGGTGCCAGCCTCTGTTGCCATCATTGCAGTGAGGGAGGGGGGTCATGTAAAATGGGATTGGGCTTTGGCCTCTAGCTCTAGCCATGAGGACATTTAATATCCCAACCTGTGCAATAAGCTTCCCTCTGCTCTGAATCCACCGACCACATTACACTGCACTGGCCTGTGCTCTTTGCAGGTATGTGGAATTCAGGAATGAAGGCTAAATGTAATGTAACATCTGTTTCACTGACAGTGACCGTAAGACTGAGGAGAATAAAAAACTTTATTCTCCACGTACAAAGTGAGATACTTCCTCCTGTACTAATGAAAAGAATATGTATGTACAGTGTGCCACAATGGATTACAATGGTACAGACTGATCATTCTCTACAATTTAGTTTGTTTGTCAGGCCATGACACACTATTTGCCCTGCTGGTCTTAGCAACAGCATCCAGCAACCTTTGAGTTTAAGTTGACTGATGTCTTAGATAAGATGCTTACTTGATGGAGCTAAGGTTTTGTCTAAATCCAGAGATTGTTTTAATAGGTGTAGGGGAAGGTTAGATTTAAAGGCTTAGAGCTAATAGTGATGTTGAAAGGTGTACAGGGATTACAGATGACTGTTCCCTGGCACACAACCATTGGCCAGCCTTTTTTTTGCTGCCTGGACAAGTAGTACTTGACTGTCTGAAGAGAACTCCATTACCCATGCTGAGATCAGCAGAGTTTCCATCAAGAGCTGGTGTCCTTCCTTAGTAATTAGATTGTATAACACAGTTATTACTATACACATCACCAGAAAAAAAGCACTTTGCTAGTACTATGCACAACTTATTTCCATCAGACTGTGGGTTGTGTTTCAGCTGATCTGTGTCATACCCAAATAAGCAAACATAAAGATGTTCTATTCACATAATAGATTAAGTGTATGCATTTGTTTCTGCAGAAAATGCATCAGTTTAATATAAAAGACACACTGTATATTGTACCTGTCAGTGAAGCTGGACTGTGTGTCACTCATTGGGCTTCCGGTTCTAGATTTGCAGAAAATTATATCCGATTAACATTTTCCAGAGTGTGATGAGGCGATTTCCTGGAGCGTCCTTCTCTGGCATTCGTCTAAGTAGGCAAGGATTTGGGGAATGACGTTGAGAATAAATTAATTGTAGGACACTGTTGGGTTGTTGCAAGGCACGTCCAAACACTTGAGGAAACAAAAATACTGCCAATCTGTCAACCAACACGCCTTGTCAAAACCGAATAGCAGCGAGGAATCTACAGTACAGACCTTAAAAAAATAATCGGGGCCTCTGTCGTATTAGCTGCACAGACAGATGAGCTTCTACCCCGGCAATAAACAATATTTTGGCAACAAGAATAAATATACTGCTCCAGCTAGCACAAGTTGCGTGAACTCCTTGTATGAATCCGTTGCATTCACATCCCAGTTTTCCGCCGATATGAACCGTGTAAACAATCCGTATTCCAATGTAACAGACACCTTGGCCCTGCGATGTAGTCCGCCTGCCACCACCCCTGCTCGGCTCAATGGCTTCGGAGCCTAAAGGATCTTTGAAGATGCTGAAAATTCCTCCAAACCCATTTGGTATTCCCTGCTCCCAGAAATGCCTGTCTGTGGCTGTGGGGACGAGTCTCCCGTGACCATGAGAAACGCTCAGTACTGCGTTTCAACGACCCGTGTTGCAAAGAAGCAAAATAACTGCAGCTACTGTTAAACCGGTGCAAGACGTAAGATTCAAAACAAAGTGGTTAGATGGTCGATTATAAAAAAGCACAATGTTTTTTTTTTTTTGGAAAATCCCTTCTCACGGAAGGCTGGCTGGCGTTGAATGTCGCCAGCTACCAGCTAACAAAACAGATGAGCTCTTTCAGCAAAAAACTTTGCTTCGTGTGCTCTTGTTTCGAGTGCAAACTAAGCAAAGTCCCGTTCCAAACAATGAGCCGGCCAACGACCGAAAATATATATACACCACATGAATGTCGACTGGCTTACGATATATCTCCGTGTTATGTCCTTCAAAAAGTCTCCTTAAGGAAAGAAAATCCAGTGAAGTCGGCTAACACAGCGCAGCGCTCATTGACTCCATGTTTCCACAATTCAGTCGTTTCTCGGCAGAATTCCCGTGGATGGAAGCAGGCTAGCTGTGTGGCCAGCTAACGGGACACAAAGTAACAACCACTCCTCTGTAAACAACGACAAAAAACACCGAGGCGCTTAAAACTTTTATCGAACACCAAACGCCGTTTTTTTCCAACATAGGACGCTATTTGTATAAGAATATAACTTTCGAAAAGGTACCGAAAATCCCACTTTTGTCCGCTAGCAACGCCCTAGCCAGCTAGCCGTCGGAGTCCAGTAGCGCTTCCACTCACCACTTCCGCCGGGAGAGGGGAAAACTCATTTTGTTTCAGAATAACGTTAGAAAACAGAGCTGCAAACATCAGGAACAGAATAACTAGCTAACAACTGTATCAACGATGCCACCACTGTCACGACTACTAGTATTAGTAAAATAACCTTCATTCAGCAGCATATTCATATTGTTATAGTGTTCTACTTTGACCGACTATGAATAAAAAAGTCACACAAATGTTATACTGTACATGTTAGACCTAGACCTACCCAACGAGTAGTCGACTAGTTGTGGACAGACAATTAACTGGCAACAATTGTTATGCAAATTGTTTAACATTTTAAAGAGAAAAAAAAAACAAATAACTCTCTTCTATGACAACCACCTGAATATCTTATTTAAAACAATAAAACACCATTTGAGTAATCGAGAAATTCAATCATGTTAATTGATGATCAAAATAATTGTTAATTGCAATATATTAAAGTATTAGACTACTAGCAAATTAGAGTAGTTAACTGACAAATTGTTTATTTAGATATGGAGAGAAACAATGAACAAGGTCAACTGTTTTGTTTACTGGCAGAAAATAAACCAACAACAAAACATTTAAACATTTAACAAATCAAACAAAAAGCCCAAACACTTTTTGGTTCCACTTTCTCAAATGCAAGGATTTGCTGGTGTCATTGTCATTGCATTAACTATCTTTAATATTCAGGCTGCTAAAACAAGCAATTAATGATAATTTAACAGTCAATATGTTCATTATTTACAGCTTACTCTACTTTCAATTACTTCTTTGGTCTTTTTAGTTTGAAAACCAGCATAATAATGCAGTCTGAGAAGACAAGATCTCTTTACAAACCATATTCAATTAAATCAGTTAAGATTCATTGATTCTATTTGTAGTCTATTGAGTTTAGATTTTGCAATTACTGTGCTGTGTTTTTGTAATTAAACCAAACTGAGTCAACAGAATGTATTTAAGTTTACATCACTATAGATAAGGTTACAGTCGGTGGCCAATATCCAAAAGGCCCTTTTTAAAACTAACTGCCAAAGTGTTGCCAAATTACCCTTTAAAAAGCCAGTGCTTGTGTAGATAGAAATATCTCCAATTATTCATCTGTACCTGCTCTCAATCTGTTAGTTTGTTTGGATCATGTCAGGAATTTAGCACACTCATTATCTGAAGTAATAGACTGTTTATATCGTCGTCGTATTGCATTATTTATGTTTCCTGCAGCTGACAATATACTGTACAATACTGCAATATATACACACTGTGTACTACATACATACGCTGTCATCTGCCATGTCAAACTTTGTGTGTGTTCCAATGCAAGAAACATATTTAAAACTGTTAAGGTCATAGACAACTGAAAGAGAAATCTGCCACTTTTGCCTCCCATAGGTATGAGAATTATATAAAAGTGTTTTTTTCCTTTCTGTTTCTTTATTTGCACATTGCCAAATGACTGCACTCGTTTCCTCAATAATCATCCATATGGAATTGAAATGACACCATCGTGTGGACAACTTAGGTAACTTCAGTCTTTTTTCAGCATCTGGGATATTTAATGCAAAAACAGCTTGCACATTTTGTTGTTAAAAATTTATTCTCAAGTATACCAACATCTGTTATTTCACTTTACACATAGATTAAAAGGTCTAATGATGAAACCCAACTCTGAAAATTGGTTGTTTATTACCCATATTCTTGTTTTGGACAGTTTACAACACAAACACAAGACAGAAACCAACAGAAAATTAGGAAAGTACATTCAGATAACTAAGGCACACACCAGTTAGTTTTACTTTCTCTCAGTAGAACTGTGATGGTCAAATGATTTGAACAGTGGCAGCCAGGTAAACAGACTCGTATGAATGCAACAAATTTCAATAAATTTAAATTGGATGGGATGATAGGTGTTTTAGCACTTTACGGCAGAAATTCACGGCCACTAAAATAACAAAGAAGGCATGGTCGTAATAATAAGACCACAGATACAGAGTGTTAGAATAAATCTAAAAGCTGGTTATTTGGTAACATTTAGCATCATACAAATACAGTATTGGACATAAATAAATGATCATATTTCCTACACATAACAAGTCACCTGCTTTAATCCCATGATGCACTGGATTCATATTTTTCCAATAACATCACAGTATGGCAAATTAATGCAAGCTCATACATAAAACATTAAAACCGATGTTCATTCAGACAAAACTGAGACAAATGTAAATATTTAAAAAAACAATAATTGTGAATGTCAATATATTCAGAATCATTAAATTGGGCTAGATTATGTAAAAGGATACAGTAACCTGATATTATTACATAATTTCAATATGATTTAACTGAAAGATAAATGAGAACTATTTTCCAGCCCCAGTTGTGTCATTGCCACTGCCTTCTGTAAAGACTAAATCTAACGTTTTAGAGCCTAAAAATAAAACAATGCTCCTGCATGCATGACTACACAGCTTTTTATCTCGTCTCAAGTCAGAGGCAATCTCGTTGGTCATGATCGTAGCCTATAACGAGCATGGGTAGAGCATGTGTCTCTAAGTGCTGGATAAAAAATAAAAAAAAGATACAGAAGCTGAATCAGAAGTCACACAAATGATCTGTACACTGTACAGATAACTCACAATACACTTCATGTAAACATCAAGTCTTGTATGACAAGACCTCTGTGAGACTGAAACATTTCTCTGTTGAAGTAAATTAATTGGGGGCGATCAGTGCAGAGTACAGATCTTTACAGTGTAGAGTGAAACTGAACACCACAACTGAACAAATTTTGATTCAATTTCACCAAACATTAGAAGATATTTAAAGTGTACACAGATATCCAAATGGAAAATAATGGCGCTTCCACATAGAACTAAAGTATGTAATTGAGACGCTCCTTTCAATGTAACCTTGTGCATGAGAGAAGTAAAATGAAACATTTTTAAGGGGGGCAGACTCTGGAAGATAGGATTTCAGACAGCAGGCAAACACTTATGGGAATTGCTACAAACAAAATAAAGTACTCAAAAACATCACACAGTTATTTTCTTAAATTTCTCACATTTCTGTATAACGCCATATCCCTGAAAATACTGCACCTTCCACATCTATGAAACCCAAGGATTACAAGGAAACCGGTTTTTGATATGACTAAATATGTTTCACAAGGACCATGGGTATTACATGTTAATAGTTTCTTTCCTAACAGTGAGCTTCCCTTTGGAGCAACACCACAAATGACTAGGCCACAGTTCACTGCAACTGAAAGCAACATCTGTTCATGTGTTTATAGAAAGTGCTTTGGTTTTCAGTAAGATAAACTACCTCTGTGTTGTTTGTTAACTGCACCCTTTACACAATAACTAACGTGTTCAGGTGCAATGACTGCATAAAAATGCAATGACAGATGTCATAAGATATTTCGACATAGAAAACGATTACTATCAGTCATCCCTTTTTAAATCTCAGTTTAAACATACAAAAAGTTAATTTGTGCTTTTCCATGCACAAAGTAAAAAACACAGCTATAATGTAAACCAATTTCCTTTAGAGAAATAGAAGCTGATCATTCATTCTTCCCTTTATGACCGTTAGCTGCTACTGCCTTGGGTTGGTCTCTCTGCTCTCTGCGCCAGTTCTTGCTCTTCCGCATGGCAAATCGAACAATGTCCACCATAAACACCCAGGATAGAGCGTACATGGCTACTCCCCCACACTTGATAAAGAATCTGGGTCTTGGGGAGATCAGCTCACAGTACAGCATTGTGCCTCCCACAAATATTCGCATCACCACAAACAGCAGCACAAACAGGACGTCCACCACGTCCCCCAGAAGAGTCCCGTAACGCCCTGTCTGTTTGAGGAACCAGCGTGCCTGCAGGAGGGGGTTGGTGATTTCACTGCCAAAGAGTACTGCACAAGACTCAATGCCAGACTCCCCCAACCACAGGGTCAGCAGGATTCCCAGGATGCTCATGGTGTGGTGGGCCAGCATAACGGGTCCCTCTGTGCGGAAGTACACACACCAAGCCATATCAAAAATAAAGTAGCCCAGGCTCACCACCATGGCACTTATCTGCAGAGGGGTGTTCTTAGTACCTGGAATCCACAAACACAATCAATAAAACAAATTACTGTGGTGCATGTACTGTAACTGATAATATCAACATGCAGAAACAAACATCTGATTAACAAAGATTGCTCTGGGATTGCTACACAAACTATTCCAGTGGCTAGTTTCTATCAGTGTGTATACAAACAGTTGTTGCAAGTATACTTTCAATATGATAATGTAGAACTAAAATAATTAGTCAATCAACTGAAAATGAATGTGCAATATTCATGATAATGTACAATGTTTCAAGTAAAACTGACAGAAATCACTTCAGCTTCTCAATTATGATGCTTTGCTGCTTTTTGTCTTATGTGATTTTAGGATACAGATTAGACAAAATAAGACATCTGAAGATGAACACGTGATTGGGATTTTTAATTATTTTCCTATTTATCATAGACCAAATTATTCAAAAAATATATTAGCAGATTGGCAGTTACATATACGTTTTCGAATCATTACAACAGTTCTTACCATTTGTGATTTGTCTTTACAGTAAATTTGTTGACTATTATAATTTGTTGACTCAAATGTAAGAATTTGAATTAACAGAGGGTTTGTGTCCTACCTGGATAAGTAAAAGGCCAGGGTCCATCTACATAGCCTATGTATGCTGTGATGCAGACAGCCAGCATGCCATGTACCAAGGTGACAAGGCGGCAGTTCCACTCATAACTCCTGGAGCTGTTAACATTGCACAAGATGAAGTAGAAAGAGACCCAGAAGGAAAGGCACAGGAGTGCACAAATCACTAGTAGTGCCATCCTCGCTTCTGAAGACAAAACAAACAAGAGAAGCAGCTAAAACCAACAGCTTCTTTGAGAAACGTATCTGTCAGAAGTCATCAAGCTAACTTCACATTCTATTACACAGTGAGAGAAAAATGCATGGAACCACATCTTGCTCTGTGATATCGCTTACAGTAAAAAAAAAGACAGCATTACCGTCCAAAGACATGGACTGTGCAATCCTTTGTAACTGAGCAACAATTAGCCTTTGCTTGAACTATAATAGCACTATAGTTGGCCAGCCGAGGGTCTGGTGGGGTGAGGGGGATGTCTCTTCTTCTGCTGTGACGTTTGTACTGGGAGGTGAGACCATGCAGATGGACAGGCCCACTCTCACTGGGCTGGAACAAGATGTACACTTCATTCTCAAAGACTTCAAGCAGTTTTCAAAACCAGATGAGAGGGTACTGGGTGCTAGGCCTCAGACAGCTCCCATGGGAGGCAGAAGCTTCTCGAACTGCCCTTTAGAAATTTGTTTTTGCCTTGGTTGTTATGTGCAGCACAGCAGTGACATTATACTAAGTAATGGGACAAATCAGTTTGGGTGCATTGCCAAAAGTGTTTTTTTGTTTGTTTGTTTTTTTGCATAGCAATATGCAAACTATTTAACTAATCTATGTACTATGTAAAAGTATCACATTCACTTGAAACTCTTAATGTTTCTTGCATAAATTGGTTAGCTGAATATATGCAAATATATTTATACAAAAAAAAGCAAATTAAACAAACTGTAAGGCAAAGACAGGTGACATGAAGCAAACAGGGTGTTTGGACATCCTACATTTCTTTACAAAGCAGCATGCAAAACAGATACAGTAAAACAGATAAAACTGAACAGAAATAAGATATCTTGTGTTCTATGCGGTGCTACTAGTTGTTGCAGGACATTCATTTTAAGGAGATTTAAAGGTTTTAAGATGCACAAAGCTAAATGTGTAACATTAATAACGCTTTAATTGCGTTCCCATGGAAACCTCTAAAAGGAAGCAGTTGGGAAGTAGCTGGATTAATGTTCATGTTTTTATTTCACTGCTAAATTAACTTAGTTCATAGATGTTGGTCCACTGAAAGGGCAGCAGAACCAGCACATTATCCCTCGTATGCTCTCATATCGGCTAACTACCCAGTTGGCTGGATCAGATAGCAAGCTAACCATTAGCAAGCTAACGTCACAGGGCCAACAAAGAGGTCTGTAACGCGCTCACAAACGCACTTAAATACCATTACCTTGAATGTGTACATGGGGCTGTTGCTTCGCTCACATCCTTAGTGCTATTTGCCCTGTGAAGATGTGTTTCTGAAGGAGAAGGTGAAAGGTTTGTTTGCAGATACACTAGCTACTATTTGTTGTCCTTTATCTGTGCTGCGCCGGTGGCAACAACAGCATCTCCCTCCTCCCTCAACATCACTTAATTCTCCTTTCCCTCATTAGTCACTGTGCATACAAATATGTCGACTAGAAATATTCACGACAATTGTATCCTGGTGGGATAATCCCGTAAAATACTGGAGCTGATAGGTTATAAATTAGTAGGTCTGCTCAAAAAAAGAAAAAGCACAACTCGATCTTTCTTGCTGGCTCATCTTTTTTGAACAGTGGCGACACCTTGTGTTCAACACCAGGAATCACACACACATTTCCCTCCAGCAGGGGGACAAAATGGAACAGTTTCCTAACAACCTATGTAATATTGTTACAGAAAACATCAAGGATGTTTAAGAATACGTATTACAGCTTATTCTTCTCTTCCTTGATTTCCTGTAAACTCTCTTTTTTCCTATATCTATTACCCAATAAAGACATTAAAATGTCCCCACAATATTGCAGTGCAAAGAAAGATTTTATTGAAACAATTAATGTAAAACAGCAATGGTACATTACCTAATTGCTTTCTCCTTATGGCAACTTTTTTTTTTCTTTTTCTTTTTTTACAGCATATTCAAAACTCTTTCATAGAAAAAATATGTTTAACAACTTAACCTACAATTACATAGCAAAGATATCAGTGGAAATGTTAAGGCACTTGATCACCGTGAAAGGCAACAAATAGAAATGTTTCGCTCATTTGGTTCTTTAGTTAGCAGGACATACTGACACACAAATCACAAAAGGAGCTTTTTGATAAGGCAGTAAAGACTGAAATGAAGATGGAGGCAAGATAAACCATCATCTTACTGGAACCTACTGCTCTGTTAAAACAGACAACATTAAATTTGATCCCACAATAAAGACATTCTTCTTGAATTATGTCTATTAGTGAACAGAGATTTGAGATGTATAAATTATAAACATATGACTTTTGACATTAACAGACAAAACAAATGAAAACAAAAGAAGCTGAAACACTGTGTGACCAGAAGACGGCAGTATAGATCTTTACAAGGCAACACTGCAGTTTTAGTGAATCCCAACATGCAAAAATGTCACACTGAAGAGCCTCTTTCTACACTCTGAAACTTTACACCCTTCTTTTGATGTTTCTTTTGACTTTGGTTTATTTGAGCCTTTTAAACAGACATAGAATATGAGTATTGGTCACATGTCTCCCATGGGTATTAATCAGGTGAAGAAAGAACTAAAACTGTCCTATTAAATAAGATAATAACCTCTTTATTCACACAGTATTACCATGACAACACCCCACCCCCCCAAAAAACAGCATGGCATATGTTTGAATACTGAATGAATACATGTGACTTTAAGAGCTTGTTTAATGTGAATAAGTGATGGTTATTTTTTAACAAAATTATACAAAAATAATCCTCCATAATTTCACTTTGAAACCAAAATAAATAATGCCAGTATTGGAGAAGCATTATGTTTATTAGCCAGCTTAAACTGTCATACACAGGCATTCAGCTGGCTATAAACTGTATTTCACAGAGCTTCAGAAGAAAGATAAATCCACCATCCAAATTTTCCTTCACCAGGATGGAAGACTAGGCTTGCATGATTCCTTTGATCATATTGGCACTCTATTGTTCCTCTGTTGGTGTTTAACTGACCAGAAATATGCTGTCCAGCTTTGTGCATACCGTAAGTAATTTGAGAGGTTATTGTTGTTGGTATCAGTCATCTGCTGAAATAATTTCTCCCCCCAAAAAAGGCACAAAAATGACAAAGTCTTGGCACAGTCACATTATATTGTATATAACAATATGTCATTTTCCCAAAAAGGTTGAAAGTTAGTGGGTCGTCTTAGACCGATGTGCTGGCTCTCTCCCTCCTTAAAGGTTTTGGTCTCATTTCGAACCTGAAATAATTTCTGTTTTAGCTTGAACATCTTGATCGTACCACTCCCCACCTGAGACAGCTTCACTTAACATCATATAAACCACGGTTTAGTGTTCCTGTGTTTACTTTGAATAGCATGGGTGGAGAAACATTGGCTTGGCTGGGGAAAAAAATGTATTTCTCTTTTCTTAACCATCCAGAATAAAATGCTAGGTCTCGTCGTCCCACAGACAGAGCTGTTTTTGGGGGACGTAGTAGGTGAAATAATAGCCTTTGCTGCAGCTTTTTATGCCACACTTGTAGGTAGAGCCTTTGCCTGTGGTGTCCCGGCTACGGCAGTACTTCAGCAGACATGGGTACCACTCCAGACGCAGGCTATATGTGCAGAGACAGGGCTGCCACAAGTCTTTAGTAGTGTGACAGGCTGGGAAGCTAGGAGCCTCTGTTGTTTGGGGCAGGGCCTCAAATACGGAGCCATCCACTCCTGTAACACAGGCAGGAGAGGGACATTACTGTCAAAGCTTGAAGTATTAAAAACAAAAGCATGCTATCATACAGTTGTGTGAATCATTCTCTTTATGATTGAGGTGGAGGGGGTGAACAAAGTGGCTAAAACGAGGGAAGATGCTGCAGTAAAAGGGGAGCTTTGTTATGCAAAGGAGATGCTGTGGCGATTCCCCCATGCAGATAACAGTGTTCAGTGAACCATGACGATCAACATTGTTTCCTCTATAACTGTGCTGTCAGTTTACAATAGTGCTGTAATATGGATTCTCCTCAGCTTGAATTGGAAATTAGACGTCATTGCTATTAAGATACTCAGCCCCACTGCAAGGTAAAAGTGGACAATTTATATACAAAGAGATAAAGAGAACATGGTAAACATAGATAACATGGACAGTAATAGAACCTTATCAACAAAAAGCAAAAATACTTGGAGTGATATCACTAAAATGAAGTGGAAGGCATTTAGGCATTGAAATGGAGAAGACAGTGCTGGGGAGATAAAGAGTGTCAGAACAGAGATACAGAGACAATCAGCATCAACAGAGCCTTTCCTTGTTTCAGTGATAAACAAAGATAAGATGACCACTGACCTTTGTCCAGCCAGTATTTAACATCTGCTTCCCTCGTGTAGATGGCCTCTCGGGCCTCGCTGCACATGTTGTGAATGTGGGAGCTGAGTTGCCAGGCCCGGCTTAGGTTGACCGCCACGTTCATCGTCAGCTGCTCCAGTCCTCTCCGCTCCTCTGCCAAGCGAATGGCCTGGGGATTTTTCTGAGCAAACAGCACATATGATCAGTGTTCACACTCGGTTCACTCACATCCTGTATAAATATTTAACTTTTCTGAACTGAGACTGTTCATAATACAGCAGTTGCCATGTCATACCTGTCTGAGACGGGCCATGGACTCACTGGGGATGATCTCATTGCGGTTCAGGCGAGAGATGAAACACAGGGCCTGGTACTGGTTCTGCCCCCTTTCCAGCTCGCCTAGGATCAGTGCTCGAAATATCTTCACATCCTGCAAGACACAAGGGATGAGAGATGACTGGCTGAATGCATAAACAGATGATTTCCAGGAGACATTGAAGTGGTGCGTGAGGCGAGGTTATAATAACTTAACTGTTTATATGGGTCATATAGATCAGAACAAATATTCTTTCCATGTTGGTTCTTAATGCAGCACTTTTCCAGACACTCAAAGTAATTCATTATGTGGAGTTCAAAGACATTCAAACAACTGTCTCCCAAGAGTAAAGGGTTTATGTTCACTACACCCATAGAGCCTCATGTGACGGTTTGTTGATACTTTGCATTGTCTGTAGGCCTGGGCAGTGTTGCTACAGTCTTGCTCTGATTAAGGCTGTGAGTCTCTTTCTTGACAAACCTATCAGTTTCCCACATCCCATAAAAGTCAGAAACATTTTACCACTGTTTATGTGGAACTGTCGACGTAGGAAAATGGTGATAGTGGAGAATTCACACTCACAAAAAAACTTGTTTCTGTTGGCAAGTGTGTAAGAGATCTGGCGCAAAACACGACTTCTGTGAGACGGTATGCAAAGCATGATGGGAGACTCCAGCTGTGAGGAATGACCAGGAGACCTGTCTTCTTATTCATCTAGCACCCCCTTCTTGGATTTAGCTTCAAGACAGACACACACAGTCCCAAACACCCCTCCTATGCTTTTCTCACACCCATCTGAAGCAAACAGGCTGCAGAGGAGTAGCAGTTTCAAGGCTTTCACTCCCTGAGCAGGAGGAACTCTGGGACAGATAAACAGCCCAGAGGTAACCCCACTGAGTGCTCCTTAAGCTCTTTGGTCCCGCTTCCTGTATGCAAAAGTGTACACGCTGGCAAGAAAGCAATACAACCTGCCTCAGAAATGTTTGCAGTTCTTTATAGACTACTTTGCATGATGACTTTGGATCCTAAGGACCACTTTTGTGTGTGAAAAGGTTTTCTGGCAGGTGTACAATACCAGCATAGGAATTACACAAGAGAATCATTTGACCTTTGGAAGCAAATTACTCAGCAAATATTGATTCGCAGGCTTTGTGTTCACCTCAGATCTTTCCCTCACACATCTCTGTGAGCTACTGTGAAACACCGAAAGATTAAATGAAACACCTCAGATGTTTTCATAGTGTGATAACCTAGTAGTCAATTTCAATTTTTCAATTTTAACAAAAAGAACAAAGTCTGAATGATTAAAGAGAATGGCAAGACAGTGAACAGAGCGAGATGTAAGGAAGAGGGAGTACAATGCTGAAGTGTAGATAGACGCAAAGGCCACGATTTCAAGACCTCCCATATTGCAGACACATGGCGCTACACTGGGACACTCTGTGTATGTGTATGTGTGAGAGAGAAAGAAAGAATTCGTGTCAGCCACATGGATTTGCCCCAGGGCTCTCTGGTTAATTACAGAGAAGCAGGGTACAGCCCCACCAACTCTGTTTTTTTGGAACTTACTCAATGCTAAAGTGCAGATGCAGAGATCTCCTCCTCCTCTTGTGTCATTATGTGCCTAGATTAATGATTGTCTACTAAAAAAAACAACACAGGGATTTGTCAAACAGACATTATTTCTACATATTATAAATCTTAAAGGAAATAGTTTGGGCATTTTGTGAAATATACTCCACAGAATTATTTTAAGTAGTTAGATGCAAAAAATCTATACTGTGTCTGAAAGCTAAATTTGAAAGTACAGCCAGCAGTTGTTTAGTCTAGTTTAGCACATAGTTTTGGGGAACCAGATGATTTAAATCATTTACACTTAGGTTGTCAATTACTGAGCTTTAGAATGATGCTAGGTGGATTTTGTCACCTGTGGACAGAGCCAGACTAGCCATTTCTCATCTTCATGTAAAGCTAAGTTAACAGTCTGCTGGCTCAATATGTATGTAGAAGTTTGGGAGTGGTGGTAGTCTCATTTAACTCTGTTCAGATATACTATTTATTTCTCCAGCTATTATACTACAATGAATTTTGAATTTGATTTTAAATCTGAACATGGGTTCATCTTACAAACCTGTGAGTGATTTACCATGCAGTAGGATCATACTTTTGTTGTTAAAGCTTTTCTTGCTATAGTGAGAAAAAAATTATATAATGGAATATGATATTGTTTCTCCTTTTTAATAAAAATTCAATCATTTTCTTCTACTAGTAATTTTTGTTATAATGGATTTGGATCTATCAGATTGGGAACTGCACAGGTGATAGCCAACTTCCTTTTAGTTTAGTTGTAGGTGTGTTTTGTTATTCTTGGACAAAGACAAGCTAACTGTCCCCCTTTTTCTAGTCTTCATCCAAGTTAACTCTCTACTGGTGATAACTCATATTTAGAGTACAGAGATCAGAGTGGTATCAATCTTCTAAATCTTGGACTATTCATTTAATCACACATGTAGTACTGAGTAAGAGACGCTATATTTCTCTCTGCAGCCAGTGGGTCTCCAAACAACTGGTAAGGGAAATCAATTTTAATTGTGACCTTTAAATGGCAGTAATAACAAACTAGTGCTGATGTCTTAGTGGTCTGGGTGCTGCGGCGTTAATAATGAGCATAGGTTCTAAAAGCAAGTAGAGCAGTAACAATGACATCATCTCCACATCTCCATCCAGACAGAAGCTGCTATATTCAACTGTTTGTTTGGACAAGACTAGACTCACTTCTGCCTGTCTGAAAAGCAGCACATGCACATGCACACACTGACGCGTTTGTGCAGACACACTCAAAGTATGAGAAAAGAGAGCACAGCAAAAGTGCAAAATGTGCATCGATATGATTCAAGGAAGTCTGCTGATATGATAACAGGCAGCATCCAAGCACCAGGAGAGAGTGAGTAATAAACTGACTGATCAAACAGCAGCTCCCTCTTGTAAAATCTGCTAAGTGGGTTGGTGGTGTATTCCAAAATTATCAGGTGAACTGCTAACAGGTGAGAGGATCGTGACTGCGTAAATAAAGAGCATCCACCAAAAGCTCAGTCTTTGCAAGCAAAAATGACTCATGGTTCTCCACTTTATGCCGAATCTATTGAGAGAATTGTCAATCAGTTAAAACACAAGATTGCAAAGTATTTAAGTCTTTCAATATCTACAGTAATCAGGCACTATGGGAAAATCTCGCAAAGGCCAAATGCTCAAAGGCCAAGGGCAGAAACTACTGTTAAATGTATGTATATGACCTTCAAATCTTCATGCAGCATTGAATTAGAAACTGTCATGATGAATATAGCCACATAGGCTTGGGAGTACTTTTGAAATCCATTGTTAGTCTGCCGCTGCATCCAGAAATGCAACCTGAAACGCTATTATTCAAACAGGAAGCCATTCATCAATTCTGCAGAAACACAGCCCAGTTCTCTGTGCCCGGGTTGATGTCAGTCGAAACGTGTTCTGTGGTCAGATGAGGCCACAGAACGTCAGGTTCTTTGTGCCAAAGATGATAAAGACCATCCTGACTGTTATCAGTGATAGGTGCAAAAGCCAGTATCAGTGATGGCAATAGGGTGCATCACTGCGCACAGTTTGACCTGTGAGAAGGTACCATTAATGCAGACATACACTACTCACAAAAAGTTAGGGATATTCGGCTTTCGGGTGAAATTTCAGGATGAACCTAAAATGCACTATAACC
>JAUMHL010000005.1:18308223-18329820 GCA_032362345.1 Sandelia bainsii
GTGTGAACTTTTTACATTTTCCATAAATTTCACCCAAAAGCCAAATATCCCTAACTTTTTGTGAGTAGTGTATATTTTAGAGAGACATGCTGCCACCAAGGCAACAACTTTTCCCAGGAAGTCAGTAGATATTTTAGCAGGACAATGTCAGGCATGCATGTGCTACAACAGTGGCTTTGTAGATCAGTCCAGATCTGTCTTCTATTGAAAATGTATGCATGCATGATGAAGAGGAGAATCAGACAATGGCGATCGCAGACTGTTGAGCTGAAATCTTGTATCCAGCAAGAATGGGCAAATGTTCCACTTGCAAAACTTATGTAACAGAGTAGTAAACATGCCTCTGTCTCAGCTTTATGAGTTTGTTGCAGGTAACAAATCTCATATTAGCTTACATTGTATTTAAAATAAATATATAAATAATAATAAAATACAATTAACTTGGTCAGTGAAAACACAGAAATGTTTTCTTTGTACTTGTGTCAGATAAATGGTGGAACAGTATAAAGGTTTGAGGTAATACAATAATCATAGATTTTGTTTTTATTGCATTTAAAATAAAATTCAACATTTCTGGAAATGGGGTTTGTGCCCAAATTAACAGTAGACAATATTAGTGCTGGCAATTCATCTGAAAACCCGAATTCAACATTAGAACATTGGATCTGCTTGGTTTTGAAAATGAAGAGTAAAGTCACTTACATCACAATTACAGCTTAAAGAAGTGATGCCTATATGAGGAAAATGAGTCACCGCCTAAAAGTGCATGTCCACAGACCTGCATTAAATTAAAGGTCTGCACGGCAATATTTAGAGAAAATCACCAGATACAGACATTAAGAATTAAAAGAGTGACATTTCCCTGCCTTAAATAAGATGGCAAATACCATAATCAAAGGACAGAGTAGCCTTGAGTTTCTTTCCCCACCAGAGCAGTGTAAATGTCAGCACAGCTATAAATAATCCACACAAGTACAGATTCCTAAGCATTGCTCCCTGACACCCAGGACTTAGTCCATTTGCAGACAAATACCACTGGCCAGCAGCCAAACACAAGTCCGTATTTATGCAACCTGACTAGTGGGTCATACTAAGACCTGTTAAACAGGAGGGAGGTGGAGGCCTGTTTCATTGGTGGTTACCTTTGGCAGGCCAGATTATTTAAGGGTGCACAAAAGCCTATTGAGACACTCAAAGGGTGCCATTTACAGTGAACATTCTCTATCCCTGCTGCAACACAGCTAGCCAAATACACTCTCTATAGCATAGAGTATGGATTATTTCTCTGGTTTACAAACTGTGAAAATGAGAGCTTTATGAGGGTCTACACTGAAAGAAAAATAATGTTGTTGTTTTTTTTATTTTAATTTCCTTTGAACTGTAGCTTATGAGGCTTCTATAGCTAAGACAAGTTCTGGTGAATGTTCTGGTGAAAGGAGTACTGCAAAAAACATGCACCTCACTTTAAATGGCATACTAACTGTGCCAACTCACACTTGCACGCACGGATGAATGGACATTCAAACAAACACAAAAATGCATGCACAGACACAGACCCACACACAAGAACAAACAGTGGGCCAGTAGCTATCCTCTGTCCAGAGGGTTCTTCCTGTTTTCAATCCCCTCTAAGACCCTGTCTGTTGATAAGGTCGATGGCTGGCTGGGGATGACTGCTGGTCAGCCACGCTCTGATGAGGCATTTGGGATCACTGTGGGTCTGTGTAGGTATTTGAGTTGTTCTAAAATGAATGTGAAATCAACTTGTTGATTCCTTTCCTTGTCAATTCATACTGAGCCAGCACAGTAACACAAATCTACAATTCTAATATAAAAGCTTGTCAGCATCATACAGCCTTCAAGTTGATCCATTTTTGGAAGCATAAGTAATGAAACATCGACTTTCAGGAACACTCAACCTACCTAAATGCCTATGCTTCCCCTTTTAAAACAACATGCAGATTCACTGTGATGGGAACTTTATTTGCCATGGTGCATGAGGGGAGCTCAGTTAAAAAAAAAGCACAGGTGCAACCAGGGATTAAAGATTGTGTTGTGAGAGAGGATGAGACAGACTCATATAGACAAAAGGAGCGGGAAAAAAGCCACTGCACTAAGAAATGCTTCAGTTGAACCTAATTACAGAGGCTCCAAAGGCAGGAATGTGGACTCACATTTGGGGCTGGTCACACCTGGCTGTCCAAAGAGCAAACCAATTAGTAAACAGTGCCAGTGAATGAAGAATAAAAACACAGAAAGAAAAATGTTCTCCTTGACTATTTTCTTGGCAACAAAGAAAGGTAACTTACTTTTCCAGCTGCTGACGTGTAAAAATATAAGTGTTGTATGTGAAATTGGAAAATATAGCTGTAAAAACTACAAAAGCTTCATATCTATATTTTAAAACCTGCAAAATCTGTGCACGCTACAGAGAGGCCACAATGAACTATTCATTCTCATAGAATCTGGATACAATTATCCAGACACCAACAACTGTTTACCAAGACTTTACATACAGGAAATGAGAGGAAAACAAATAGTGAGTGCTAATAGGGAAGGAAATGAGGCAGATAGATAAAGCATAAACAACAGAGATGGCTACAGTCCCATTCAGCCTCTAACTGTTGTCCCATGGTCTTCATATCCTGTTACAGGACACAA
The DNA here is from genome assembly GCA_032362345.1 of Sandelia bainsii. NCBI lineage: Eukaryota > Metazoa > Chordata > Actinopteri > Anabantiformes > Anabantidae > Sandelia > Sandelia bainsii. The sequence goes on from JAUMHL010000005.1 coordinate 18,310,885, forward strand.
ACTTGTAGCTATTTTACGGCAAGTTATACCAAAATAACTGTATAATTCAAACTATATATCAAAATTATTATTATTAATTTTTTACAAAGGCAAATATTTGAGTAATGTCATTTTAAAGACTTCAATGAAAATGTTCTCATAAAATCTAGGTTTAAAATGTCTGATTTAAATGGTTATATTCGTATTATTAAAAAAACAGAAAACAATGAGAAGTCAGTTTTGTAGATGCTATTTATTTACATTTGTATTGTATCTGTTTCAAAATCATCAATTGCAAATGTTTCTTTTAACAGAAAAACTCAGCAGCCTAATGATAGTTTCTTTCAAAAGTTACTGTCTCTACTTTCTTTTTAGACTTTTACTCTTTTACTATAGAAATCATTTTTTATGACTAGAACAGCACCCCAAAAATGTATTTAACTATAAATATGTACTAATATAACTTCAGCTCTCTCTACAGGTGACTGAACTGTCTCAAAAGTTGTAAGTTAGTTTCAAACTAAACTGACTGAGCTACTAGCCAAAAGGACACTGCAATGAATTTGACAAAAGGACATTTCAGGACACTATGCGGAGAATAGAACGGAAGCTTTGGTGGAGGAAGGTGTTAACTTTTTCTTGCCAAATGCAATCTTCAAACCACCGAGGTAGTTAGATGTGATCCCAACTATGCAAAATACACACCACAACTACTGTCTCCTTGTCCATCAAAAGTTGTTACAGCAGCACCACGCAGTCCACTGTCTCCGACCACTGGAAAAAACAATCTAAAATGTTGTCTCATTCTGCTATGTCCCTGTCTCCCTGCATGGCTGTGAGAATGGGAAGCTTTTTCTTTATCAGTAGCATTACAGACTAACATCTGCCATGCTGGTAGGAGAAGGACAAAGAATAAAGACATCAACAGGGGCCGAGGGGCCACAAGAGGCCAAATGGAGCTTATGTGAAGGCCTTGAAGGGCCAAAACACAGAAGAAGCTATTTTCCTGACATTCAGAGTCAACGGGGAACAAAGGATGGCCAAGAGAAAAGACTTTAGCAGGTTCATCTTTGGAAAAGTCCACTGCCTGCACACACACAGCAATGAAAGATGCATGGAAAGAAATACAAATGAACCCAAATCTGAAGAAATTTCAGGTATAAATGCATATGTTCATTAGTTTTTCCCTCTATAGTGTCCTCACAGAACCAGTCTAGTAATTTGTAATTTGTCAAGCAAGTATTTACAAAGAGAGATGACATTCTTCAGAAGTAAGAGCACTACCATTCCTCTGAATGTTTTACTATGGAGCAGTTACCTGTGGAGCTAATCTCTCTGTCATGGAAAGACGACACAGAATGATAAGGGAAACTGAGTAGGAGTCTTCTAAGATAGTGCTCAATGTAAACAAAAGCTCGAGCAAGAACACAAGTCTATTCTTCAAAAGTTTCATTTACAATCTTCTGTGGAACAATTTATTATTTGAATGATTTCACTGACCACTGGCGATTTGCAGATGACTCAGTGTGACCTTAGTAGAAGACATAACAAAGTGTCCTCAACAGTGTCTGAAATAACATTATTTCCTGGTGACACTTACCTGTAAACAGTCCTTACACGTTTGAGCAAGTGACAAAATGGGATGGTATTTCAGGGTTGAAGTAAGGCAAGGGGCAAGGTGTGGCAGTCAGAAGAAAAAAAGCAAGGCATAAAATGTGGTGACTATGATTTACAACTGATGTACAGTGCCCTTAATCAACCACCAGCAGTTACTTAATTTGGAAAACACCAGCATTTTCAACAAATAAAAATGAACTAAAAGGTTCTTCCAGCAAGCTACCCAAATGCAAGAGAAATTTGGCCTAATAGCTAATAAAAGCTACAATCCAAATCAATTAGAACAATTGAAATGGATAACCAGCATGTGAAGGCTCTGAGAGCAGTAGCAATGGGCACCTGCCAAAATGGGTCACAGACACAATATATTCCAACAGGCACGCACAAAGAAAGGCTAACTAACCTGTCTCCCCGCACCCAACTCTCATTCAGTTTTGATATAGTATATAAGGGTGTGTGAACAATCTCCAATTCATTCACACAGCAAGCTTCTGTTGGGCGTATCCATAAAGCCCTGGTGCTTTGAAGACAATCAGAATATACATGAGACTATACAGACCTGAAGACAACACAGCCTCTAGTTGAAACATGATCTCAAAGTTTATAAGGTGGAAATGAAATGAGAATTAATAAAATGGCCGGCATGCTCATTCACACCATGGTGCCATTGTTTACAAGATCCAGACCCATTTAACATGATAGTGTGAGTGTCAAGTGACTTCCCAACATCTGCTGCTCCCTTGACCTCTCAGAACAGCATGAGGTCACTCATACACTCTTCACAGAAAAAGAGTTCTCCAAAGGGGATAACTCTGAAATGCTTTTTCAAAACTCCCTTGTGTGACTGTCATGTTCCTTGTTATTACATCTAGGCTTATTTGGCTTATACATCCCCAAAAGACAAAGATTCTGGCTAGAACATGATTTGAAAACACTAGTGTTGGAAGAAAGGTTTTCAACCTAAAACAACCTTTTCAAATGATTCTGTTTTTGGTATATTGTGGTGTATTTTATGTTTCGGTATATTTTCTTTTCCGTTTCATTGTAGAGACAACATGCATGTTACTATAGATGTACCAGGTTGTGCACCACTGCAGTCTAGAAAATAAACCTTCAAGTGTCAACTCAGCCAAGAAGATTTCAAAGTCATTCACATTCCTGCGTTGATCAAACCTACTAGCTACACATGAAAGCAAGACACAGTCATTAGCTTCTCTGACAAAGTTTCTACATCTGGAAAGACTCAAAACTGTTTCTCAAATATGTGAGACATTTCCTTTGGATTAATCTCCAAGACATGGTTTATGTGCAGCTCAAGGTCTGAGACTGTGTTAGACCATAAAGGCTACAACAGCCCATGTGTGTTCCAATTTATCTGGTGTTGCAAAATTGTGCGCTGACATTAAGCATGTCAGCAGGATATTACTGAACTGCAGGCAGAGTGCTGCAATTTCACGTAATTTAGAGAAGATTTAGCTGTAAATATGTCAGTGTGAGACTAGATAGGAATGAAACCGTGAAACTAGTAAAATGAAGTTCCTCGATTACATTGTGAAATTGTGCACCATTATAGAAAGAACATTACCTCACTCCCATGATTTCTTTCATTCAGTAACAAAAAGATTATATCACAGCGGTTCTTAGATGGTTTCAGTTGTTTAGATTTACTCAACATGACGCAGAGGTGTCACGAGCAAGCTAAGCCACATCATCTTTTCCGTACGTCTAGATTCTCTCTCAGCAAATATAAACCTCCTGAAATCACAATACGGCTGATTCTCACAGTGATTCATCGCTTCTCACATCCAGCACACCATTTCACCAGGGTCTAATGGCTGTAACATTCGCCATCACATCTTTGCCACGTATTGACAAAGCAGCACAGAGGAACACAGCTGCTGTCTGATGATTATGTATGGTAAATGTATTGGAAAATGTCCTGGTAAAGATCACGAACACTAGAAAAAACTCTCAGACAAATGTGCATTGATGAGTAAGAGTACGTGGGCTTGTACCTACAGTATACAACACCTATCCACCTTTGACTGTGTTCTTCATTATAATTCTCCAGTGTTTAACATCCCTGTAAAAAACGCTCCTCTTCCCACATGCATTCTTCTGGGATGTATATTCATGGCAGCTGGAAGTGACAGCTCATCCAACTTTCCATAAATCTTGGAGATACTGCACAAGGGCTGAATGAAAACCGCATGCAGGAGAAATGAGGAAAGAGCAGGAAGGAGTGAGCAAGAGACAGACAGGGAGACAGAAGGAGAATAAGACAGAAAGAGAAGTGGGGGGAAAGAGGCCAACCTACAATTGGAGCAGATAAATCAGGCAGTGGAAAAGTAAAATGTTCTAAGAGGTCGTGTTGGCTTTATTCAAATAAACAAAACCATATGTGAATATGTATGTCAATGCATGCATGACGGGATGCAGCAACACAGAGCGCCTGCACAGTCAAGCAAAGGCTCCCTGCTCACAGATCAGTTTATATCTCTTTGTATCGGTGTGTCACCAATGATTGGGGGTGACGGCCTCTTCTCTTTCAACTCTAAATTAGCTGTTTTGGTTAGTGAACCAGACGTGCAGATCAAAAAGGTCAGACATGCCCACTTAATCCTGGTAAATCTCCCCCTTCACATCTCGCCAGCCTGTCAGCTTCTGTGTGACAGCAACCATCACAGACACATGGCTTTGCTCTGTGCGCCTCTCTGAGCCGTCGCCCCCCCCCACCCCCACCCCCTACCCCCTTTATGCTCAGCAGTTGTAGTTTTCCTTCCAGGACTGACATTTACTATGTGTCTCTGAGTAGTGATCTTCAAAAGAGAATGAGTGTCATCTTTCCAAAAATCATGAATGCAGTGCTGGTCACTTGATCTGCTCCTCTACTTTTAGAAGAATGCTAAATATGGCTGGTGATGATCAGCTCTGGGTTGAACCCATGATCAGCAGGGGTTTCAGGGCCACTGGGGGCCTGTGGGCATCTGCATCTTAAGAGCAGCAGCTGTCTTGACCTTCGGCTTACGCTGAGATGGACACAACTACGAGTTCCTTCTGAGTTTATGTGTGACTCACATTATCTGCTCCAGAGAGTTTAAGGCTTTTGGGAAGATTTCCTTTCATCTCCAGATGTGTGACCCTGCACCCTGCCTGGAGGAAATCATTTAAGAAAGAGGTGATTGTGGTCACTTGATTTCAGTCCTCATGGGCCATAGAGCATGTGGTAAAAGGTGTCAAGGAAAAAAGTAAACAAGCACACAGTTACTCCTCTGGCACCTGGTTTTTGGTGAACCAGCTTCACATCTAGGTACATGTTTCTGTTTATGTTGAGCATTTACAAATCCTGACTTGATCAGACTTTATCCTGGGGAAACTGATAAGGTAAAATTGTGTGTGTGTTTCCCAAAGTGAAAGTTGGATTCCATCTGTAGTGGCTTATAGGGCTCCAAGAGGTCCCCACATAAAACCAAGATATAGCGCAGTTCTTACCCAGTTTAATGACCAAAATGTAAGCTTAGCTGAAATATCTGACTTGTACAGGGCAAATATATTATAACACACTATGTAATACTCGTCTTATTTTTCTTGGGGACCTCCTGAAGTCTTCAAGAACCACACATGGCTCCCAGACCTTAACTTTGAGAACAATGATGAGAAATGTAACAGTTTCGCAGTTTATACAACACCACAGCATTTAAAGTGGCAAACAGCACCACCTCTCACCTGTTTGAAGTCCGCCAAAAAAGTGATGAGAGTCCCATCACCCTGCTTGAATTCGAGAGATATTGAATCTCTCCCACTGTCCGCCTCCAAAACCTCCTCGGTCACCAGTCCGTCAATAAGCCGGACCCGAACGCGCAGCTCTGAGCCGAGTCCCACAGCGACGAGCAGCACCAGGGCGCAGAGACGGGTCAGTATCCGAACTGAAGCCGCAGAGATGTAACTCGCAAACATCCCCAAAGACGCAAAACTGAACTCGATAGAGGAGAAAATCGAGGGGAAATCCAAATATCTGCTTTCATATCCCTAACTATTTCCTTGTATTCTCCGTAGAGTCTTTTCCTTCATGTTCAAACTGAGTTTATAAGTCGCAGTTCCATATGGCCCCCTGTGTGCCAGCACTTTCCAGAATTACAAGCACGGTCATGAAAATCAGACGACAGTCCCCTCACTACAATCTCCGCTCCTCACTCCCGTGAGACTAGTTCACTTCCATTGAAAGTCTCTCGCTCCGGTGTTGTTGATCAGCTCATGCGCGATTCACTTCCTCGCGCACCACAGTCAAATATCCCAGTGATCGCACGTTGTTCCCTTTTCTGCTTTGTGTTGATATTCCCGTCTTTTTTTTTTCCTCCAACAGTTCATGCAGTCCCGTCACTTCCTATCCGTCGGTATCCCACTGCTCGCCGGCCTCCAAACTTTCTGTTGTATGAGTGATGGTAGTAAACTCTTAAAGCCATACCACCCTCTCAAAGCTCTGCCCATCCCCCTTTTTCAAGGCCTCATGTGATCCTCCTGCACTCCAGCAAGTAGGCTGAACTAATAATACCCCCAACCATAGGTGTGGAGAAGATTTGTAAATCACAGCTTTGTGGATGTTGTTCTTGCCATGTAGGGATAAATAAAAGGCATGGGCCGCTGGTGGTGATCAAAAAGCAAACTGATGCCAACAACAACAACAACAACAACAACTGTATCTGTGGAAAACACTAATTAAAGTGTTTGTTTTTTTTCATTTTAAGGTAGATAACATAGATGATAACTAGTATTATACATTTGAAGAATATACTTATGAAGAAAATATTGAATAAATTCTTCTTATTCATGTTTTGGGATTTTTACACACTATTGTGACTTGTATGGATCACAGTTGTGTGAAGTTAAAGAGAAAATCAACACTACAGTGTACCACCTACAGCCTAAAAAAATACAATCACCAACTAAAATCAATTGAATATAAGGCAGAGTTTTCTTTTTGACCTCACCTTTGTGTTGTAGTTGTTTATCTATCTATCTTAAAGTCTCTGACATGTTTTATGATTACCTGGGATTCCACCCTTGTGAAATTTATCTGTCAGATAATTATTACCTTGGGAGACAATATATGATTGATTCACAGGTTCTAGCTGAAGGAAAAAATACAGTCACTCCTTCATTCTCATGATGTGTTTTATTTAATTTTATGATCACCTCAGGGAAAGGTTTGATGAACCTGAAGTGAGAGCTGCCAAGCAGAGAAAAGCTGCCTATCTGAAGGAAGATCTCAGCCTTTCAGCCACATTAAATTGTAGATTACCACTCTGTGTGTGAAGCACTAAAACACCTGAGTGGTGTTATCGCTTATCGTCTGATACGCTGCACTCTGGGTGGGCTGAGCTCCAAGCTGGTGACCCCCAAATGTGGCAGCACTTAAGCACTGAGAAATAAGAGGTGGTCACTCCAGTGAAGGGGAAAACAAACAGAGAGACCATAAAGCAGAGCAAACATTGTTAGCTGGGTCGGGCAAACCAAACTGGGGCCTGATAGACTGGAGGAGTGGGGGTCAGGCAAACACACATCTTTGTAAGAGAGTTTAGTATTCAAGTATTCAGCACTTACAGCTCAGCATTTAAATAGCTGCAGGGTTAACTTTAAGCCCAGAGGAAATGATAAGATGCATATTGCCATCTTATATTTTACTAAACATTGTCACTGTTTGATATTAACAAGTTAATACTTTCTACCCTGTAAGCAAACATGCACAGTAAACTATTTGTTCTTTTTTTTCAGGAGCAACAATAATTTTCGAGATATATCCCCTTTGCTTGTTGCACTTCACTTCGCATTGAATTGTCATATTGTATCCACACACACATGTGCGCGCGCGCACACACACACACACATGCAGCAGTTCAAAGTGCAGGATCTCTGTGAGGTGGTTTGCCTGCAGTGACAAAGGCAGATAGCAAAGACTGACACAAGCTGCGGTGTACAGTGTGTTTATGATTAACTTGTGATTGGGTCGTGCTGCAGTAATTACAGGCACAGCGAGCGGTGTACTGTTAACCACATCAGCGCCTCGTCTCACAGGTCTGTTATACAATTCTGTGTGGTAATCACATTGAGGAAGGTGGCCAACACCATGACAATTACATTTGCATAACATGTTACTGTTAGTTAAAGCATTAAGTAACAGTATAGAATAGAATTTAAAAGTCTTCATATTATTTCACTGTTTATTTGATTTCATTATCTGCAGTCTTTACACTGCTCAAAGGTACTGGAATATTCTCCTTATTGTTCCAGCTGACATGATACCGAAAGGCAAAACCTTTAGGAATGGAAACCTGATGCACTGACAACTATAAAGAATTATAGACCTTTTATATGCTTTTTTGAGCATGTTAATAAGTATTTAGATTTTTACAAAAGACTGATTATTAAACATTAGTCTGAATCAAAAATAAATACAATAAAAATCAAAGTGTGTAATATTCAAGAATCAAAAATCACGTAGAATTAGAAAGCTGCACCAAATTTTAAAAATGGTCAAGGTCAGTGATGTGAAATATTTCTTCTCTGTTCCAAATAACACATCACATCCACTTTTACTGTAAAAATGCAAACAGTTCCTGGCATTTGATGAGGGACACTTGTGCTTATCGGTGAGGTATTTGACTTTGACTACAACCAGGGTGCTAATACTGCATTTCAGTCATGTGTGTGTTTATGTACGGCTTAAAACTGTGGGATTTGAAAGGGGATTTGTGCCACCCAGATAGAGCTTTTCACCAAAACAGCAATTTTTGCCAACAAACTGAGTCAAAGATCGGGAACTCTCGTGGGCATCTCGGGTTTGTCATATTTAAAGTAAATGTAGTAGCGTGGATTAAGTGCATATTTCTCAACTGGAAAGTGTTGCTCTCATAAAAGGAATTAAAAAGTCCACACAGAGAAAGACAATATTTTCATTGTAAGTTGATCAGCATCACATGTAGCCACAAAGTAATACCCCTAATACTGGCTGTATGGTTTTAATGTTTTCCTCCATAATGGTTTGCTTGAACAAAGTATTCTGAAGCAATCAGAAATTCTCCAAAACCAACAAGCTGATGATGTTTCACCTCTCAGCGGTGCACAATGAGGACAGGCAGTGTGGGAGAGCCAAGCTCTGTGGTTGATCTGTAGTTGATCTGTCCTCCAGACAGATGCCAGAAGTGTTTGTGCGCATATGTGTGTGTGTGTGTGTGTGTTTGTGCTCTTTGGAAATGTGTACAGTATTTACATTAGGATTGCAGGAGATGAAATCAAGCTGCTTTCCAGTCTTGTGATGATATTTTCATGTCTTTGCTCCCCATCTTTTCTTCCCTCTGTTTAAACTGCTTTGCCTACAGTGTGTTGGGGCAGCAGCCAGCTGTGCAGTGAGCTCCCTGCTGTAGGCTGCTGAAGATATCCTCTTACACATGTGGGCTCTGGGGCCACAGTAACCCTTTTGGAGCACAGGCTAGGATGGAGGGAAAGAGAGTAGAGAGGAGGAGAGTTGGATGGTGATGGGAAGAAACAGGCAAAGCAAGAGAAGTGTGTATATATACACACTGTATGTTATATTTAATCACATTTCATACAAAGTGGAAAAATTGATGTGCTTTACATGAAGATTAGGACAAAAAAGATAATTGCACTATTGTACTGTACTACTAGTACTTTAACTATTTAGCACCACAGGTCTAGAAAGTTTACCAGTCTTACTGTCAACATTTTACAGATAAAAAGTAGCATAAAATATGTTATGATAAGCTTAAAAAATGTGATGCACTGTGATACATAACATTCCCCAACAGTACAAAAAATAGCTAGTATGACTGGATCAAGTAAAAGGTGCTTATACATTAATGAACTATTAGTATAAGTAATTTAATATTAGGTCTGTTATATAATGGACCAGATATAAGACCACTCTTTTTTCTCATCAAAGTGAAACATGAAATGCATAAAACCCACAGCCTCTGTCTTTCAGGTGGCACCTGTAATTGTTGGCTGTTTGACAGATTTTCTTCCTGGTTGATTTCTGTGGGAAAGACTATGAACTTGTTTTCACTTGTCATTAATTTATTTAAAACAGATTACCGCAGCATTCAGGAACTCCTGCAATTTAAACTGAACGATCCAAACACTTGGATTCTGGCTGACTCACTATAAATAAACCAATCCTTGAATTTAAGATGCTTCTCCAGGTTTTCAAACCAAAGCTCCAGAGGAGAGTATGGTCTTATATTGATGGCAAAACATTCATAGTGTAGAACTAACTCATATTTCTGCATTGTGACTAGTTTTACTTTTGATATTTTTAATACAGTTTAATAATAGTAATGATAATGCTAACAGACTTTTACTAACTGGAGACTGAGCAAATGTCTGGTCCTTGCATCCCAACATCTGTAGGAATAAAATAAGGCTTTGAATTTGTTATCTTGCCAGAAAGATCATTTGTACAGACATTAACTGATTTTATTGTTCCATGATATTTGATGTTACATAATCCTAAGTACATAAACACTTGGATACACCTTAATGATTTAAGATTATTTTGCATTTCACACTGTGAGAGTGGCACCTAACAAAGGCAGGATGGATCATTTAACCCATACATTTCTAAGAAAAGCATCACACCATGCAATTGGTTCCTCATCTTACACAATCACTTACGTTATGAAAGGATTTCATGGAAATTCCCATAGAGATAATGACAGAGAGAGCGGGAAGAGATACAGAAAGGGGAAAAAAACGTTCTTGTGAATTGTAAAAATAAATAAACATGTTTGGACTTATGTCTTGAAGCATTAAACCCTACAGTGAGAATCTTTCCTGGCAGAGTCCCAGTCGGAGATGAAAGACAATCTCACTTTAAACACAGGCAAAGGAATGTATCATTTATCTTTTCCCATTGTGGCAGGTCAAAGCTGTTATGATCTAATAGCTAAGGTGGAGCTACCGCTCTCTTTATTTCTATAAGATACATATACAAATACTTTGAGCATGTATATGCACCCATGGTAATTACAGAACAGAAAAATGTCTGTCCCACACTGCATTTGTCTACACATTTGGAAATCCTCCATCTCCTATTGGAAACATAAATACATCCATCTTGCAGAGCACCTTAATAGGAATTAAAATAGTAGCCAGTGTTGTTGGTGGGAAAATGCAGGGCTGCAGGGTAGATGATGCTTGGCCAAAAATCTCCATAAACTCTCCCTTCATCAGATGGCGTAGATTAAAGTCTTGATTCTGAGGAAGCACATGACTCAGAAAATATCTGTTTGAGATACAGGGAAGCGATCCTCTGTATTTAATTAATCAAACTCTTGGCTTAAAGTAGAAAATTACTGCTAATTCGCAGTGGGGGGTATTTAATAAGGTTGCTGGGAGTCACACAGAGGTGACTCACTAAACCCAGTTTCCTTAGCAATTAAACCTCCTTTTGTAAGCACAGAGTTTATTCATATTTCTTATGTGGATGTGATTACCAAACATATGCTGTGTAAATAGTAAGGCCACCTGGAATTCACACACGTGCACTCACATATTTTTTGCACGACTGTACAACTGTTCACTGACACAATGCTGCTTTACAGGCGTTATTTGGATCCTGTCATGGCAAATGTGTATAGATCTCAACTAAAGTTCAAAAAAGATCATTCCAACAAATAGGAGTGCTGCTCTTCAGCCTTGAGTGAAGGTTACATCCAAACAGTTATCATGCCAATATTACATAAATACAGAGAGATTATTGCTTACTTGCTCAAGGACTTCTCCAACAAAACAATAACTTGGTTGCCAGAAATGTTCTCATCACGAAAGCACATAACTTCCTACACAGTGCAAAAGTTTAGTGAAATGTTTTTTCAGTACATGAGAAATTGTAAATCCAAATAGGAGAGAGGAAGGTTTCAAATTTAGGAAAAAAGAGGGATCCAGTTTGGACTAACACTGCAAATTATCTGTACTGTAATGAGCTACACCGTGGGCTGTGAGTGACTGTGAGGATGTTGTGAGCAACAGCACAAAGGGATTTATGACTGTGTGTGCCACTGTGACACAATGTGGAAACTGTCTCAATAAACTAAGAGAAAACTAATGCCAACAGAAACATGAATATTTGACTACTGACTAAGCTCTCAGGCTTAAGCAATACAGCTGTTTCCAGCACAAACATCTAAAAAGTGTACAGACGAAGGTAGCAACAAACTGGTGAACGTAATGAAGCATTTCAGCAACTGAAGAGCCACATAATCTGTGCAGTAGTGGGTGGAGACCAAAACAAAGCTAAACAGAAAGTAAATATTTGCACTTACATTACTATGAACACTAACTTGGATCAACCAATATCAAAGGAGATGATTGCAGGTTAAAGTTAAGTGCATATTTCAGACAGAAGGATTTTACCCTATGTCAACCATTCAGGAACTAACCAGAGTATAATCAGGAGCAGATCTCACCGTCATTATAAAAATGGAAAGCTATCTTGTTAATACTGATTGGCATAAACATGACCCTTTTCACTTTAACTCAATCCTAACTCCCCGTCCACCACGCTAACACCCAGACTGAAACCACTGAGACAAATCTTTAATGTATTTTCCTTTTTTTTTCTGACCGTACTCCATATGTCCATCTGTCATGAGGGCTGCTTTCCTGCAGTAAAAAAGCCTGCTATTCACACAGATAAGAGGCCATGTGGCCCCGGCAGTCACGGCACGGTCGCTGATGTTCTGCCAGCACACAATCAAGATGCCTGGTTGAGATTATCACGCTGTAAACAAACAGTTGCGGGGCCTCTCGTTCAGCGAGCTGTCAGGCCTCTTTCATGCCCTGGGATTAGCATTTCCAACTGTCAGCTGCCAGACTGAGCTCAATGCTTCTCTCTTGATACACTGAGTAGATGTGTCCGGAACAAAAGAATCAGATAAACAAAAACACAAATCCTGGCTAATCATTGCTCCATGACAGCGTATGTAATTATTTTAAACATTTTACATGTTATACAGTATATCATATTTTTTACTGACTGTTTATAGATCTATATGATTCGTGTTTGGCTTTTTGGTGCTCTGTTTGAGTGGGGGAACCATTAATCTCATTGCTTCTTCTGTGAAAAACAACAAACTAATAAAATGTCTGTTTCTGGAAGACTGTAAAGTATAAGTAAAGGGAAACATTAAGGCAGTTTTTTATAACGGTGTTTTTATGTGGGTAGGCTTTAATTAAACCAAAAAACATAACAGTTAAAATGGTAAATATAAAATAATTCCTCTCGTTTCAACACATGGAATTTTTTATATTTGCTTTAAACCAAACACGTTTTAATCTGAGCTCTAATAGACTCTTATTTCACTCCAAAGCAAATGTATGTATGCATATAAATTATAAATAGAGTTTGATAAACGAAAAAATAATTTAGATAGGTATTTTATGTCTATGTTGTTGAAAGAGCAAGAATGGCCTTTCTGTACAAAGTTCGGCTTGTTGCGTAAAGCTGACCAAAAACACATTTGAGAAAAAGTTCAGACAAACAGTGCATGTAGGCTTAAGTAAAACAGTTCTCTTAGAGCACGTATCACCAGAGCAGAATTAACTAATGTCAGAGTGTAGCCTGCATGAGGCAGCTAAGAAAGCAACAATACTAACTAAAAAATGCTGGTATGCAGGAAAAGGATATTTGAGCTCAGCCAGTGCCTGTGTGCACAAGTCTTTGGAAACTGGATCTTTCAATATTTACTTAAAGCCAGTGTTAACTTTGATAGTTAAAACCCTGTGACCTAAAAGAGAACATCATGCATGGAGTGGCATGGATATTGTTTGTGATATTATGTTTATTATGTTTGTGCTTTGTGTTTTACCAGCACGTGGACCCTCATGCTCTGTAATACCCTCAAAATAAAAATGACAATATGGCACATCAGCTATTGGTGGTTGCCCTTATGTGAGCCTACAGCAATGTGCCAGTGAACAGTAGCAGGAGAAGTCTGCAAGACACTGTCAAAAACACAAGTTTCAGAACATTAAAAAGCCACTTCTATTTGTTTACACTTGAGTGGTGCACACATTGTCTTTGTGTGTTAAATACTGATCAGTGTATTTATAAAATGAAGTCCTCTACCTGCACCTTAAAGACTAACTCTTCACTTCAGGATGTAGCAAAGCTGTCTCAGAGCCACATGGCTGAGTTTGTCTTCCAACCCTCTAGAAAAGTGTAGCTGTTAAACAGATTGACTTTTCGGACCAGGTCATTCTTTTAACGCAACAAATTATTAAGAAGGGCATTTGAAAGAGGAGAGAGCAAGAAACCAAATTAAAGACACACATTGTTTTAATTCCTGCCATTGTGGATGTTAAATCTCTGCGAGAAAGAAAAGAAAAACAATTTTGTTGTGGTGCACAGATTTACACTGTTTGACACTGCTCTTTGTTTCCCCTGCCACAGAGTCTTTAGTTGCTGACACAAAAATGCAGAACCAGTATTTAGAGTTAACTCTTACTTCTGACCTTTGACGTCTTGCCATTGTCAGGGATGTAACTGTCTTCGGTAAATCTAGCTCGTGTCCTTCAGAGTACAATGGTCAAACAAGGAACTTAGCATTCTTGCAAATGTGGGAGTCAGGGGAACGGGACATCCACGATAATTTAACTGCCTCTGTGGATTTAACTGCCTTTTTCTGCATGATGTGTTTGCTCACACGAAACAGGTCTGGACCCTGCAGTTATCCGCTTAGCAGAGAAAAGAGTGCGTAGCCTGTGACTCATTCATTTAATCTGTAGTCCGATAAAAGATAAACTGAGAATATCGGCTGAAAATCCTACAGCTCACAGATCAGTTCATTCAGATTGCTATAAAATCTGGAGTATGGAGTATATAATAAAGAGCAGGTTAACAGACAGTGTAGTAATGAAGCATAAAGGTTCTACTACAGCCAGAATTTATGAGAATTTTACAGGACATGTGTTATGAATTTTATCCACTTTCCTACAAAAGTAGGCCAAGGATCATCCATCTCTTCCTGCTGCAGGTTTTCAAATTTGGAAAGGCTGTTGACAATTTAGACACACGCACACACACACACACACTCACGATGCCCTTTTACCTTTACTGCTGGAAGAGCTCATGCTGGGAGGAATTCTCCACAGTGTGTTCTGACCTGGGAAAGTAGTCAGGAACAGTGGGAGAGTGGGAGGAACATTTGAAAGAAAGGAAGAAACAGAGAATGACATTTTTCGTAGTTATGGCCCAAAATCTTAACTCCACCTGTAAATCTGTCTTTTTTAACGAGAACGCACATGAAGCTGAAAGAGCTTTTCAGTGATGATTTCATGATGAGTTTGCATGAGAGTTTTCATGAAGCACTATCCGTTTCTATTCCCATTACTGTAATATACAGTACAGTCATGTATAACAGCCTGCAGTGTATAGTCAAGGGAAGGCAGGCTAATAGCACTGCTAACACATGTGCAGGCACAGTAGGTGTGTTTTTTGCTCTTCTTTGTACTCCTTCACAAAGTGAATATTTTATCAGTTTTGATCAACATTCCTGCACATGCATCTCTCTCACAAGCTTTTACCCGATAAGCTGCAATGAAACTGAAAGACCTAAGCTGGATCAAATTACTTCTTGATCCAGCTATTTAAACTTTTTTTACTGCATATTTTTAGTCATCATGTTTTTTGACTGTTTGTGGTAATTTTGTGTCTTTGTAGTCATCTATGTGCCTTTGGGATTATTTTGTGCCAACCATTTGTGTCACCATAAAACCATAAAGTTTGTCTCTTTTTGGCAATTTTTGTGTGTTTGTGATCATTTTGAATCGTTTAATGACTTCTGTGACTTTCAAACAAGAAAGATTACTAGTCATTTCATGCAGAAGTGGTGCCCAGTAGGCCCATTTGTTAATCTATCCATGCTCATAATGTCTGACAATGGATTTTATTGTGAATAATTTAAACAACAACCATAATGTGATTCAGATTAAAGTAATCATTCTACTCAAATGTTGGTTTTACTTTCAACATTAGCTTTGCTGTGTGTTAAAGGGTGGGTGTAAATCAAACTGCTCCTGTGTTTATCAAAAATTTGCATGTTATAAGATCCTGATCAAATGTCACTGCTAAACTGCCACACCTTCCTTGCATGCAAAGGTCTAATAGTGTGCAAACCCAGTAAAAGAAAAAAGAAGCTCATTTAACCACCATCAAGTTTCTTCTGTAATAGATACAGTATTTAATTTCACATTGACAAACTGACCTATTGTAAGTATTGTGGCAGTTAAACATGATGTTACACCCAGCCTCAAGGCAATGAGAATGACTAAATGTCTCTAAATGTATCAACTACTCACTACTTTAATTAGTGTTTAACCCTCATAATGTCCTGTGCCATACACCTTGTGCCCTCTGGGGTCAAAAATGACCCCGCCTGGTTTTGTCTGTTATTTGAAGCATAATGTAGTATAAATTTTCAATAGATTCTGTGTTACACCTTTAGTCTTACTTAAAACAACCATAATTCAATCAAATTACTTAAATGTAATTTTAATCATGATGAGCAGTAGTATATTCTTTATTCAGTGGCCATGCAGCACAGTGCTGTGCAGCATAATTTTGTGATAAGAAGGCATGTCACAGCATTCGTGCTGGTTAATGTTAACACTTCTGTCACGCTGTGAAGGTGATGGGTAATTACATTCATTTAAACAACACACAAACACAAATATGTTCAGTCACTTTCTCTCATCTCAAATGCAACAATAAAATGTGGTCTACTCTTTTTTTTTTATTGCTTTGTAACATAGTAGTATCAGTAGGATTGCAGAAGAATGCTCATAAAAGAAGAACAAAGAAAAAAAAAAAGAACCTGTAAGACTCTTAGTATGTAAATAAAAAGTTAGATTTATCAAATGAAGAATTAGTGAAACAGACTCTTATTAATTCCCCTAGTTGATTTTTGACTGCACAATAAAGCCTAAATAAAAGATGCAGTATAAATAATGTCTTTGGTGATACATACTGTGCATTACTGTGTGTTATTAATATAATTTTAGTAGGACTATGTATGTGGTATTCATTGAAATTAGGCCAAAACGTGAGGCAATACTCTCTCTGGAGTAATTGGCAACAACAACAACAACAAAAAAACACTTTGGAGTAGCTGCAGGAAAACCATCCAGATCTGATATGGCTCTTAGGAAAGCTGAGGGAGAGAGAGGGGTGTGGTGTGGGCTGAGATAAGTGGCACCTTTGGGTGCAACATAATTAGTCATATTTCAACACATGCTGGCTGTATTTTAGCCCTCAAGTTTAAAATGTAGCAATAAAATGTTTCTCAATCAGAACGATGTGGAGAGAAGCTGTGTTTAACTGAAATGTCTGTACAACATTTCAGGATGTAAAGATCATGCAGTCAAATATCAAAGTTATTTGACCACAAGGTCAAAACACATTTTCACTGACATAAAGCATCAAATCAGTCAGGGGCTGGTTGTTCTGCACTGTACAAGAAAAAAGTTGACAACGGTTTTCAGTTCTGTTGGCCTAGTGTTGAACTGAATCCAATAAGTGAATTAACTACGACATAAAAAGGAGTAGAGTGAGAACAACATAAACACCATAAATACACCAGGTCCCTCTCTGTTACATTCAGTGCCAAAGTCTAAGTCAAAGTTCAAGCTGCCTTGACGTCTATATTTAGTAGAGTGTGAAGCAGCGTCTTCTCCTGACCTCCTGCTCCATCTGTCACCTTCAGAACACAGAACGTCTTCACCAAGGCTTCATTCACGTTTTGTAAAGGCTTTGCTGAATTTGATCACAAACGAAGACCCCTGCAATAGAATAAGAGCTGCAATTAGGCAGAAGGACACAGTCCGACGTTAAGGAGTAAAGCTGAAACTAAAACTAGTTTTAAAAACTCAGAGAGAGCCGTGCCATTAGCACAAACCATACATTAACATCCACCTCAGTGCTCATAGAAAGAAGGTTGTTTGACTGACATTGCCACAGAGCTGTGAGTAAGAAATGACTTCCACACGTGGGTCAGAGTCAGAACTTACTCAGCATCATGTGGTAACATCATCCTACTGTATTTTTGTGGGAAAAGTGCTATGTAAAATGAAAGAAGGAGGTTATAGTTTCAGTTCAGGAGCTGACAATGTTGTACGTTGTCACTGTAAAAACTGTTAACATGTTGTTTACGAAGAGAACAAATGAGCAACAATTTCACCACTTTGTTTTCATCATCTCAGTCATAATACCAACAAAATAAAATGTATATCACATAGTCATAATCGGCATGACAGTGTAGAAATCGTACGTTTTTTCCATTTTCCATTTGTCTTGGTGAGGGTGCACCAAGGGGTCTGGTCTCCTGTTGTTATTTTTTCTTTCTACCCCATTGAGCTTCTGTACAACTCAGAGCTACACAGTTACTGAAAATGTGTCCCACTGAACCAGTTTTTATTTGACCTGACATTTCCTTTTTGTGAGTGAAGTGATATGAATTCCTTGGTGTTCACTTAAAATACGAATCCAAAGTGATGGAAGTGCTGCACATTTCTAAAGTCTGTGTTTTGAAGACAGAGCTCAGTGCAGAGGAGAGTTCAGCTGTGGAATGGCTGGAGAGAGGCAGAGACACAGAGCACTCATGACACTAACTCTAAACACTAAAAACACGACCAAGGAGTCAGTTACTTTTACTTACACAGATACCACTGCATGCATTCAATCTCTGCAGCGTTTACTTCTTCTTCCCGCCTAATGACATATTTTCAGTTTTTTTCTTCTGTGCCTCATTGAACAAAAGACACACCTTTATGTTAGCAAATGGTTTGGTGTGTTTGTGTGTGTGCATCTTTGACTATGAACGTATGATTTGTGTGACTCCCCCCCCCAACAAATTGTATAAGTGATAATTGGCAGCTCCAGGTGAAAAGCTGAATAACACTGTGTACCTTAGCTTGTTTACTTATTTACCTTTGTTTTAACCCCTTGCATTCAGACTTCCCTACACATCCCCAATCTCCTGTCTAGACAGGCAAATTGGTATTTTTGGGAGTTGAAGGGGTTGTCAGTTTTGCTTGTTATCATTGCAAAAGTGACATTTCTCAGAATAAAACTGGTTTCATACTGTCTTGATTTCACTAGAACCTATAATTAATTAATTTGCAGTCAGAGAACCCCTGTAAAACACTGATTTGTCATATTTACACTTTGGATTTGTATTTAGAACCAGACCAGATACAGTAGATAGATAGATAGATAGATAGATAGATAGATAGATAGATAGATAGATAGATAGATAGATAGATAGATAG
>JAUMHL010000005.1:18329920-18406598 GCA_032362345.1 Sandelia bainsii
ATAGATAGATAGATAGATAGATAGATAGATAGATAGATAGATAGATAGATAGATAGACAGACAGACAGACAGACAGATAGATAGATAGATAGATAGATAGATAGATAGAATAGGTTCTACCTCTGTCATGGCATCATCAATCTGTTTCAACTCCTCATAGTGGTCACGGGAGTCTCTCAAAGGTTGAACCATGATCTCCTCAATCTGAGGGAAAAGCTGTGCCACAGTATGGACATTATTATCAAAAAGAAAGTGTATTTTATATATAACATCATCTAAGATATTGTCCTACCTTCATGACAGTCTCAAACATTGGGATGAGGACAAATTTGATGAATCCTATTTGCGCAGTGGGTTTGGTGACTTTGTCTCTGTCCATGAAGGGAGCCACTGGAAGTCCCTCAGACTTCTCTCTGTCACTCTGCAAATGACAAGTGGACATACTGTCATTTGATCCAATATACTGAATCTTTTATTTAAGATGACGTTATTAGATCATGGACTTTAAGGTAAAAGTGAATGCTTTGATTGAGGCCACCTGCATGAAGTACTCCTCCAACAGACAGTCCACCCATGGCTCAGCTACCTCAGTTGGCCTCACTTCGTTGGAAATATCACAGCACTTGATCAAAACCATCTTCAGCTGAAAACCCAAACACACTCGTATAAACACATGCACAATACACACACAAAATGAGGACAAAGAAGGCTATTCATTATTACTGTAACACACACAGGTCTCTCTTACGGCATCTATTGTATGCCTGTGACCGCTTTTCTAATTACACTAACATAATCCATTTGGTTTCTGCAAAGGATGAAGGCCTTCTCGTGCTGAAGTCAAATCTTGTGTGTACTGCACAGTAAATAGCTGATGTCAGGTGGAGACATAATGAATACATACACATGTCACATGTTCTTCATTAGTGAAGTCAAAGTTGTCCACTTTTTGCTTGAAGGAATCCAGTATTTCTCCGTGTCTGGCCATGTCAGTGGCCAGAATCAGGGTGATAACTGCCTGAAAATATAAGAGCAAAATCAACGCATGGATTAGGTGTTTGCATGACATTGTCTTTGTAGGATTACATAGAAAGTTGCACATTTCACCTGTCTGATCTGTTTGAATGCCTCTGGATCCACATTTGCAAAAATATTGCACTCGGGAAGAGAAAGGATCTGGAAGGCCACAGCACAGTGATGGTTCTCCAGTGGAGATATGTCATTGTAGCGCACTGCGAGCTCTGTGCGGGCATTGATTTGGTACCTGATAGATGGATGACAGATGACAGATGATAGTATTTTCTTATGAAGTATTCCTGAAAAAAGAGGTTTCTCACCTGCCTGAAAGTCCAACCAAAAACAACATGATAAACTGAATCAGCATGTTTTCATACCAGAATTCTCTCCATGCTGAATTAGTTTCACAGTTCATTGACAACAGTGCAGAGGATGTCAAAACATACTGGGGGTCAATGGGCATCTGCACTGCTCTATCTGTCAACACCCCTACAGACAGAATAGTGAGTCTTACGTGTTGTTGTAGCCGGGGTGGTCCAGGTCATGACAAACTGCAGCTGTCATTAAAATGCCAATATCTGTGAGAGTCAGCTTCTCCTGGACAACCGTGTAAATGAAGGGTATTATTAAAAATGTCCAGTCTGAAAATTCATGGGTTGGTATTTAACAGACAGGTGATTCTAACTTTAACATGTGACTTTAAACAATTTTTCCATTTAGAACTTAACCTGCCATTTACTTCAACTGAATGACATTCTTGACATGCATGACCACACACCACACTGACAAACATACAATTTACCTGTAGGTTGCAGAGGTGAATCATGCCATACATCATCTGGCTAACACAGAAGCAATGACGAAAGTTGTGGAAGGGGTTGTTACGGTAGTTCTCCTGAATTGCCAACTAGAACACAGAAAATCATTCATTCACTGCACAGGCAGTGGACTCTTAGATCAAACATGTTCCCAACCTTGTACCCTTTGATAATTATTTTGTAATCTGTGTCAGAACACTGATGCTCCTCTTGGTAACACCTCTGCTTTTTAGGCATAAGTGTATCCATATGCTTATTGCTCTATGTTTACCAGCCAGCGTTTTAGTGTGATGGGGTTCATATTGAATTCCTTCACCAATCCCAAGTCATGGTACATGTACTCCAGACAGCTCAGCATCTGCAGCAAAAAAGAAAGAAGAAAAAACACATGAGACCTAAGTCACCGGGATAGCACGGAATGAAAATGGCTGATTGAGTGGCGATATCAGCAAACCTCATTGTGTTCCCAGTGCCAGACATCAAATGTGGGCTTCTTAAGCGCCTCAACAGTCTCCTGAGACAGTGTGTACTGTATATGCCAAACAAAGTAATCAGAAAATTAAAACACCTTTAGATATTCAGTCAGTTGTGTCTAACAGTGGAGAAAGGACATACCTTTGGGTAATTGGGGACATCTCTTCTAGGAGTGACCTTCTTCCCATCATCTGAGAAGTTGTATTTACATGAGCAGTTTACTCTGAGGTCCAAAAAGAAAAAATCTGTATTAACATTATCATGCAGTATTAACATGAGTATACAGGCCTTATGTCTAATTTAATTTCACCTGACACCACCTCTAGAAGTCATCTCATCTCGTAGCTTTTTCAGATCATTTTTACACTTCTCTATCTCCACCACTTTCAGGCCCTCCACTGAAAAAAGATGACAGGTAATATCACAGTTTGGCCTACCTCTGGTATGTGTTTTCACAGTAATGATATCACATTACAGTGCATTAAAATAGGTTTCCTTTCTGATACTCTGTATGACACTCACGTTCCACTCTCTTCTCCAGCATTGCCAGCCTGTTGGTGACTTCAGTCTTTAATTCATTGATGCGAAAGGCTCTGTGAGAGAAAAATAAATCATAAGAATAGAGAATGATGGGAGAATGGTTTGTACTTCACATGGTTCATTGAGCACATAGACAAAATAAAAGTGGAATGTATATTGGCAAAATAAATGACAAGTAACTAAAAGTGAAAGCACTTTTAGGATTTAACTTGACTCCATGGGCTGCAAGTAAATTCAATGTGAGGCATGTGCTACACTGGGGAGGGGCAGGCTTTAGCCATAACATAACACAAACAACTGAGGTGTTACCTGCTGAACTGCTCTGCCACCTGTGACAACACGTTCTGAAACATGTCCTCCTTCTCTGCAAACACAAACACACTCCTGAGAAATTATTCAATCACATCATCTGGTTCGATATTTTCAACTCATCATTACTTCCCCATTAGCTGTGTTGTCAGTGTATGAATGTATGTTTGTGACCCAGTTAGAGGAAGAGGCTGTTAATCTGTAGTAAAATAAGAAAGTAATGCAACACTTTACCTCCAACCTGACCAGTAGAGAGAGGAACAACTTTGTACAAAGAGCTGTGAGGAAAATAATTATTATTTGTATGTGTCAGTGTTATCTTTTTTGTAAAGATTTACAGTCAAATGTAACAATCTCACAAAAAGGTTCATTTAACAACTGTCGTGCAGATTTGATTGAAAATTCCAGAAAAGCTACATTGTAGTGGATTGTCTTGTGGGATATTTTCCTAGTTTCAAAGGTTAAAAATGAAGTCTGTATTATAGAGGGTTTAAAAAAACTCTGAAACTGGGCAGACATTTTGAAAAATATGTAATTAAAACATAACTTCTATGTTATACTGTGTATATTTTACTTTGCAGAGTTGGTGGACATGGTAGGATCTATAGAGACCAAGGCACCTTCTGGGTCCACCAGCATAATGGCAGTGTTCCTGTGTGAAAAGTGAGAAAAGTAGAAGTACACTGAGTTGTATTCACTCTCCTCAACCTTTTACTATTTTCTGAACAATCAGAAGAAAAGAATTATTTGTTTTTTCCACAGAATTTGACAGGGTTCAATGTTATTTCAAACATAAACAGAAATGACCTACTTTTTATATTAGAAAAAAAGAAAAACGTTACAAGTTAAATATAAACTGGGCTAATCTTTGGAAATGGCAAGTTTTTATTTTATGCTGTTGTTCTATGCACAACTACACACAATAATGAGCCTTTGCACCTAGAGTCTATCACTTTAGATTTTACGAGGACAGTCAGTAGACGTAATCAAATTAAAGTGCTTTGTTTACAATAAAAAGTTTTGCAACTCTTTTCAGATTGCAGTGTGAAAGGGAAGATGTCAAGAGTGCCAACCAACAGAGGAGCACATAAAAAGTTTATGTTTCTCAATAAAAGCAAAACAGAAAAACTGATAGAGGATGACTGCTGCTTTACTATGACTGGTAACTATGACTGCGTGATAATCTTATTGTGTTTTATGATATTGTGCAGCTTTATGTGATAGTTAATTCTGAATGAGCAAACAAGGCGAATGAAACGAAAACAACAAACCTGGGAATGTTAGATGAGGAACACAAAAGCTCCTTGATGTCACATGGACTGCAGTGCCGACTGAAAACCACCTGCAAGATACACACAGCTCTTTTATTGACAGATTCATTCAGATATGGAAATTATAGCAGCCTACAGATTCACAGTGAGTTCATAGGTTGTTGGGTCACACAGTGATGTGGTAGTGGTATTAATTACCATGCTACATGTTTTTGAGAAAGCCTCCACTGTGGCCCACAAACGCAGCAAAATGCAGTCTGTGTCTACATGGCCTTCAAAGGCACACCTGCACATTAACAGCTGCTGTGGTTTTGATATAAGGCCTTAGTGTTCTAGGAAGGTCATCAAATTTCATGTGTTTTTAGACAACTGCATCACATGTGAATCTAAGGTAAGGGTTGTTTTGTTTTATGGATGAACAAGGTCAAGTCAGTGAGCGCAATGAGGGAACGATGTGAAAGAAAAGGACAGCTGGAGTGGGAGCGTACATGGAGCTCATGAAGTACATTATCCACGCCTGTCAAACGCTGTTTACAAGAGACAGTACACTGCATGACTATAAAGTGTACAAATTTTGTCTATGAAGGGTTGGCTGCAAAGAGTGGATGCACACGCCCTGAGCGAAAAGCTGTGATCTTACTTCTTGAAGCGAGCAGGTGTGGCAGACAAACATTCAGCCTCAGGCCGTGGGCATGGGGCTCTTGAGCAGACATGTGTCATTGCCAGCTCTCTACTTGAAGCACTCTACATCACCGTCCACCATCAGTGAGTGTTTCATCTGCATCTCTTTATCTCAGTATGTTTGGAATGCTGAAACTCAAGCTTTAAACCATTTTTCACAACTCTGTATGATCGCTAAGCTGCTTCAGCTGCTAAAAAAATTGTTACACTTTCACATTTTTTTCATTTCTGTGTTATGGATTAATAGCTTCGCTGTAGCTATGGAAAACTTACATTTAGGCGTAATGAAGAAAAAGACCTACATCTATGTCATCATTTAACAATATGTACCCCAGAGGTGTAAAGCAGTGTTGCTCAATCAGTAAGATTCAAAAGACAAAATGTGATGCATCACCATTAGGCCCTCATCAGGTGGGAATATTTGCTATTTGAGTCAGGAAGGTGAACTAAAAATTACCTTTAATAATTATAATTTACCAATTACTGAAGTAGTTCAAGGCTGCTTTAATAAATAAACTCATTATCAAATTTTGATTGTCTTAAAAGACTTCCAACAGTGATCTTTTGCTAGTATAAGTTCTATTTATGAACAAATTAAAGTTTGGCTCTATTGGACATATACAAATTGAATATTTAATATATATAACTTTAATATAAACAGATTCAATATTGCAATAATGATGACTGTCAAGATGTTAACTATAGTGTTGTAAAATGTGTGTAATGCACTAGTTTGACCAACACATTAACTTGTTTCACACTAATAAAACAGGGAGATTAAGCATCTTTTTAATAATGTAAACAATATGATCAAAAAGAAACCAATAGAAATGGTTTAAAATTGATGAAAACATTTTCATTGGAATATGACCTACCTTTTGCACCTTCCCATCCACATCCAGGTAAATGGCCTTAGGGCCATAGGAGGAGGAGCTGGAGCCCATGTTGTCCTCCGTCTCCTTTCTTATTCACCTGCAGAAAATCTGGCTCAGAGTTCGGATTGACAAACCTGAAAAGACAACCAGAGTCTTCAAAGTAAACAGTAAACAAGTGAATGAGGACACAATGTTCAGTGCATTCATGCAGAGACAAATAAGACTAATGCTTAATAAAAAGAATAAAAATGGCATAATAAGATATGAAACTGCCAGAAAGCAAAATGAAACTACAGTATACTGTATAATTCTCATAGTTTTGCAGTTGACAATCTCCAGTTAAAAAAATACAAATACAAATGCAAAACATGGAACTATGAAAAATCAAAATTAATCTATTCTGTTTCTTATAAATAAACTGACCATGTGTTTATATTATTTTACGTAATCCACAGACACCTTTCACACAATCAAAACATAAAATACTAAATAAAAATACAAAAATTCACATATAGTACAGTTTAGAAAAAGCAGTCAAACAAATTGAGGAACAGCACATCTGTGAAACTCACTGTATCAGCGATGCAGAGATGTAGAGACGGGGAGTAAATGACCCAGGTGCTGAGGATGCAGCTGATTCACATGCAGACACGCTCAGACACATACACACATGTGCAAAGGGAAAGCTGTGGGGAAGAGAGAGAGGCTGTGAGTGATGGAGAAGGTGAGGAAGGACATATGTGAGAGAGCCAGAGGGGTTTGGCTTATTATCAATTTAACCTGCACTCTTACTGGTTGCCAAGGGACTGTTACTATGGAGAAATAAGAGGCAACCCTAATGTCTTAAGTAGTGCAGGGATTTTACTTGTGCTGATCACAGACCTCTTGCCTAGATCGACTTATTCACACTATCTCATGGGGAAAAAACAATATTATGTCTTTATCAAGTACAAGACACTGTTATCAGCACAGCTACAGTATCAGGAGATTTATCTGATATCCATGCTCTGGTGAAGACAGCTTAACTATTGGCCCAAGTCACCCAGTGCAGAAACAAAACATTAATTATTACATATTACTAGTATATACACATATATACGTGCTGTATTTCTTCTGTAAGCATGTCAGTCATGCATGTACATTATGTGTTATGCTCATCTGATGTGAATTTAAAAGTTGTACATGTGTGTGTTACCTCCCCCAATCCACTTATCCAGATCATTGTTGAAAACACATCCAGCAGATGGTTTAGTCAGATGAGTTCAGCAGAACAGGAAGAGTGCATTTTACTTTTAGCATAAATGTTAAGAAAGTACGCAAAGGACAATTACATAATTGCATTATGTGAAAACACAAACTCTAATAACATGTTTTAGTTGACTGAGAATACTCAAATGGAGTACAGGATTCAGTACTTCAGCAAATGTACAGATATGCAATGTATGCTCAGCATGCACAAGCAGCAGTAGAATTATAATATAGAAAAACCAAATGGAATTATTACATAGAGTAAATAGCATGCATGCTGTATACTGAATAAGCATGAAGTATTATATAAGAATTTCAGGCAAAATGTAACACAGTTTTGAGTAAGGATTGTGGCTCACACAGAGCGTTAAGTGAGTTCCTGCTGCCACCAAGGGCTGTTAGGTCATTAGCCACAAAACTTCCTCTTCGTTTGTTTGTTGACCTAAATAAAGCCCGAAGCACTCTAAAAGGGAATTATTCGTTACTACTAGTGACAGGTCCTGGCCAAGACATAAAAAGGCTTCTCTACTGGGAATTTCACATCAACAGGCTGGTGTGAACAAGGACACTAGTGAGAAGGCAGGCAGGAGGAGGTAATTAATTAGATATGGAGAGCATCATACATCATCTCTATTCACACCTACTCACAGAAACACAGGTGCATACACACATACTGTATGCACACACATGTGATGTTGCTCCCCAGAGTCTAATTACTGTTTGGGTTTCCAAGCTCCGCCACACTGGAGGAGAGGTTGAACATGATTGGGCAGACTGTGCGACTAATATCCAAATGTAGGATCAAAATGGATTAAAAGCATTTTCCAAGCTAAGTAAGAATAACCCACTTCCATTATGGGAATGACATTTCATTTTCGATTTACTCACTTGTGCTTGTGTGTGCCCATGTTGTTGTATGTATATTCATGAGTCTGTGTGCCAAGGAATAAACGGTGCATCAAACAGAACAAAGACCGCAAAGCCCAGATCAAAACAGGAGGATCTGATTTGCTTATGTAACCAGAAGCCTCATCACACCCTCAGTAATGGAACATACTTTTCAGGATAAAAGCCATAAATAAAATCATGTAGATTTTCATGACAAAAGATGTGCAGCTGGACATCTGAAGGGTGCGCATTATCCTGATAATAGTGATGGTTAGGACACTTTATGTGTGTGTCTGTGTGTGGGGGGGGGCATTAATATGCTCTTCAAAAGTATGTATCAGAAAAGTGTATATGTTTTCAACTCTCTATACAAACAATAACATGTGATCAGATGCACACGTTAAATCTTTTGCATAGTTAGTCATAATTTCTTTATTTTCAGTCAGTTTTTGTTGACTAAAACTATAAATATGTACTGACTACTTTCAGTAGAATAAAATATCAAAATATCACAAACACCTCTGTCATCAAAAACAGAAACATCAAACTTCAGCAAACTGGTTTAAGATACATTTTTATCCAACTGACTTCAGGCTAAAGGAAAATTAAAATATGCAAAATAAAGAATGCAGTTTGACAGAGAGGGTGTTGTACCTGCAATTTTAAGCATTTTATCCAGACATGAAAGAGGATAAAACAATGGAGTCTGGTAACCCTGTCTGTTTAGTCTGGAAAGATGGAACAACTTTGCAAATCCAGTGCATCCTAACTCTTAAACTATAAAGCATGTGCTATGAGTCATTGCTATGATCTCAAGTTTCTATTTGACGACAGAAACCCCGAGTGTCCAGAAAAACAGAACACAATAGAACCCTGTAATAAATTCTGCTTTTTTGATCAGGTTTGTCATGACTGTGCCAGAAAGATCTTCATTATATTCTTGTAAATATTGGGCCTTAGTGACAGTGTTGTATTGGAGTTATAGCACTGGAGTATTGCACGAATACCATTCCAAAAAAGCTGGGACACTGGGTAAAATGTAAATAAAAACGTGATGCAATGAATTACAAAAACCTGTATTTGACTGAAAAGCAGAAGGGCAGCATATTAAATGTTCAAACTGAGAAATGTGAAAGTTTTTTTGAAAAATATAAATTCATTGCATTGTGTTAATATTAACATTTTACACAGTGTTTCAAGTAAGCAACTGTTGCATGTTATAAAAAAGCTCCACAGGAGATGGTGAGTTTATGGTTTAACCTCCACATGATTCAAATATCCATCTATCCATTATCTTAACCGCTTGTCCTCGTAAGGGTCATGTGAGGGCTGGAGCCTATCACAGCTGTCATTGGGCGAGAGGCAGGGTACACTCTGGACATGTTGACAGTCTATCACAGGGCTGATGACTTAAATATTTCACATGTTAAAATTATAATAAAATGATGCCATCATGTCAGTTTAGTGATTAAATTATAAATGTAAAACATTAATCAGCATTTAATTACTTATTGATTGTCACATATTTTGACTCTCAGAACTGAAACGTCTATGCAGATGTTATTTTAGTAATCTGAAAGGAATCTGTCACTTAACAGTTAGGTTGAGACTAAAAACATCTTTTCTGATAAGTCACAACATTTCATCTGTAAAAAAATCAAGATTCATAAAGAAAACTCTGACTAATGAATCAAAATATTTCAAAATAAATAAAAGAGGAAACATTTCTATAAAATGTACTTTTGTTGATCCTGAACCAGGTGTCTGTGTGTGTGTGGGTGGGGGGTGGGGCATAATCTCGCCTAGGGCACCAAAATGGCTAGAGCCGGCTCTGCAGGCTACTCAATGCAAGCACATGCTCTAAAAATTATTAATTATGTTAAAAAACAAAGTACTTGAGAACTCAGGTACTCAAAAAGTGGAATAAAGTACCATACTTCACTCTGAATTAGTGGAGAAAAGGTAAGATAAAATAGAATCAGTGGTTGCCATATTCTGTAAACTGGTTTTTGGTCTCTTCCAGGAACAGTTTGTCCCTTATCAAGAAGATCTATTTACAGAAAATCTGCTGAAGGTTACATGACTGTATGGTCTGTGTGACAACAAATGTGAGACATACAGCGTCCTCTTGATGGTGATTTGACCACAAATTCTTATTATTTTGTAGTTTTGAGCGCAACTTGATTCTCATTGACCTTCAGGTAATTGAAGAGTAAGAGACACTTGGTCATTAGTCACCCAGCTGCTCTTGGACTGTGTCTTTAGGTAAAGCAGAGTAATAAAACAGTGTCAACAAAACTAAAAGACAAAATTATATCTTTGAAAGAAATCAAAAGCTTATGAAATACATTAAATGTAAAATATAGATACACATATAAATCTATCTCTATGGGGTTTCTGACATTTGTGCATTGAAATTCAGTAGGATATTTTCTATGATAAAAGAAATGTGTGGGCGACACCTAATGGATTAGAAAGGAATTACACTTATATTCTAGCAGCGGGGTCACGGCCAGAAGGCAAAAGGAAGAGCTGTCACATCATGACTTTCTTGAAACTCCTTCAATGAATGTTTGTGTGAGTTAACATGGTGATTGCTACAAACTGATGAAACAAACTGCACACTATTTAAATGGTTTTTATTACCTTAGACACAGTGACATAGTGTAGAATATGAGTACAGTCTGTGGTTTAATTGTTTTAAAGGAAAACTATTGACTCACATGTGTACAGACACTTATCAAAAGTTCCCAGTAAAAGGAAAAAAACAGTACCAGAGCTGGAAATTATTTGCTGTCCCAGCATCGCATACATATACTACATGCTGGAGGACAGGATATAATTTTTCATATTGCAGGATATTATCAAAAGAAGAAATACCATCATAGCCATAAAGAAATAAATGATAAATAATGGAAGATGAAGACAAAGAGTTACCTGAAAGTCAACTAATCTCTTATCCTAGTGCATCATATCCATTATTCTTGAGGCAAACTATACATACACTTTACATTTCACAGAATGCAAGCATACATCACTGCTGCGGAGGACAGCGAGTCTGATCGCTGGGATCTGGACACTCTGCCTCTACAGGCAGATGACTGGTTGGGATGCCTACTGGAGGAAGGACCTTTCTTATTGGGCTGAAACTGCGTGGAGATGAACCAGGTGAGTGAGCGGGTGAGTGTACGGGGCGTAGGGAAGGACCTGGAGGGGGGCGTGGGAGAGGTTGCATAAGTGGAGAGGGACTGCGGGGGTACCTGCGTGGGGCAGACCAGAGGGGCCGTTCAGTTCTACTGGAAGAGGGGGGAAGGACTGGAGCATAGGTGGCAGGGATATTCATTTCTGATTGGCTCATAGCATTGGCAGGACTTTCTTCCAAACGTTCCAGCGTCTCCTGAAACCAAATGAAAATACACTTGTGAGAATAAGCTGGGGAGTTTTATCTATGATTTACATTTTAAATAAACCATAATCTCAATAGGACAAGGGCGGGTTAGCCTGTGAGATGGTGTCAACAAATCGGCATTCATAAGCCCTCAAAAATTATTTTATTGATCCCCTGACTTTTCATTTATTCATTTATTTTTGACTTTTAATGAAATATTCTGACTGATTAGTACAAAAGGTTTTTCAAAACAATCATGATGTCCAGAATGTGAATATAGTGGTCACCTTATTTTTTCTCTAGTGTCAACACAGGGTTCATATTTTTTATTTTTAGTCAACTGTCTCAACAATCATTTAGCGGCTTGCCGTTAGACATCCATTTAACATTTTATTCAGTACCATTATCAGGTCAAAATTTAAAATTTTTCAATGGTTTGTGACTAATTACTTGCTAAACTAATGATTCAAGATAAAAAAAACTAACTTTATTACTCCCAGGGGGACATTGGTTTGCCTTGTTCATTGTTTTGATGTTCATTAGTTTAGCAAAGTCATCAGCCTGAGCTGTGAAATGAGCTGAAATGTTAGTGTGTTAACATGCCAAGCTATGATGATGAACATAATATACATTTATAAATTATCCTTGACAAACATCAGCATGTTAACATTGTTATCGTGGGTATATTAGCTTTATTTAGCTCAAAGAACCACTGTTCCTAAGCACGACCTCACTGAGCCGATACCATCTCTACAGACTGTGAGTGTTTTTCATTGATTCATTGTTGTAAAGTTGTCACTTACATCTTCATTGAGAACATATAGAGGCATAGGACTCCTTCGACCAAGTGTGGTCGGTTTCGGTACAACATCAACTGCAAATAAATACACTCATTAGAGATTTAGTTAGCTTTCTTAGTTAACATTCTGCAAAATGTAGTATATTGTGACATATTCCTCATAAAATGGATAAAAGCATAGGCTGTGTGATCACTGAAGACATTTTATAAAGACATAGCCTGTGAAACACTGTAACTGTAACTCACCATCGTGGCCATTTTCACTCTGCTCTACATACATGGGAGCCGTCTGGGGGACAGGTCTGTGCTTCTTTCTACAACAAGAAAAACAAAACAGCTTGAAACATGTACAAACCTTGCTCCAAAACTGTTGGTTTACAGAGAGTCCACCAATCTTCCACTTAGAATAGTATAGTGAGACTGTTGAGCTACTTGAGACTCTAGTCACATCTCCAAGAACAATATCAAAGCCAATGTGAGTGAGAGAAATGGGAAGAAAGACACAGAGGAGGGGAAGAAGAAAGAGAAGAAAGAGTAGCTCATACTTGGAAGGTTTCCAACAGGCACATACTGTCACCAAGGTAATTAGGAGGAATATGCCCCCGGTGGACAGGATGATGTATAGCGAGCTCCTTCCTAAACCAGAGTGATTCAGGGGTAGATGAAAATGCAAAGAAAGATAGGTTTGTATCAGTAACAGCAGGGCAATGCAGTTTTCCTCTCACTGAAACACTGATTTGTACCTTTGCTTCACTGATAAACTTCAACGCTTGTTTGGTTTGCAAACATATTGCATGTCTACTTCTGTCTATGTCTACTGTCATCCTTTTTCTGTCTTTATCTTTGACAGTAGAAATATAATGTTTGCAAAAAGCCATGTATTCAAAGCAATACATTTGCTATTTTTTTAGCCTTTTTTTCTGAAGCTACAGTATAAACCTTTAATGAAACGAGTGTGCTGCCATGCAAAAAGGTGCAGTGAAGTAGCACAAGTAGACTTTCTGCCACACTGTTACACATGCAGAGGAAATAGAGAGTAGTTTAAGGGCCTGTAGCTGTCTCTTCATGCAGCACATCACAGTACAGCAATAATGAAGTCAGGATAACTGAGGTCCACTGAGGCAAAGCATCCTCCCCACCTGCTTTCATGTTCTGCTCCCTACTCATAAATAACTGTCCATTCATTGGATTAGACTCTCCCTCTCCCTCAGCCTGACATGTGGCTTTATACTGGTGCCCAGTAACAGCCATTGTGAGCCAACTCTGCTGCTGCTCACAGCCTGGTTTTGCACTTGTTGTAAACAACATTGTTAGAGAGGCTAGCATGCTTCTCTAAGCATAAGATGACATTTGCTCTGCTAATAATAATGAATAATAAGTAGGAACTTTTGGTGGAATGTGACTAAGTGCATTTACTTTGAGTATACGTCTACTCCACTACATTTCAGGAGGGAAATGTTGCATATTGCTCCATTACATTCAATTAAATAAAATGCATTTTATAAATAAAATTTAATGTGCAATACTGCGCAAATACACTGACTCAATTTCAGTCAGCTACAAAATGCCCGAAACAATAATTCAATATTATAATATTTAACAGTATAACACTGACCAAGGTCATTCTCGATAATGAGTCATTTCACATTTGACACTTTGTGATGATACCTCTGTAGTTTTCAGATGCAAAACAATTGCTTTTTTACTTCAGTGAAACATTTTAACACTCTGGTACTGCTGATTTTACTTAGTGGTGCATCTGATATCACTACACATTATCACTTCTTCATTCTTACAGTAAACTTGTATAACTTGAGATCCTACCCGTGTAACATGCCACCTACTGTAGACAGTGAGCCTGATGGGTATGCTCTTCATGCTGCTGATGGGATTCTCCACTGTGCAGGTGTAAATGTCATCATCTGACATCACTACGCGTGAAATGGTCAGCACCTTTTGGTCACGTGAAAGCAGCAGGCGCGACTCATTGGTCAGCAGCTTGCCTCCCTTCAGCCAACTGTAGACGGGCTTTGTGCCATTATCATGGGAACAGTGGAGGTTGAAGTACTCACTGTACTCCAGCACAGATGAGGCCATCATCTGGATGTAAGGTTTGGACACAGGAACTGATGATGACAGAAAAAAGTCATGGCGGGGCTTGAGACACAGCAACTGATAAGTGAAATACCAGTCACCAACACTGTGAACCATATATCTCTGCTATGAAAAAGTAAACTTCTTAGTGTACAATCACACTCTCACAGGCAAGATCATTTCAATTTATACTGATCTTCTTTTAGCTCATAACTTCTCTTCAGTCTCCTGCTCTGATTTGTCTCATCTGTTTTGAAATATCAGAGAATCACATTCCTTATTAAAGGGAAGATAATTCTGCATACCATCCACAGTGAGCTCAATGTAGTGCTCCCCAGTAAAGCTGTCATCTGTGATGGAGATCTCCACTTCGTACGCCCCTTCGTCAGACAGGTGAAGGTTGTGAAGGAGCAGTGATCCATTCTCAAACACCAGGATTCGGTTGCGGTACTCCAGCCTCAGGTTCCCAATGATGTCTGTTCCTATGGACTGCACAACGGTGACAGGTTTCTCTTTGTCCCTCTTTAGCTGCCACTTAATCACAGGCTTGTCGGAGCTGCTACTAGAGTAGCTGACTGACAACAGGGCCTCTTTGCCCACCGTGCCCCTCACCACCTGGGTTTGGCTGGTCACATTCACCCCTGACACCTCACCTTGATAAAAGGCAAAATGACAATAATTAAGGTATTGAAATAAGGTGCCTAGAGAAAAATGTAGAATGAAAAAGGTAGTACAAGGCTTGTCTGTGGATTTGAGAGTAAACAGAGAACAGTTTGGGGTCCTTCATGAGATCAGGGGAATCAATTATTCACACATGGTGAAACAAAACATGATTCATGCAAAAACATGCTAACTACTGCTACACTAATGATTATAAGTACTAGAACAAACAGATGGTCCATAAATTATCCATACATTTGCATAGGTACAGTTAAAGAGCAATATTAAGAAACATTTAGCCAGAATATTCCAGTTTGTGAGACTTAGTTTTCCATCACTGCATTTAAGATATTTCATTGTGTATAAAAATACTGTACTTGTTGCTGTACTTCATTCATTTGATTTTCCAAGTCACTTGTTCATTTGAAGAATTAAGTTTCACCACATACATATAAAGCTAAAGCATTTATTATAATGTTAAGCCAGTAATATGTTGGTTTAACTGTTTTCCATGCATCTATAATTTCACATACTTAAAACTGAAACTTTACCTGTGATACAGTACCTAAAACACATGTTTGCAGTCTACCTTATAACACACACTGCAGAACACACACACAACAAACTCATCTGCACACATGTTGCCTTTACTCTGGCCCATGATGTCTAGTAGCGTCTTGTTTCTCAGAAGCACTCCCCGACCCAGGAATTCCTTGTGACCCCTTGCAGTGAACAAGTAATGCACTAATTTTGATTTGTGTTTCCCAAGTTTTTTGCCACCTCCCACAGGGATACAGGAATAAGGTATTATAGTGTGAGCCACATTTCTTCCTTTACAGAGGAGCCCTGTCTTGGAAACCAAACACAGCAAAGCTATTATGTTCACAGTGGAGGTTCTTATAACTCAGCTGTAGCTGGACACATGGAGGAATCCTACTGTTAGGCCTCAGTGATAGAAAGATCAACTCAGGAGAGAGAGAGAGAGACAGGAGTGAGGGAGAAAGAGAGAGGGAGACTCTGCACTGTTCACTATTCTTTGTAGTGAGGCAGTTAGCAGGGCATCGCCTCATTGCCGTGGTAACCATTTGGTCCGCCTGACAGGGGTTGCCAAGGCAATAAGACAAAGGGCATGATTGTTGGAACTAGTTTCCTCCCGTGAAAAGAGTGAGAGAAAGAGAGAGAGGGAGAGAGAAAGTCTTTGTCACTGGTGAAGTTGGTGATAGACACAGGATCCAGTGATTCTACCAAAAGTGGCCTGGCTGTGTAAACTGGGATCTTGGTACCGCCACTAAATCAAATCACAGATTTTTTAACCAAAATCACCACTTAGTACATTTTTGACATCACTTTTTCCCCTCACACAAACTTGTCTAAAGGTTCCCGCAGACAAAAAGCAGTCCCTGACCTATTGAAAAGCTCTCCACAAACCTTAATATCATCACACTTAACCTACATATCCCCTTCTTACACACCTACAATAGCCACTCCAGGCTCCTTTGAGCATTTAATGACCAACCTACTTTAGAGCACCACCCATTAGCGAGTCCATTGAGCAGCCAGCCAGTGACAAACAAGCACAAGAAAAAAAAAGATGAAGAAATCTGCAACTAAATTAATCTGGATTAACTGTACTTCCGAAAGAACAAGGAATTTAAGTTTTCATCAGATTTTTACATGACACACAATACAAACAAAGAAAGCAAAGCAAAAGACTGTAACACCAGACAAATATTATAAAAAAAATATGTTAATTGAAATAGTAATTACTGATAATAGACCCGGTCAGTGTTGTCTTTGCTTTGTGAGAATTTCTCAATATAAGAAAAGTCCACTTGTTTGGTCGTCATCTGAAACACAGAAGTCACTGGATTCTTTGTGAGATTCTTGTGCTCTAATGTCTGGGTAGCTCAACAAAAGTTTCACTTACCTGTGAAGAGAAAGAGGAGGAGGCCAAAGAGCGTCACTAGTGAAGGAATGTTTGTAAAACTGCTGCCTGTAGAGGAGGTCTTCCTCTCTACTTTCATCTTGTGTCCTGGGCAGAGTCTTTCTCCCACTTAGTGAGCATGGTTTATCCACCCTGGGCACGTCTCTGTAAATCAACGCTCTCTCCACTGCCTGCCTGCAACACTGGCCTTTGCCTGGTCACACTGAGCCTCACTCTCCTCACAGCACCCCAGTCACAGCCAACAACAGCCA
Source organism: Sandelia bainsii (assembly GCA_032362345.1). Taxonomy (NCBI): domain Eukaryota; kingdom Metazoa; phylum Chordata; class Actinopteri; order Anabantiformes; family Anabantidae; genus Sandelia; species Sandelia bainsii. The sequence continues at coordinate 18,347,179 of JAUMHL010000005.1, forward strand.
ACTGTGTGTGTGTTTGTATGTGTGTAAGAAAGAGACACAGTGTGGATGAGCTCCCCTTTTTTTCCCACTCCACACACGCAGTAAAGAGCTAAAAGAAAATAGTGTTTGCTTTTTTAGGTCATTATTTATCTTAAAGTATCTATTATTCTTGAAGCCTTCTGTAAAAAAAAAGAATAAAAAGTTTTGTGTTTTTTACACTAAATAAACTGCTAAATAGTTGAATTCATTATTGAGCTGAGCTACTTTGCAAGAATTCCCACGGGGAATAACTACTGTACTTCAGTCAGAACAGTAGCTCTAAGGGGAGTCCACTTAAAGCTCCAAAATGTCTGAGTTTGAAAAACAACTCACTTCCCCCCTCTTTGCCCCACTTTTGTTACATTGTACAAACTCTCTAGACTGGAGCCTCACAATAAACTCACAATTTGTCACTTGGCAAGCAACCCTGGCGCTGCTCAACACAAAACACATACAGCCTTGCAGCATTTCTTTTGTTACAGTATCTGTCAGGTGCATGATCCATGGCACTGTACCTGCATGTCTGAGAGCTGCAAAAAGGTAAAAAAAAAAAAGAGGAAATAAATAATAAGAAAGCTTTTGTACCTTATTTGTCCTCTAGGTGGCACACAAGCTACATTAGGGCAGTGACCTGACAGACTGCTGGAGAAATCAGGAGATGGAGGCCAAGGATAAAAAGAGAAGATGCCAACATCAGTGTTGACCACGTTGTGATTAGTTGTGTAGATTGTGTAGTTGTGACTACACTTTTGCTCTCTTTTTGTTTCCTGTCATTTAAATATCTAATATGCATGTGAAAAACAAAAAACAGAGCAAAACATGGGTCAAAAATTGAAAGTAAAGTATAAGGAAATCAAAAAGGTGCTCTTCAGTGAAAATCTAAATTAAGGGTTTTAATGGTTTAGATCTCTCTCCTGGCTGCCGTAGTTTTCTAATAGCTTGTAAGCTGGACTGTCTTTATATTATAGCAAACATGATGCCACGCATAAAATCCACATATCACGCATCAGTCTGTATGCTCTGATGAATCATTTGCTAAGTGATCTCTCCCACTTCAAGAAGACAGTCTTTTGTTATTAGTTTTAGGAACATTTTTATTTGACAACAAAGGGAGGTTTTATGCAGAGGAGGAAGCACGGTTGATGGAAAGCTCCAGGACTGTGAGAACAGCTGCTGTTCACCACAACTCTCCCGAGGCTCGGACTCCTGTGTGGTGGAGAATCAAAGTCAAACCTTTCCCCCTAACCTCTGCCCTCCCTAAAAGCAGCACCTCCCTCTTCCTCTAATCTTCTACAGACAGACAGGGTCTTTGTGTCTCAGTCATTTTGGTACTATAAGAGAAACCATTGTCATGTTTAGACCACAAGACTGAAATCATCCTGTGTGACTGTGACATACCGATGTGATAAAATGGACCTTACCAATGTTACACACCATAATGCTGATCTCACATCTTTTGACTGGGATACCTCTATTTTAGTGTAACGGATAATATTTTATCAAGCGTGGTATTGCAGCTGTGCAAATAAAGTCTACTCATTTATTATCATTACTGTTAAGTTGTGTAACCTACTTAAAATATACTGTATTTCATAAGATGGCGTAACTGGAAAGTGGATAATTGCGCCCCCTGCTGTGTGGCCGGGCTTATTCATCACTAATTATCACCCAGGAGATCACAGAGATCGTTCTTCACTGATGGGCTGTCTGAGAAAGAAAACAAACCAGCAAATCAAATCGTTCATATGATCTTCTCCTAGAATAGTCCATCTAGCTTAACACATTCTAAAAACAGTATTTTCTGGTATGTTTAAGAGTAGCATGTGCTTTACAAACTTGCTCACATGACTCACAAAAAGATTTTTTTAAGACCCTCACTAACACGATTTTCTGGATTTTTTTTTTTTTGAAAACCTGTCTTTTCCCTCACACAGAATTCAGTCTTGAGCACCAAGTGGGTGCTGTGCTATGTTTGGACGTGTTGCAGAATATTGATTGTTCACCCACAGTCATTAAAGAGACAGGAGAACGTGGCCATAGCTCCTCTGGGACTGAGTAGGAGAAGAGAGAGAATAGGTCCATATAAAACCCATAGAGGATGTTTATGAGAGCATGGCGGAGGAGGAATGTCAGCCTGAGAAAGGAAGTGCTTTGCACTGTGGCTTCACAAAACCACTGAGAGCAAGTCTCTTGTTGGTTGTCCTATCTCTACAGCTGGTGGCACAACAAAGAACGTGTGCGCTTGTGAGAATGGGTGACTTGAGTACATACTATCTGCATACTAAAGTATGGGTTGTTTTTCCTGTGCGTGAATGCATGTGCAGTTTGACTTTGTGCAGTGTGCTGTATGGCTCAGATGTGTGTGGGTGGGCTGAGTGGGAGCACTGGGAGACTGAAGATGCTCTAGCCTGTTTCTCATAAAGTGAACAAGTCTGCCTGGCCAAATGAAGCAAGAATTATGTTATTCTTTTGTGATTTATACAGCCTTATTGCAATAAAGGTAGGCAAGATATTGCAAAATATTTCACAGGTACACACATCACTCCATACTGTGGGTCTTCATAATAATATACCTGTTGATAGGATGAAAACATTTTAGAGCTTAATGCTTACAGGCTCTGCAACTGTGTATAACTGCATTATTAAATGAGCCTACATAATAACTATTACTGTTTGTATCAACTCAATTAATTTGTGTACAGTAACAAGCAGTTGTAAATATGACAAATGCAGTTTTATGATATGGATTATTCGTGAGATCCCTTGTGGTAAGACAACCCCACTGGAGATAACATTGTATCAGCTTCTTGGAAACCTGTTCTCTTCAGTTAGCAGAGGTTCTCACAGTGACACATGAAAAATGGAAACTGTAGTGTTGTACTAAAGTCTCACTTTTACCAGTTATGTCAAAAAACAGTAAAGGGGGTGAAAGGTATCATAAAAAGTAATGTTTGAAATAAACATATCCTTAATTTGAATAAATGGAAGTTTGGAACAGACGTTTCACCATTTAAGGTGGATTTATTAGTGTAATGCCATGACTATACAGCAAAGTACAGCAATGTACTGTTCAATTAGTTTTAAAGCACGAAGTCTCCGCAAACTCTGACAATGGAATTTCACATACCTGATTTAACATAAGTCAAACAAATCAAACTCACCAACACAACAAGAGAGCATATTGAACCAGTGTATGATAAGGTACAGCTGTACCAAATGCATCTGGAAAAAGTGTAATTACTGCATGCTTACTGTCCTGGAAGATCAGATTTATAGAAAATGCTTGAAAAGGTGAAAAGAGAACTTACGTATCATGTGATCAAAAAGATAATCAAGGCAATTGCAACGTGAGTTAAGTAGAATAAATAGAACATACATAGCTACTTCTCTTTTGATGTTTTAATCCTTTTTGTAAGCAAGTCAAACTGTTAAATAATAATCAAGATACAGGCACAACAAAAAACAATGCAAAATAAATATTTTAAGCCACTAATTACACAAAGTCTAATGCTGATGCATACAAGGTTTATGCACAGATGGTATCAATGGATCCATCCAAAATAAGCCCTGTTTAGCATTTAGAGGACATTCATTTTCACATTCACAGATCATCATCTAAAAACTAGCACACTACCAGAAGTTTCACAAGTACATGCAGTGAGTTGCAAATTCTGGGTCAAAGACATCCGTACTGATGAGACTGCTGGAGAAGCAGAGAAGGAGTGTTAAAGTTCACAAAATTCACATAACACACCCTCAAAACTGTTCATTTTCTACTGCTAATTTGTGTTGAAAAAGAAAATGACTCCTGGGGTAAAAAGGTGTGCCAGAAAGCCAGCCCAGCCAGCTTAAGCCTGCCATCTCTCGCTACCTTGCTTCCCCCTCTTTCTCTTCATCCAGGTCAGGACAGGGGTGTCACTGCTCTGGCACAGATGTGTCGTCTCTCTCTACTGCCCCCGATCCTCCTGTCTCTAAAAACAGAAATAGGCAAGGCGTAGTTAAGCACCGCAGAGACTGGAAAAATCAGTTTCTGTGGCACTTTCTATAAGGTTTCAGTAAACACTTGCAAAGTATAAAGTCACTAGTGGGTGGATCTATTGTAAAAAACTAAATACTTACAGAAAACTTTATATCAAGCTGCTAAATAAGGAGGAATAATTTTCAAGCATGGATAATAGTTTTATTATTCATATATACTGTGAAAAAGTATTTGCCCCCTTTCTTTTTTTGCATATTTATAACACTTAACTGATTCGGATCATCAAACTAATTTTAATATTACACAAAAATATTTTGAGTAAATACAAAATGCAGTTTTTAAATGATGATTTTATTTATTTGAAAAAGTAAGTGCCTCTTAAACCTAGTAATTGCTTGTGTCACCCTTGGCTGCAGTTCATGGTTCCATCAATTATGAAGTCGTCCAGCTCCTGAAGCTGCAAAGCAGCCCCAGATCATCACACTACCACCACCATATTTGACTGTTATGATGTTCTTTTTATGAAATGCAGTTTTACACCAGGTGTAACGGGATGCACACCTTTAATTAGTTTAATTACTTTTTCACATAGGGCCAGGCAGGTTTGGACAGCTTTTTTCCCTTAATAAATTAAACCATCATTTAAAAACTGCATTTTGTATTTACTTGGTTTCTTTTATGTAATATTAAATTTTGTTTGCTGATCTGAATTGTTTAAGTGTGACAAATATGCAAAAAAATTTAAAATCAGGAAGGGGGCAACTACCTTTTCATAGAACTATAAATGATGATCCCAAAAACCCACTGCTGTTTTGAAAAGGGCCCCCCCCCCCAGTGGGTGCTTGGGATGCTCAGTTCCAGCCCGACAGGTCCATTAATTTTGCTCAGCGCTCTAAAGCAAATACTGTACCTAAAGCACCTGGAACTATAAATACATCCCCTGCATAAGCCAGCAACTGGGTTAGGCAGAAACACTGATGTAGATCCCTTGGGTCAGTCACATCCCTCCCAAAAACGCTGCTTTGTCTTACAGGGAAAGGTGCAATTTGAGGGCTGGGAATCTAAAGCCACGTCTTACTTCTCAAAGAACTACTCTAATTTACATGTTCCTGGAAGTTTGGGTTTAAAAACATGGGTTGAATGAATATGTGATTTAAATGTGTGGTTACAAGTTGTTGTTTTTTATGTACTACTGTTGTTTGCACAAATGTCTGGTTTTAGTTTGTAGAAATGTAAAAACAAATCTAAATGCATGAACATTTGCTTGTGTTTAATTGTGGCAGATGCCAGTACAGCAAAACTCCTTTTGGACAATAATCAGATTTTTTTTTATCTCACATGATTTAACTGCACATCTTGAAGCAGATTTAATTTCTAAGGCCTTTAAAAGAACAATGAGTTCATTTAATTATGTGTTGCTGATGAAGACATTAATTAAATTTATCTCCGTTATGTATGTCATTAATCACACTAGAAGAAACCCACAAGGGAATAATAGGTAAATTTAACTGTGCATATATTTTAAATGGTTTCTTTTCGTTGCTTGTAAAATGTTAACTCAGAAAATGTTATGATTTCCCACTTTCATCTAAAATGAGACACCTATAAAACTCAAAAAGGCAAATTCACTATAGACAACATGTAGAACATCCTTATAACATTAAACTATGCTAATGTATTTTCCTGCCTTATGTCTAACATTTACTTGCCCCTGATATATACAATATTAAATTTCTTCAACCTCATGTCTTACAAGACTTAGCTTTATGGTCAAATAAGCAACTCGTGCTCTCCATCACTCACCTTTTATCACCCATTGTAGTTACAGCTCCTGATGAGAGCCTCTGTTACAATCCTTACAGCCACTAGCCATAATGCCCTCTTTAATGGCATTATGTGACCTACTCTTATCCCTCGGTTCTACAACACTGACCTGGGTCCCCCTGGCTGCCGTTGAGCACATCCCCAGTGCTGCTCACCTCCTCCCCTTCTGCTTTGTCCTCCGGCTTCATCTTCTTACGGGTCATGTGGCCACGGAAGCCAGCCTGGATCTTGGCAGCAGCCCTGTTGGCCTCCGGGTCATCCAGGGGGATGTCCATGATGTCTTCCTCCTCCTGGGGCCGGCTGCATTCTTCCTGCTGAGAGGACCACAAAGTAGTAGTTTATCACAGTAGGAGAGCATGTAACATGATCATTTGGGGATATTTTTTCCTCAAACACTGGTAGGAGAAGCACATCCTTGACATATTGTGACACCATATTTTGCATGTTGCACCCCATCCCATGCAGTGTATTTTACAGCAGTGGATATGTGCTTGTTGCTGAGTGGCTCACTCTTATTACATGACATCAATGGGGCTCAGGGGGTCAATAACCCATATTTGCCTCCTTTGTTGCTGTCCGTTTCTTCTTGTCACATACTATATAATTCATTGCTGGCAAAACCATGTCTGAGTCAGCCTATTTCGTAATGAGTTACCATGGTCTTCTGTGTTTTTAACCACGGAAAAGGTTGAGAGAAGCAATAAATCTGCAGATTTAGCAGATACATGTATTCCCAAACAGAAGAACCATCTGTGATTATAAATTCATTGTTCATTTGATAAAATACAGCAATCTGCTATTTCTAGTGATTAAGTGGTGTAAAAGACTGCTGTAATCTATTTATAGTTAATTCTTCAGCCAAAATGGATGACCCAGCAAAAATGTTGCTGCAGTCAACACCAGCAGCTCATTCAGTGACAGAACATACAGCATCCACTGTCCCAAAGGAAACATGGGGTGCGCAGAAGAGAAATTCTGGCTTGTCATAAAGTGTCAGTGAAATAGTACCAAGGCTGTTGACGACTTATGTAAACACCAATTCAAATTCTGTGGCAAACACATATCAGCTACACCCCATCCTTTGCTTATGGAAACAGATTGACATTTCACACAAAAGCAGCCCACAGAACAAGCCCACTGTCATCCCACTACCTTGGTGAAGCAGTGCATCATGTCTCCAGTGAAACCCCTTCAGTGTAGGAGTGTGACCACCCACCTGTTCAGCCAGCATTCATTAGCCTCTCTGTCTGACTGCTCACCAAGCAGCCAGAATCCAGCTCTCTTACAGCAGCAGAGATGCAGAGCTGCTGCACTGGATTTTGCTGGCAACACACCTTCTCAGGGGTCTTACTGTTTTCAGTGCCTCAGGGTCCTTAGACTTAATCTGACACAGATTGGTTTGAAATATTCTGATTCAAATCTGTACTATCCTCTTTTAATGAAAATAGCCTAAAAACTTTTTTTAATAATAGCTCTTTATGTGGTCACGTCTCTATGAAAAATGAATAACTTGAGAGTTATGAAGACACAAATGGTTAACATGTATTGCAATCTAGTTTAAATACAAAAAAATCAACACAATAAGTAGTCTAAGGATAACAAAATACTAGTATGTACCATTAGTAAAGCCATTAAGTGTATGTGCATCTACCTACCAAACTGACAGGATGTTAACAATGAAAATAAATCTACTAAAAAAAGTTCATCTGAAGCTTCTACTTACATTGAGACAGTCCATGTCTTACACTCAGAGATGACTTCAGTCTTCAGGTGAGCTGGCCTAGTGTTGACTTTTATGCCTCAAATCGTATGTGGACCAAGCAATGCTCTCTGTAAATGAGCCTACCGTATAACACAGATGCCTCGCTGGCTTTTACTAACAATCACTGTATATTCAGTAATACCCACTCACGCACAGAGTGAGAGAGAGACATACAGTCACAGAGAGAGGAAGGGAGAAAGAGGGAGGGAAGGAAAGAGAGACCTCCTACAAACATGACAGCATGTGTTCCATCTTTTCAGTCTCATTAAGGCTGCTGACCTTCTGTGTTCACACGACTGTTACAGACCTTTAACAGACTTCAGTATTCACCAAGCATAGCTTAAACACTTAAAAAAGTATACATGTCATATGTAGACTATTTCAGGGATTCAAATTATAAATATTTTGACACAAGTGAAAATCCTGAAAGTTTTAGTCTGGATATTAATAAGGAACCCACAAAGCAAATCTAACGCATTCACAGAGCATCTTAAAAATTCACAAGTTGCAGTGTTACAATAATAAAGTCCATAAATAAAAACAGATGATCATTATGGAAATACTATGGGAAAGCCAGATGGTCATAAAACAACAATTGCTGACTTTCAAATTCTACTAATAGCGTGAAAATAAAACAGTGTAAGCATCTTGGACTGTTTTACACTAGGAGGTGTTATAAATTTATTAGAGGCAGAGTGAGCTAACAGCCCTCTCCATCCCTCTGATCCCAGCTGGTATGGCCGCCCACACTCCACTGCCAGCCTCAAAGACAAGACGGAGAGGGATAGAAACAGAAAACATCCATTTATCTGAGTTATATCTCTGACGTTAATGATCTCCTGCTGGTTTGCAAATCATTCAAACAATATGTTAAGTTATCATCGCGCCTAATTTCACTAAGCTGACTCACTTTATTAATTAATTCCCTTTGTTAAAATGTAGGAACGATAAGCTCTGTGTAATTAAATGTACTGTCATTAGTAATAATGTAGTTAAGTCTGTGCATATTAGCATAAACATTAGTGTATGTAACTGTATTGATCCATCTAAGATGCTTAGTGCATAGTAACATCATTGTGGGCATGTAAACAATGAAATAAAGGCATATAAAGTTAAAATAAAGATTCAATTAGATATTTGCGATATTGTGATCAGCTAGGAGACTGTTAGTACAGATGTTCTTTAAACTGTACAATTTTGTGGTAGCTTTGCTTCAGCTGAAATAAATTCTGCCACTGATACTGACAGAATAACACTATGCAGAAACACAAAAAGCACTGTTTTACTGTTTAATCAGTCAGTTGGAAAGTGTTATTAAAGGTAGATTACTGATACAGATGGTGCCTAGCAACTATCAGCATCACCATCTCCTATTAATTCCATGACGAAAAAAAAAAGAGCAGTATGGTGAAGGGTTACCATAGTAACATTCTTAGAACCCCTTCCTACACACCCTCCCTGCATATTTGGAGCCCTGTTGGTCCAGACAAATCAGAGTGGGATAATTTTGACAGGCAGCAGTAAAAATGTTTAAGGCCTAATTCACAAGACAAATAGTTCAGCCGGTGTTTTATGATGATAGATTACTAAATCAAGTTTCAGTCTGTGGAGTCTGTGGTGGCTTCCAAAAGGAGAGTTGATCTGGCACTAACAACGCCTCTGTATTACAGCTTTATAAGCATGCGGCAAAGTAAAGGCCTCAAACAGCATCTTACCCCAAAATGAACAATGAAACAGTTTATTGTAAACTTAGAGACTGACAATTCTGATTGACCCTCTTGAAAACATTCACAGTTTATGAGAGCAACTACCACTTGTCATTGAGAAAATGAACTAAGGAGGCAAAAATGTGAGGCTCACTGTTGATCAGGCTCGTCCTTGAAGTTTTTCTTTTTTATAGGCCACCTTGGAATGGGAGCACAGCAGACTGAAGCCTAACTAAAGACACCTATGCCTGAAAGTGTGTGAACATTTATTCTCAGCCTGCTGAGAATAAAGTGGAGGAGATGTGGTGAGCTGCCACAGCTTGTTATATACAGATAATTAGGGTAGCGACAACAAATGGTTGTCGTAATAATCAGAGCTATTTTATCATTGCAAACATGTTCGCGTATTATATTAAGGCATGTAAAAAGTATATAATATGTGTGAAACATGATCACTGATATATTCTGTATTGAGACAAAGCATCAAACTTTACCTTGTCATTACTCTTGCCCTCAGGCTCTGTGTTGTTCTTTTCACACTCATGTGGCCTTTGCTCTTCTTGGTGGTCTGCAACTGTCCCATCTGCACCACGAGTGAGGCTGATGCTCTCCTCTTCAAGCATTGCATCACTTTCCTCTTGTATTTCAGGATCAGCTGTCCCCTCTCCTAACAGTTCTTCTTCTCCCTTTGATGTGACCTCTTTTTCTTCCATTGTATCCTCTGACTGTGACTCTGCAAGTTTTCTCTGACTCTTGTCATTCTCCTCTGGTAGATGTTGTGCACTTCCCACAAATGTTTCACTCTCTGTCTTGATTGGAACAGCAGATATACTTGACTGGATCACTTGTGATGAGATGTTTTCTGCATCACCGTCATTAATTTCTTCACCCTCCATCTCACTGTAACCTTCTGTATGTATATCCTCTTTATCTTCTCCAATGTCAGAGTTGTTAAAGTTAGCCTCTTTTTCAAAATCCTGATTCTGGTCCTGGTGGAATTCACCTTCACTTATCTTCTTCTTATCTTCATTTTTATGATCAGTTTCATTCTCTGAGTCCTCTTCATCTGACTCGGTGGTGGGTTGATGTGATGAGCTGATGTTTATAACGCCTTCTCCCTCCTCCTCATCATCACTATGATTTAAATAAGATTCATTTCTGTCCACTTTCCCCTTTGTTATTTCAAATCCCTCATGGTGACTTTCCATTTCCTCCCTTTCAGAGTAAACTTTCATTTCAGTTCCCTTCATTTCGTGTTCATCATCTTGAGTACCAGATATTATTTGGCCTGTTGCCACTGCAGTAACTTCATCTTCGAAGCTAATTTCAACCAAAGAATCCTCCTTTGTTACATCAATACTATATAAACTACCCTCAATGTGAGCTAAACCCTCATGTATTTCCTCAGAAAAAGCTTCATTCTCTGTTCCTTCTTCTGGCTTTGTTATTTCTGCCTGGTCTTCTCTCTCACATTGAGACAGAGATGATTGCACAAGAGCTTCCTCAGGTTGGAGTTTTAGGCTTTCTTCTTCAACAGTATGTTCATGAATTTTAGCTGTGGCTCCGTCCATTTTTCTCTCAGCTCCTCCAAGCTCTGTAGCACACACATCCACACCAGCCAGTCCAGAATATGGAAAGACCTCTACTGGTTCTTCCACTTTAGTAGTTTCCTCTTCTACAGAGTGTAAAATATCCTTATCTTCAACAGCCGCATCTTGTTTATGATCCTCTGCATCTTCTGCCATTCCTAACTCCTTGGCACACACATCCACATTTGTAACCCCACTGAATGATAAGACGTCAGTGGACTCTAACTCAGAATGAGGTATATCTTGGTCTTCAAGAGTGTTGCTCTCATTTTCATTAGATTCCCTGTCAACTTGATCAAGTTTACTTATTGTTGCATCTCTCTCCTCCTCTGTTCCGCTCAGATCATCTGATTGTACATCTGCACCTGGAAACCTGTTGATTGTTTCCCCTTCTGAAAGTCTCCTTTCCAGTGACATAATATGTTTTTCTTCTTCTTCTTCTTCTGTGCTCTCAGTTAAGTTGACCTCTTCAGAGTTATTAAGTTGTGTTGTGGAAACATTTGAGGCTTCTGCTGAATGACTCAATTCATCTTCAGTTTGGGATTCATATGATTTTTTTCTAAAAAAGTACCAGTCAAACAAAAGAGTTAAGGTGAGAAATGGTCAATATGACAGGAAGAAAATTTGAGTCTTTAAGTGATATTTCCTCAGTAGAACTGTTAGAAAGCCTATGTGACTCGTATGGAACCTGTGACTGTCTTGCTGCTCTTGGCTGTCTCTTGTCTTTCAATCCTGCCAGTTCTACTCATCCTTGACACTGTAAACCAACAGTGTTTTCAATACTGGGCTGACTTTCTGTGCCACTTCTGAGCCTCTACTGCACGATGTTTTTTTTTTTTTTCTCTTTAGATAATTTTTCACATGGACCGAAAAGACGAAGCATGAGATGTATCTATTCTATTAAAATTCCACAGTAATTCTTATAAGCTGCTGTATTTGCGCATAATTTTAACAAATGTAGCAATTCTTCATTTGAGTAAATTGGAATATGTATACCGTCCAAACCTCTGTACATGATTAGCTATTGAGTGTTTGGGCGATGACTTGTGAAGGTATGTGTTTAAGATTGTGCACATTTTAATAAATATGTTTTCCTAGTCAAAACAGAAATCTTACACCAAAATTACGAAGTAAATCTTCTTGTAATAAACATAAAAATAATTATTTCCATCTCTTCTTTCTATCCTTTCCCTCACGTTCATCCTCTCCCTCTTGTTGATCCTCCTGGCTGTTGATAGCACATAAGATGAGACTCACTTGGAACTGGTAACATCTGCTGTGGTATCTTTTTCAGGAGCAGGCTATTGGAGAAAAATGAAGATGTAACTGTGCATAAATATAGCAGAAACATATTGATAAACAGTGAAAAAACTCATAGGTACAATGACGAAGTGACTTTATACTAACTATACAAATGTTTGATTTAGTACCCGAGTAGTCTTGAAGGCACGATTGTTGTAGAATCTATCTTCCAGTTTAGCAGCCCACTCAGCAGGGTCCATGCCACTCTCTGCAAGCAAAGAAGGGGGTAAAAATAAGGCTACAATAGTTAATGACATTTGCCTATTTTACTAGATATAACATACCAGTTACCTTCTCTTTGTTTGAGAAGAGTATCAAAGTACTGTGCAGCATATTTAGGGATGTCTTCAGGCTGGTCTCGTAGGACTTCCCTGGCTAGTCCCTCCAGCAGGGTACCAAATCCTTGTGGGACCCGCAGGTGAGTGTTGGAGAAAGGCACTGACATTTTTTGGGGTAAATGGGGACGATAACGTCTGTGACGTATGTGAAGTAGGGATATGTGACAAGGAGATATTTTGTCAGTAGTTAACTTTCCTCCTAATATGTAGCATAGGAGAGACAAGCTAAGAAAGCTACCTTCCTACAGAATTTAAGATAACCTCAAGTAATGTTTGTAGCTAACTAGTTACCTTAACTAAACACCACGTAACTTCAACGGCTTAGACATATAATTAGTAAGATTTGGAAACTGTTAAAACATCAGTTGTCCAGCAGTTAACAGAAAATACATGCCTTTGTACGCACCTGAAGCTACTTTGTTTTGTTTATAACAGTTTCTAGGAAACGGTTGCCACTACGGATACTGACGAGGCTCAAACGCCAAAAGAATCACAAGAAATAAAATGTCTTTATTGGACAAAAATGCGGGCACGATAAACATAGTACATATAGACAAAACAATATAATGAGTACATAGAAAACAGAATCCCTTCAAAAAGTAAAAACAAAAAACGTGAACATGTAATAGCAAAATCCAAACGTGCGTTTTTTTTTTCTACTTCAAGTAGCAGCGACGTCGGTCAGGCGTATGTGATGACTGCATACTCTGAGTTGGTGCTCATCTTTCGACTGACTTCTCTGGGCATGGGGACATGCAGTCTGTCTGCTGAACGTGATGCCAGCAGGTGAGACCTCGATTCATCCCCCCACCACTGCAGAGGAGGCAGTAGTACAGTATGTTAGGATTAGCAAGACTGGCTCAAACCTTTGGAGTCTTCATCTAGCACACTTTAATAGCACAACCAGTGAATCCAGAAAAAAATAAAGTAGTTGCAGACTGTTGTATGATGTGTTTAAAGGTGACAGCAACGCTTAAACTTATGTTAGGTTACCACTTGTTTTACTACAAAACAATTTGGTTTGTCAATCCAGAAATAAATGCTTGAAACAATAAAACCAATGTAAAAAGTCTGGTTTATTTAAAACTTGATAAAAGTTAATCTATACTAGTACATAAACAAACTGTTAACTAAATATATGTTTATTTATGCAGTTCCATAGTTATGGAAGTATTACTTTACAAACTACTGTAAATAAAATGATTTGCAGATCATTTAAAACCTATATCTGTCTGAAAATACTACAATACTACAAACGTATTCATCTTTAAAAAAGTAAATTGAACTGCTGAGCAGCTGGAATTCTGTATCAAGCAAGAATGGAGAAAAAAAAGTTTCGGAAAGCTTTCAAAACTAAAGCAACAAGGAGTTTTTAAAATCAGAGCTGATACAACACAGTCCTAACGTGTTTGGAAATAGGGTTATATATAAAATTGCAAGATTAAATTGAAGAAGTGTTGATTATGATATTAAATTAACCAACTTAACACATTTTTTTAGTTTGGCCTTGTTTCCCCTTTTAGTGACTGATGTTCTCTGTGTGTAGCTCCTTTGTTTGTCTAAAGAGCTTCGAGCTGCCTTATAGCTCAGCTAAGAAACTGCTCATTCATGAAAGCTGTTATTCTAAGAGATCATACTTTAGATATTTACCTACATTAGGTTCATATACCTACATATATGATCTGTTGTTGCAAAGAGTTCCTCATAGAGCAGTCAAGGATAAGCTGTCTTATGAATGTGGGACTAAGTAAAATAAAAGTGTATGTGTATGTAACATATTAATCTAGCAGTCTGAAGTCTCGTGTCTCACCTCTTTTTTATCTGCAGGACTCAAGTAGCCGACCTGAGTGAGCTCTGGTGTACTGACACCGCGGACGGTGATCAGTATGTCAGCATATGGAACTTCAGTCTCACTCTCATTGTCTGGAAGGAAATAATTTGATTATTAGTAAATTGTGGAGCTGTTGTGTGTGGTATTACCAGAGAATATTGTACCTCCTGTAGGAATCCTCAGCGTCACTCTTTCACTCTGTGTTGACATTGAGCCTGGGAAATAAGATGAGTACTGTATGAGTGGCAGGCCGGCTTTTGGAGGCTAAAATAATGCATTTTATATCCAATATTTTAAACTGTTTACATTTTCCAGGTGAGAGAACAGCATGAGACGGTAGTGGTGAGCTAAAATTGTAAAGGATAGAGAAATTAAATAAATCATAGATTTTTTTATGGTCATACATTTATTCAATAAATCATTTTTAAATTGTACTCACCCAGACCTGGACTCAACAGGCTCATCTGAAATCATTAATACAATTATTTAGAAATTCAATTGTATCTATTTTGTCATTCAGGAATTGTTCTTTTTTATAGCAAGTATATGTTCATAGTGTCATATTTGATAATCACCTTTACTGTTCCAGCTCTGTCTGTTCCGATTCAGACACAGGAAAACAGCCAGTGCTGCAAGCACCGTGGCCACAGTTACAGTAACTGATGCTAAAACCTTAATTCCCGTAAATTCTCCTGGAACATGGAAACAACGGTATCTACTTTGATTGTATGCTATTGGCTTGGAAGGGCAACTTTTACTTCTCAGTTGCACATACATGATTATATTAAAAGCAGCCGTACATCATGTTAATTAATATATTTCATACTTTGCTCTGATTCAAAGTGCCATCTCACCTCTGTTTGAATCATTTGGATTAGCCGGAAGAGATGCTGAGAAATTTAGAACATGATATAAATAAATACACCTAGTATATAAAAATTATATATTGTTACAAATGTAGATTGTCTTATATCAGATGTCTTAAGTGTCTTTGACTCACCATTTGTAGTCTCAGTCTTTGCAGTTACTGTCCAGTTTGGAGCGCTTGTTTGAGCTGAAAACAACAAACAACAATTTAAACTAAACATAATTCTGGCTTTGTAACTTTTAATCACTTGTTGCTTTCTTAAAGAACTACCAAAGACTTATCTTGATTTTCACAGGATAATATCTACCTTCAAGCTGCAGTAAAACAATGCGCTCAGTTTTTTGTGGAAGTTGAGGGTCGCCTTTATCTTCTGTGTAGCAGGTGTAGGTCATATTGAGATCTTCAGCGGTCACATTTGATAGATGAAGAGATGTTGTGCAAAAACTGTTTTTTCTGTATGTCCCGAGACAGCCAGATTTGTCTGATGCTTTATGCCAACAGCCACGAACAAATCCAGTGGAACAATTGTAAGTGCAGTTTAACGTCAAAGAGTCTCCTAACGCTACAGTCAAGTAATCAGCGGACATCTTCATATTAACACAGCTCACAAAATCTGTGAAGAGAAGACATTTTATCAACAGTACTTAACAGAAAAACATTGTCTCTATCAAATACAGGGACAACTTTTGTAGGACAGTATCGAGTACATGCACATGTGTATAACCAGTGACAGAGAGTTTACATATATACTTTACCTTGTGTCATCCACAAAAAGAGCAATGTGAAGTGGACTGAGATCATAATTGTTTTTATGATTCCCGCTGCCTCAAAACATGCAACAAAAGAGCTCGCTCTCTCGCAATTTAGTGATGCTTGCACCTGCAGGAAAATATTGAAATACCCACACACATGCTTTAACTTTTGGTTAGCTTACAGGAAGTGGTATACAACAGGATTTAGAGCCGTGTAAAAATAATTCATAACTTTCCATTTATTGCACCTGACTTCCTGCTAAGTAAAATACAGTTGAAAATGTAAATGACTAACACATATTCTCAAATAGAATGATAGACTGATGACACAGTACCATATTTAAATGATCAAAATTTTGTCTATGCATTGATGCTATAAAGCACACATTGTGCACCTGGCTCAGAAAAAAGACAAACATATAGCAGATGGTGATGTGGTTTGCACATATTTGCAGGTGCACCACTGCAGCTCACTCTTTGCTTGAGCAGAACATGTGTCTGACATTTATTTTCCACTACAATAATTCATTTGTACACCTTTTTAATTCATTCAGCAAAGCATTCAACGTTAACTTTACTGATTTATGGAAATCTAGCTGATTTTTTTCTTCCCCAGTTCACATAAATAATGAGCTCATCCTCTAACAGAGACGTGTTCTAGCTTTAGCACATACTCATACATTATGAAAGTAGAAGCTTGTGTTACAGAACATTACTGCACAATGTTATTAGATAGAGCACCTGGGAATCACATTTCGTGCTCTTGTTTCACTTTCAGTGAATGAGGGCTTCTGACTTTCATACCTTTAAACAATCAGTCAGGAGGTTTAGACTAACAACTGAGACAGTGTGGACTTTATTAGATGATTATCAGTGATAATGTGCACATGGAAAGCAATGGTTCTGTTTTGTTTTTCAGGGTCATGGATTTTTCTACTGCTGACACAATCTGGAATTGCCTTAGGTAAGAGAAAGCCACAGTTATTTATCATATAATTTTAACCCTAACTATTTAACTAACAGGCAACAAAAACACCTTGACTAAACAGCCAAACATATTGATTAATGACAGACTACTTCATCCTGACATTAATTCATTTGTGTAAGAATCAGCTGAAGGGAGTGCAGACCTCCCTGTCAGCGAAGAGACAGACCTTCATCATTGTGAAGAAGGAAGATACTTCTCCCACCAGCTTTGTTTTGAGTGTCCCGCTGGTCATTTGTGAGTCATAAACCATCTTTGAAATTACCGACCTGCATGCTATTACTATGTGCACCGATGAGACTTGTAAAAAGACAAAAAGTTTTGCTCCTTTGAGGAATAATTAAAAAATTTGTATTGCTAGACATTGGAGTAAAAGGTAAAGGAAGACATTTAAATGTAATGTAAATAATTAATGTATTTCTGTGATGTAGTTGTCCAGGCAATATATCTGCACCTCGTAGATGTCCAGCAGGAACATTTAACCTGTACACAGGAAAAAGTTGTGTCAGTGACTGCAAGGTAATAGACCACTTTGAAAAAATATACCATCACTGTCTCCTGAATGTCTTCTGTCACATCCTTATTTGAAAAGCTGCAATTTTCATTTGGTAGTTTTTGTACCAACATATCAGATTTGCAGACTTTTTTGAAAGCTGACGTTTTAACTTGTTACGGCATGGAAAAAGCACAAGTGGAAGATATGTTGAAGATAATAATTCCAGCAATTATTATATGCAATTAGTAATTAATTAAATTACATTTAAATGAATACTTAATTATGTCTATGTTTTGACAAGTCAAAATGTCTGCTGTGAAACTAATATCTCAAATGGTGTGCTTGCTACTGTCTGGTATTAATTGAAAATCATTGTCGCTTTACTATCGTCATTTCTTTTATGTGGCAGCCTTGTTTTCCTGGTCTAATCAGCACAGAAGACAGAGTGGACTGTAGGCTGTGTCCTGCAGGTTTCTCATGTGATCCAGCCAATGGGACACTCTCTTTATGCCCCCCAGGACAACATTCTCCTGAAGGGATCCTACAGTGTCTAACCTGCCCTGTAGACTCTATCTGCATTTCTGGATTCCCTCAAAAGGTAATTATTATAGCAAACAATTTCAATTTCAAATCTATGCTCAAAAGTCTTTGAAATATAAATAAATAATCCAAGTCATATCTTGTCTATCTCTATGTCCTTGCTTCTTTATTAATTTCCTATGTGTCTTATAGTGTAGGCCTGGCAATGAGCCCAGTGCAGATCAGACTGTGTGTAATGCTTGTCCTCCGGGCTTCTATTCTACTATGTGTACTATCCAGTGTCTTCAGTGTCCGGCAGGTAGTGTAGTAATAAAAAACAATGAACACAAGAGTACAATTGAAATAAATCTATATTTAAATGTCATTAAAAAGGTCCCACAATGATTAAAGTGTGTCTGCCTGACCTAGGAAGTTACTGTCCAGAAAGTGAGATGTCACAGCCTCTTCCCTGTCCTCCTGGTTGGTCTTCCACACCTGGACAGACTTATTGCCATAGCTGTAGTGATACATCTTTGCTGTGTGGGGGAGCTGTGGCCCCCCACTGGAGCCAACCAGGCCACAGATCTAGTCAACCAATCAACTGTCGACCAGGAACCTACAAAGACATGAAGGAAGAGGCAGCATGTATTGTCTGTCCAATAGGTTGGTGTTTATTGCTGCATACTCCATTTACATTACCGTTTCTATTCCTACTAGAAGAAGACTAATATGTATTTCAACACATTTTTCTTTGCCCCAGGTCATTACTGTGCAGGAGGTGTAGCTGTACCATGTCCTGCAGGGACTTATGGCCCTAAAGAGGGTCTGCAGAGGCTGAGAGATTGCACAATCTGTCCTGCAGGTAAAGTACTACTAGTGACAAACATTCTGTATTATTATACTCACGCATATTAGCATATGCAGAAAATCATATCATTATACCCATACCTTACCTTACACCTTCTCAGACCTAATACATACTTAGGACATAATAGGTTTACCTGTTTTGCTGTACTGTTTTGTATACTATACATGATATGCTGTAAAGAATCGTCTTATGACCTTGTCTATAAATGTTTTTCTCTAGGGTTTTACTGTCTGGAAGGCAGTTCACGGAGACCCACCTCCCAGTTTCTGTGCCCACAGGGCTATTACTGTGAAGAGGGCACCGCCACCCCTCATGGGTCACCTTGCCCAGCTGGTACAGCGGGGGAACAACTGGGTCAGACAAGTAGGGCAGCCTGTAAGAGATGCAGAGAAGGACGCTTCTGTCCTGCAGGTAAGTCTTAGCATTAAAACACTGACATCAATAGTGCATAGAGCAAGAAAAAATGTGTTATAGTTTAGTATCTACTTCCACACATGAGAAAAGAACACTAAATGAAGATTGTTTTTAGAGATTAGAGGGTTTTTTTTGTAGATTATGTGTGTATGTGCATGCAACAGGCTCATCGGGTCCTGGCTTACCCTGTGCTCGAGGAAGATACTGTCCTGCTGGCACCTTGGAAGAAGTGATCTGCCCTCAAGGCACCTTCACACCTCATCAGGGGGCAATAAGTGAGTTTTATGAACTTCAGTCATTAAGTACAATGTAATATTAAGAGCCATTTATTTTTGTTTATACAACTATTATAACTGAAAATTATTATTTGGGAGCTGCTCCACAGTCCCTCAAAAGCTCAGCTTTAACTAACATGGTGCTATGGCAGTGTACCATACTAAAACTCAGTGATTATATAAAAATATGTGTTGTTTATTTATAATGAAGGACTGGAATATATGGATGAGATATTGCAACAGATGGAAGCCAAGAGGGCAAAGAAAAAACCCCATCTATTTTAGGTATAAAAGACAACTGTCAATATCAAGCTAGAACTGGAAATTTCTATAGTAGAAAAAAATATTGATGGATGCGAAAGTGGACACATAGGGGGAACTATGTGCTACATGAGCACTAGGGGAAGATCATGTTCTAATTAATTAATTATTCATTTGGATTTAAATTAATTTAACAAATATTCTAATGAAGTAGGCCTACACTGTGCTCTAAAACAACATTAATCTTGATAAAACATTTTTCTCCATTATTTTCTCCAGGTGTGAAAGACTGTCTCAAATGCCCTCCTGGTTTCTACTGTCCTGAGGGGACAAGGGACCCTGTGCCCTGTCCACCAGGGTCATTCAACCCATTAGAGGGTCAGGATGAGTTGGCTGATTGCAGAGAGTGCCATGCAGGGAAGGCCTGCACACAGGTAGCTCTGAGGGCTCCTGATGTGGACTGCATGCAAGGGTAAGTAATCTATTCAGGCCTCACAAAGTGTTTATTGTCTTGGATGCTCTGTTGATATCGTACACACTTTTTTCTCGCATTTTTGTGAAAAAAGGGAGTTCTATCATTTTGTTTGTAATCAAATCCTACTTTGGCATTGTTATTCTATGATTTTTATCTGTTTGCCTTAACCTTGATAGGTTTGTGTGTCCTCCTGGTTCTTCTAAACCCAATGCTCCAACCAATGCTTGCCCATCAGGGACTCTGAGTAATCGCACTGACCTCACTGATCGCTCACAGTGTCAGCAGTGCCCAGCACGATATGCTTGTCTTCGAGGTGCCATTTGTCTTTTACACATGTTCAGTTGGCTCTTATCAGCATTGATACTGTTTAATAGTATCCAGAGACATGAGTTTAGAAGCTTATATGCCATATTATTTATGCTTTACCAGGAACTGGTGGTATCCAGAGACCCCCACTCTCCTGCTTTGCAGGACATTATTGTCCACCTGGAACCATGTTCCCCACACAGTACAAGTGTCCTGTGGGGACATGGAGTGGTCGCAGTGGACTGGAAGCTGAAAGCGAGTGTCAGCTGTGTCCACAGGGCTGGTACTGTTTGGCTGGGACTGGAGCTCCGTCTGGTCGATGCAGCTCTGGACACTACTGTCCTGAAGGTAGGTACAGTAGGTAGTATCTAAATTAAATTATTGCATTTGTTTAATGTTATACTTTATACATAAATATATATATATATAGTAATATGTATTATATAAGTATAACACAAAAACTAAACACATCTTTTCATGTGAAATTGATTTTATAAGATTTGTTTTCTCTTGCAGAACTGTAATCATGAGTCATTCATGTGGATATAACTATGTTGATGTTGCATCACCAGGGACTGCATATGGCACCCAGTTTCCTTGCCCCGCGGGCACCTACAGTATCCAAATGGGTAACAGACACAGAGAAGACTGCCTGATTTGCCCCGAAGGCTCATTCTGTCAACAGGGCACCTCCAAACCATCCCCCTGCCCCCCGTAAGCAGTAATTGTGGTTAGATATGGGATGAAGATGATAATGCTATGGAAACAGTTTGTTATATAGGGTTATATGAAGTATTAATCTGCTGTAATAATTTTAATTTAGTAAATCCTCTCTATCCTATCTTTTTCCAGCTCCACATTACGTCGTCTGAAAGGAGGTCGGAAGTTGGAGGACTGCTCTGCTTGCCCTGCTGGCTATTTTTGTCCCCACTCAGCCACTATCAACCCCAGAGTGTGTGGAGCCGGCAGCTACTCTGTAAGGTCCCATCTATAACACACTTCACTGTGACTGGTCAACTGACAGAACCAGAGGAAATCTGAGCTGTGTGTTTTAGTCTTATCCTTCCATAAGCTTTTCTGATTGTCCTATTTTTAGATTAGCATTTTCTGCCCCCGATGATATGGTCTTACATCACCATGTATGTACATCTTTAAATGTCAACACTAGGAGTAGTTAATTAGACTAATTTTTTATATTTTTTCTTTTGCTTTCAACATTGAAGAAATAACAGTGTTGTTCCAGCATCTTCCAAGTTGCATCTTATCCCCTTCTTGCCTGCATTTTCAGTCTGTGTTTTGCTGTATCCCTCCCCCATACTACTTGATATCTATAACTTCAGCTCTCTGAAGCTTCCTTGATGTTCTCTTGTGTGTAGGACGAAGGCTCTGTGGAGTGTTCGCCGTGCTTGCAGGGCCATTACTGCAGCAATGAGACCACTAGTGAGGAGGCCATGCTAAGCATCATGGTGTGCCCCCCAGGCTTTCTCTGTTCTCAGGGTTTGGCTAGAGACCCCCAGCGCTCAGCCACCCTCTGTCCTCGAGGCTTCTACTGCCCTGGAGGAGGCATTGTGAGTCAGGGAGTGACACATACAGCAAAATATGTTTTTTTTAATTGGCATGGTCTGCTTTTTAAATACCTGAAGCTTTTTTGATTCGGTAGACTACCTGCAAATGATTTTCCTCATAGGATCCCAACCCAATTTCTTGCCCCAATGGGACCTACAGTGAATTTCCAGGTCTTCGTGATGTGAGTGAGTGTGTTCAGTGTCCTGAGGGGAAGTACTGTTACTCCGAGCAGGCTCAAGAGCAACCTATTACCAGGCCTGTAAGTCCAAATGGATAAAATGTATATGTTTTATAGTGAATCTCTCCACCAGACTCTTTTTTAATATAGAACATTATAAATTCTTATATAAATGATTATATAGTATACATATCATTACCTTGTGTGATATGATGTTTCAGACAGGGGTGTGTCCTGATGGACACTATTGCCCCCTAGGGACCGGATACCCATACAGTTACCCCTGTAAAGCTGGCCAATACAGGAAAAATATGCTTGGTCACAGTGGAGAGGCATGCGTTTTATGTCCATCCAGTTATTACTGCAGCACACCGGGAGCTCACATGTCCTCAGTCTGCCCTCAGGTACTGTGAAAATATCCGGCATTTTGGGAAATGTTTTATGACAAAGTGTTACGTCTCTGTAGCTGAGCTTGCCGCTGTATATGTAAGATGGTAACTAGTCTGTTTCTATCTCTCCATCCTGCTTTCTCTGTCTCTTACTTTATTCATAGGGCTTTTATTGTCCAGAGGGCACTTCTACTCCAAAACCTTGCGCTGAAGGAACGTACAGCTCCCGCTCTGCCCTCACTGATGGGTCTGAGTGCTCCCCTTGTGGTGCAGGCCAGTATTGCACTGGTGTGGGACTCACAGAGCCCTCTGGAAACTGCAAAGAGGGCTTCTACTGCAGAGAGGGAGCCAAGTCTGCAGTATGAGAATGCTATTTTAATAATGTATTTTATACAGCTTTTTAGTCATTAATTTTTAATGATTTTCTTTACTCATTTTGAATCCTTTTAGCTTCATTACCTCATTTAATTTACTATTCAGTGAAATGAATAATAGCATCTTTAAGTGGCTTGTGTTGTCAGGAAACATGATGTTAAAAATTCAATTTCTAAGAATAATCATTTTATGAATGTAAATTGTGGCATTACAGTGCACTTTAGCTTGTCTTCCTACATATGTATGTACTGTGACTCCTGTATGTCTAGACTCCAGTTGATGGTCCTACAGGAGGTTTGTGTCCAGCAGGAAGTTACTGCCCCCTGGCTTCTTCTTCTCCCCTTACCTGTCCCCCTGGAACCTTTAGCAATATCACTGGCCTCAGGAAACCTGAGGAGTGTGTCAGCTGTCCACCAGGGTAATAACACACTTATTCACTATTTATCCAATTAATATGATTTTTAAGATAACACATATTTTTTTCTAAAATGGCCATGTACTGTTAAATAGAAGCCTCTGTTCTTAATGTCATTATGTTTCTTTCAGTTTCTATTGTTTAGGTTACAACAACACCTCACCCTCAGGTCCTTGTTTTCCTGGTTTCTACTGTACTGGTGGCTCAGCTTCACCTGTTCAGAATGAAGCAGACGTGGGTTATTTTACCTTGGAGGGGGCTTTCAGGGCACAACCATGTCCTCTTGGTGCTTTTCAGCCGGTAGGAAATAATCCATACAGAATAGAGTGTACTGTTCCTCTGAAAGTGTACTGTTAAAATGAGGTAATGAGTTAATGCCATTTTCAATGTTATGCTCTTGTCTATAAATCCTCACCAGCATCGAGGTGCACCATCATGTGTGGAGTGTCAGCGAGGCAAATTGTGTAACCAGACAGGCTTGTCTCTGGAACCACTGTGTCCTACAGGACACTACTGTCCCCCAGGGTCCTCTATTGCTCGCCCTTGTCCTCCTGTCAGTATCTGTGTGTGTCAGAATATAAGAGTTTTTATTCAACTGCTTATGCTAATTCTTCAGTCTACTTCTTATTTGTGTACTTAGTCTTGTTACTTAGAGCTCCATCTTCATGAATTTTATTTACCCCCTGTTAAATTTACGTAATTAATATTGAAAATTATACTGTCTCATTAATAAGGGCTATTACTCTGATCAGCCCGGTGGTGATGCGGTGGAGCACTGTCGGCCATGTGAGGCTGGTTGGTTTTGCAGCAGAGCCGGTCTGTCTAACCCTGAGGGTCTCTGTGACGCAGGACATTACTGCACCTCTGGGGCCTCCACGGCTTCTCCAGTAAGACATGATAAAGTAGTATGAAATTGAAAGAGAATATAAATCATACTGTAAGTATATTTTATTCACACCATAAATATGTTTCCTATCCAGTGATGTAGCAAGGAACAAGGATCATTTTACCATGCTGATTTCCCAATAATCTTTGACATTTTGTCTGCTATGTACTTGAACATGATTTATACTTACAATTTTGTTTTGCTCAAGTTTGGCAATCATATTTTGTTGGCTTGTGACAGTGGATGAGCCAGGGGGAAGGAAGATAGGCAAGAAAAATAGTGAAATAACTACCCTGGGTTTTAGGTTGAATATTTCTTCTTTAGCTGTGTAGCTGATTAGATGACAGCCATTAATTTCCCACACACTTTGAACGCTAAAGTGCTTTCTGTCATTTGATATGAATATGGATTGGGAGGCATGTTTAGTTCAAGTTTGCATTAGTTAAATAAATAATCGTTTTTCACGAATGTTCTTTTGGATAAGCTGCAGTGTGTGGGAAATGAATGACAGCTACCAACCCCAAACTGTCCACAGCTTTCACATTAAAAGTTCTAACTGGAGTTGAATGCCAAAATGATCAACTTGGTAATACTCAGATGATTACTACAACATTCCTACAGGTGGCTGTGACCTCTGGTGGCGTGTGTCCTGCAGGCTACATCTGTCCACAAGGGACCAAGTACCCCCAGCAGCACCCCTGCCCTGTGGGAACCTTCAGCAGCACTCTGGGAGCCCAAAACATGTCCTTGTGCTGGCTCTGCCCTCCAGGCCTCTACTGCAACAGTACTGGACTTAGTCAGCCCTCAGGAATCTGTGATAGAGGTAAGAGAATCGGTAAATGTCACACGTGTGATATTAAAAGAGGATAACTTGAGATGAAGGGATTTTTATGACAACTGGCCACCTCAGTTTTTATGCATTTTTCTTTCATGTCTTTCATATTGAATGTGACACAAAAGGAGTATAAAAGGAATTAGAGTATAGAAATAAAAGGCCAATCAGAAGAGTTTGGTGAAGAGAGCATCATCACTTCTGTGTTTTAAGTCTTTAAATGTGCATTTACTGGTTTATAGGGTATTACTGTTCAGGAGGGGCAACGTCTCCAATGCCCACAGATGGTGTGACAGGAGGCATTTGTCCACTTGGACACTTCTGTCCCATGGGCTCAACTTCTCCTGTACTCTGCCCTGATGGAACTTATTCAAACTCTACAGGTATATAAAAATGAAGTCTTACACCTGCGTAACATTTAGCAACATACTGTATAAAGTCTGTGTATCCCATTATACCTTTCTTGGGTGAAGGTGCAGAAGTATGTGATGATTGCCCCCCAGGGACCTACTGTCTGTCAGAAGAAGGTGTCCAGCCCTGTCCAGCAGGGCACTACTGCCTAGGTGGTGGTGTTGAGGCCATTTTGCCTTGCCCACCTGGTACATACAGCCCTCACTTTGGCCTCAGCCAAGTGGAGCAGTGCCTCATTTGTCCAGCAGGTGAGAGTATTGTCACTTGGATGTCATCAGTGCTCTGTTTGCAAGACACTGCAAAGTCCTCCAAAAAATGGATTTTAATGCATTAAATTATAAACTATTCACCGAATTTGTTTAAACTTATTTAAATAAAAGAAAATAATAGAATATTTTATCACAATTAATTAAATAGAGATGGAATATTTTACGATGTGATAGGCTTTGTTGGAAGCACTTCAATGATTTCTAAGCCTCATTGTTACTGAAAAGATATTTCCTATTAATCATGCTTTTCAACAGGGTTCTACTGTGAGGACTGGGGTTTGTTTGAACCCACTGGGTCTTGCCAGGCTGGTTATTACTGCATAGCAGGTACACAATATGTAGAACCCAAGCACAGATGTTGACTTTTATGAACAGACAACACATCAAACACACATCCACTGATACCTGCATAAAATATTGTTACTGCTACTGCACAAAATACCGACTAAACTAAACTAAAATATGCAACTTCTGAAGGTGTAAACTTTCAGAATCCAGATGGTAACTTCAGCACAGGAATTGGTGGAGCATGTCCACCAGGGAGGTACTGTCATGAGGGCACCAGTCTCCCACTGCCATGTCCACCAGGAACCTACTCTGACAGGTTGGTTTGCCAAGATTATTAGAGATACATACAGTACACCTAAGCAGTTCACTTATTATGGAACTGTATACGTATGTTTGTGTGTGTATGGTTGTAGTCTTCATCTGACAGACACCTCTGGCTGTAGTCCATGTCCACCCGGATACTTCTGTGGCTCTGCAGGCCTCACTCGTCCATCTGGACTGTGTGATGTAGGTTTCTACTGTCCAGGAGGGGACGCAACAGCTACTGGTAAAGCTATTCTTTTTTAAGAAATTATTTTCATATGTGCTTACAGGACAATGTGTTCCTTTCTGATGGTGGTTTGACAATCTTCAAATATCGTGAAAGAGTGGAGAGCAGAACTAATATATAACTTATAAATAGAATTCTTGCGAATTGTGAAAGTTAAAGTGTCAGAGGAGAAACAGATGGGGATAATTGCAGGAAATCTAGATATGTGAGGGTGTTTTGTTGAATGAATGATTACTGAATTAATCAGGGTTTATCACAGGATTCATCACATTAAGGGAATCGTTGTTATAATTTCAGTAATGTACCAAATCCAATTTGTTTTCCCTATCCAGGCTCGGAAGGAGGTCTTTGCCCGCCAGCTCATTACTGTCCAATGGGTAGTGGTAGCCCGTTGTCCTGCCCAGCTGGAACTTATACCAATCTCACAGGCCAGTCAGTGTGCTCCCGCTGCCCTGCTGGATATTACTGTCCGGAAGAGACTGATAGCTTCACCAAGTTCCCCTGTCCTCCTGGATTCTACTGTCCTGATGGTAGGCCCACCCAAAACACTAGTCACGGTTATGTTTCTTCATAAATTAAGTTGTACATATTGTAAATCCCTCATAGCCTCTAAAGAGGAGCTTCTTGTTGCACTGAGATTGCCACTGCTTTGGTAAACTAGTGCAGAATAGTACTTGTCACCTGTATAGAACCTAATTGTATTATATGCTTAGGTACTAGGCATGCCACCCAGTTTCCCTGTCCTCGTGGATACTACAACCCAGAGCCCATGACTCAGACTCTGGACAGCTGCCTGCCTTGTCCTCCAGGACACTACTGTGAGAAGGAGAGGCTGACCAAAGTGTCTGGAAAATGCAAGGCTGGTCAGTAATAGTTTCTTTGTTTATTTCTACCTAAAATACAATCACAGCTACAGAGCTTAGTTTCTCAGTGTCAGGGCTTTGTCATCTGTGCCAACCTATGTGGCTCTAGGGATCAGCAAGCTAGCACGAAGCAGTCTGCACGACTTGGGGGTAGGGAACAAAGAATGCACAATAAGCACAAAACACCACAACTCGGCACCAGTTACATCAATCATTACTGTGCTTCTTCTCTTTACACAGTTACTCTATCACTTCAGTATGCAACAACAATAACTTTTAAATAATCACCTAATATTACTTTATGTACAAAAATATGTATAACTCCACTCCATATGTCAAACACATTATGCACACTCTGTCAGGCAGATTTTAGAACAGTCACTACCTGTTTTTTAAGACTTTTCTTTCCCTCATTGATGATTCATCTCTCTTGTTTTACCCTGTGCTGAGAAAGTTATCATGTGTCTACTGTGATGCCACAGAATATGTCAGCAGGAAGTGTGTTTGTATATCACAGAGAAAGTCAGCAGTCAAACTGTCAGTATATCACCTTCGCCGCCTCACACCCTGTCTCATGCTGCGTTTGTTCCTCTTAGGTTGGTTCTGTGTGTCAGCAGCATGGAACTCACAACCCTTTGACCTAGACAATTACACAAATGCCAACTGCCTGTGTCCAGCTACCTCTACAGGGGGACGCTGCCAGGTGGGCTTCTACTGCCCTGTTGGTAGCTCAGAGCCCCTACCATGTCCACCTGGAACCTTCTGTAACATCTCAGGTATTTGGATACATCATGAAGACAAAAGAACACTAAGCAACTGAGCAAAAAGATTATTGAAAAGTACAAGTGAGAGGATGGAGACAAAACAGTTTTGAATATTACTTGAAGTACAGTTAAATCCATCATTAAGAAGTTGAAGGAATATAGCACATACATAACTCTGCCTGTCCTCAAAAACTGAGTGACCATGCAGATAGGGGACTAGTGAGGGAGGCCACCAAGACACCTGTGACTCCTCTGAAGAAGTTTCAAGCTTCCACGGTTGAGATGGGAGAGACTGCACATACAGAAACTAGTGCCTGGGTTCTTCACCAGTCATAACATCTAATCTGATCTAATCTTCCACTGGTGGAAAACCCAGCCAACAGTTGCTCATTGACAGTCTCTCCCGTCTCACCCACAGAAGCTAAAACTCCTTCTGAGCAGTCACAGGTGTCTTGGTAGACTCTCACCAGTTCTCTTCTTGCACAGTCACTCAGGTTTGAAGATGGCTGGCTCTAGTTAGATTTATGCATGTACCATGTCTCTTTGATTTCTTAGTGATGGATTAAGGGATATTCAATAACATTTTCTTTCTATCCATGTCTTTTTTAATAACCTTCTCACCGAATTGCTTAGAGTGTTCTTTTGTCTTCATGGTGTAGTTTTTAATCAGGATACAGATTTTCCAGTAATTAGACCTTCTAGATACATGTGTATTTATACTACAATCTTTGAATTGCACTCAGGCATTCTCCATTGTGTGTGATCACTAATTGTGTTACTACTTATTGACTGCACCTGTGAGGATTTAGGTGAGTTACTTACCAAGAGAGTGAATACTTTTTTACAAATTCACGTATATTACTTTGCAGAGATGCGGTTTCAGTGTTAAGTGAAATTGTATTTTTTTGAATGCCAAATTAAATCAACCACGATTCAGTGTTAAAAAAAGCAAAGGTAAACACTTGCAAGGGGGGTGAATAGTTTTTATAGACATTATATGTGTAGGGATTTCCTTTTGCTCAGTATGGCTATTGCATATTTATTTATTTACCAGTATAATACAAATAACAAATTAAGTTACGTTTCTCTAAAGGTTTGGCACTGCCGATGGGTCCCTGCTCCCCTGGGTATTACTGTGTTGGAGGAGCCACCGAGGCCACACCAACAGATGGAGAAACGGGCAACATCTGTCCTCCTGGGACATACTGTAGTAAGCCCTGCTTTACTGCTCTAGAACAGTTTTCAATCCTGTTAATGGTATGTATTATAGAGTATAGAGATGGCCAGTACATTGTGCCCACCAGTGCCTGGCAGCATGCTTAATTATAACATTAATAACTTAGTTTAATAGGAAAAATATTACACACACACACACACACAATCCTGCCCAGGCATGAATAGATGAATGAATGATGATTTATTTCTCTCTTCAGCTGAAGGGTCAGAAGAGCCGGAGCTGTGTCCAGCTGGTACTTTCTCCCCAGTAGCAGGTATAACCAGGAAGGCTGACTGTCAGCCCTGTACCGCAGGTTTCTGCTGCACAGGACCAGGTCTCAGGGCTCCAACTGCACCCTGCAGCCAAGGTCAATCCATAAATTGTTTCAAGAATAATTAATATATAGGTTTTACCTGTTTAATTAAATTATTTCATACTGTAGATTCTTTGTTAAAGCTGTAACCTCCAGTGTCTCGTGCCCCCTTTATAGGCTATTGGTGCCCTCCAGGTCAGACTGTGGCTACAGCTCTGCCGTGTCCTCCAGGCCACTTCTGCCCACAGGGTAGTGCAGCCCCAGAGCCCTGCCCACCTGGAA
Source organism: Sandelia bainsii (assembly GCA_032362345.1). Taxonomy (NCBI): domain Eukaryota; kingdom Metazoa; phylum Chordata; class Actinopteri; order Anabantiformes; family Anabantidae; genus Sandelia; species Sandelia bainsii. The sequence continues at coordinate 18,377,344 of JAUMHL010000005.1, forward strand.
CCTACCAGGACAGAGACAAACAGGCAGCTTGCACTATATGTGAAGCAGGTAGGAGACCTACTCAATCTTTTTATGTTTGCATCAGAGAGGTGCACTTTTATTTTTTTAGGACTGTTGGTGGTTTGAAAGGTTGCTGAAAGATGTATTTTGCAAATAAAGGTGTTGTGTTTCATTTTCCACCATCATGTCACTACTTCACCATCCTGGCAGTCCTAATTTACAAATATGCATTTCTCTCCTTTCAAGGTTATTACTGTGATTCGAGTCTTGGTCTAACTAATGCCTCCTTGCTGAGGTCGTGCCCCAAAGGACACTACTGCCCTGCAGGTACAGCCCAGCCCAACCAACACCCCTGCCCTATAGGCTCCTTCAATCCAAGACAGGGCATAGACAGCCCAGCAGGCTGCATGCCATGTGCTGCTGGACAGTACTGCCCTTCTGTTGGACTGTCAGAGCCATCAGGTGAGAAAGATAGAGTCTTCTTTTCTCTTCTCTTCTCTTCTCTTCTCTTCTCTTCTCTTCTCTTCTCTTCTCCTCTCCTCTTCTCCTCTCCTCTTCTCTTCTCTGACAGCATGTACTGCTGTATGTGTATTTACATTAGTGTGTACTGATAGTGTGTTGTAATATTGTTCTACCCATAGGACCATGCAATGCTGGTTATTGGTGCAGAGAAGGAGCATCATCTCCCAGCCCTCTAGATGGACTCTCGGGTTCCCTGTGTCCACCTGGTCAATACTGCCCCTCAGGTTACTCAGATCCCCCTTAATAAGCAATTAGCCATGGACGACTGTTTCAGTGCTGCTACAGTGTTGACACCTGAAAATGATCAAGTTGCAGGGGGTCGACATTTTCAAATAACATTTTTGGATTTTTAACACTGATGCAACTTTTTCATAGGTTAATGTCACCAAATTTATACTGTGTGAGGCTATTAACATTCTGCTCTATTACATTTTAGGGCTACAATGTTTTATTCATGCTAATTACCATTTGGTGGCCTACAAGACTTTCTGACAACATTTATCTTGTAACTTGTGATACAGTTTTCTTGTAATTAATTTGTGAATTTATTCTCACTGACTTGAACCATTGACCTATGCTTTAAAAAAGCTGCTGTAGGGTAAAGTCTGCCTTGTCCTGAGTTGCTCCACACTGCACGCAACAACAAATGTTTTATAAGAGAGTTTTACTTATTTATTTACACTTATTTCTACATACTGTGTTTACTAGCATTAAAATCTGAGTTTGTGTTTGTGTCATCTTTACAGGAACCACAGCTCCCATCTTCTGCCCTGAAGGAAGTTGGTCAAACAGCTCAGGCCTGCGTAGCCAAGAGGACTGTAAACTCTGTCTGGGTGGATTTTACTGTGACTCTTCTGGCCTTACTAAACCTAGTGGACTCTGCAGTGGAGGGTATACCAGACTCTGACGAATATGAAAAAAAAAGCTGCCCAAACATTTTATCGCCACAGGCTTCATAACTAGCCACCGCAGGTTCCTTTCATTTTTGTTTTAGAACTTTCTTGCTCTCATGTTTCTTATGCAGATATTATTGTCTAGAGGGAGCCGTCACATCCACCCCTACTGACGGCGTCACAGGGGGACCTTGTCCTGAGGGCCACTACTGCCCGGAAGGAACTGTTCAGCCTGTGCCTTGTGGTCCGGGGACATATGTGGCAGTTACACTTGCCCGTCAGTGTGATCCCTGTGTGGCAGGCTGGTATTGTGTGTCTGGGTCTCTGTACCTGTGTCCTGCAGGTTTGTGGTTCCGTTCAATTACATGCAAATTTTTATAAATTATCAAGCCAACATTTGCAAAAATAGAAACAAAGATGCATGAAAAATGCATTTATTTAGTTTAAATCTTTTTATTCTTTGTATTTATGCATTTCATTGTGTTTGTACTGTGGCTTGCAGGCTTTTATTGTCCTGAAGGAACTGGATTTGACTTGAGAGGCTGTCCAGAGGGCACTTATGGCCCTGGCCCTGGCTACTGGTCTATCTCTCAGTGCAGGCAGTGTGACGGCGGCCATTACTGCTCTTCCAGAAATGGCACAGCTGTCACTGGACTATGTCAGGAAGGCTATTACTGCTCACATGGAAACACCTCACCACGACCTCACTCACAGGCTGCAGGTAAACAGACTTTACTACTGCTTCCCTGTCTGTCACACAGATCCAGAAATTCTCTATCAGTGCTCCTGTTTTAAAATGTTTGACAAATAGTATTTCCGTCTCTCACCAGGAGAGGGAGGACCATGTCCTGCCGGTCATTATTGTCCCCCAGCCACTGTCCATCCTCTGCCCTGTCCACGTGGAACATTCTCTAACCTTACCAAATTGATCTCCCAGGTCATTTTGACTCAGTATCAAACCTCTTATTTTTCCTTGACAATGATTGAGTGAGAAGCTTTTCCCCTCTAAACTTCAGCACTATGGAATTCAAATGAAATTTCTTACCACATGAAATAAATAATCATGTCAATAAATAGCCACAAACTATATATTATTATTGCATTACATTGCCATGTCTTATTTACTTAATTTCTTATGTATATATTGTATTATATTATTGCTATGTAATACTTAACACTTTGGTTCTTGATAGATGTTAACTCCAGTCAACCTGTTTAGTTTATTGTCAGCAGCCACTCAACACCAGCCCTAGACAGTATATACTGTACAGTGTTTTCTCTGTATTTCATTGTGACAGCCAATCCGTTTCTAATCCCAAAATAAAGTTGCAGTGAGGCAATCTCTCTTTTTTCATTTTCCTACAGCCTGCCTGTTTTTGTATCCCACTCTTCCTCTCTCTCATTTGCCTCTCTCATTTCCCCTCTCAAAAGGATTGCCATCCATGTCTCCCTGGTTACTATTGCGGGGCTGAGGGGCTGTCAGCGCCTTCAGGAGAATGCTGGGAAGGTTTCTTCTGTTTGGAGGGTGCGGATCGTCCTGACGCTCCTTTGAGAGACAGCCGTGGAGGACCATGCCCAAAAGGTGATCACATCCTTTAGAGCTAAGACATCTGTGACTCACACAAAAAGTGAGAAAGGAAGTTGTCAGAAAAAAAAACACATTAGAACAGCGAGTAGGAAAAACATGGAAATAATGTAATCAGGTAGCTATTGTTTAGGCAAGCCGTAGCAACAAGAAGCTATAATTTGAATGCCACTGTAGGACATACAAAAGACAATGGAAATTGGGAAGTACCCAATTAAGTTTAAAAAAGCCCAGCTTAGTGAACAGGTAAACAAAACACTCTTTTAAGTTAATAGGGCTAAACATAAAGAGCTGCTGTGTTGACAATGGAAATCGAACCCTGTCCCCTGTGGATTGTGTGACTCTCTGTGTGTGCTTGAGTGAAAAGGTCTGTGTGTGTACTCTGTGTTTGCTTGAGTGTGTGTCTCTTTCATGACTCTAGTCGTCACACACACAGGTTATTACTGTTCTGAGGGCTCGGCAATTCCTCAGCGATGCCCTCTGGGAACCATCAGTACAGAAGATGGCCAAGCCAGCTGTAACGCCTGTCCCCAGAGGTAAACACGCTTATCAGCCACGCACAGTCGCTCTGCACTGTAAACATATACACATTTTCACGTATGAACATGATGGATTATTTTATTATTTGTTTACATGCATAAATGAGATTTCCTCTAGGCTTGCATAGATCCATACACACAGACACAAGTACAAGTCTCATTTCCACCAGAAGCAGCCAAGAATTAAATTATTCCGTCCTTGTTTTGTCTGGATAGTTTTTATTGTCCTGGCAGCAGTAATGGCTCTCTGTTGGGGAGTTACGAGTGTCCAGTGGGTCATTACTGCCCATCTGGGACATGGTCAGAACATCAGTACCCATGTCCAGCTGGATCTATCAACCCCCACACTGGGATGGGAAAACCCCAGGACTGCTTGCCTTGTCCTCCAGGTCACACACCATTTACTGTTAATGATTATGAGTTTTCTTAAGGTTAAGTAGTTGACTCAGGGTTTAAGGTGACCTTGATGGTAATTACTCACAATATTAACAAAATAAGTAATATAATAAACAGGAGTAGTAATAAGTAAGGACATGTGTAAGTACAAAATTAACTGCTGCTATTAAAAACTGGCAAGTCTGTCTGAATTAATATGATGTGATGATTGATGTGCAGGATTTATTTGGGTTAAATCTCCATTCAGCTCAATTTCACTACTTGTTTTTAAACCAGGCTCCTTCTGTGCATCCCCTGGGAAAGATGTTGCATCAGGCCTGTGTAGTGCAGGGTACTACTGTCTCTCTGGAGCCTGGTCACCTACACCGGAAGATGGAGGCACGACAGGTGAAAGATGTCCTGAAGGTCATTACTGTCCCCAGGGCTCCTCAGCACCACTCCCCTGTCCCACTGGATATTACACCAACAAAACTAGAAACAGTCACGTCTCTGAGTGCCTGCCTTGTCCCCCAGGTTGGTATTGATTTGGTAAATGCTGTGTACATTTTAGTGTTTCATTATAAGTCTTTTATCTATCAGAAGTTAAGATAAAACTTTGATTAAATAATCCCCTCACGGTCTGCCACTGCTCAACAGTGTTCCTTTTGCTTTGTAGGTTTCCTATGTGTCACTAGAGGGCTCTCTTTCCCTTCTCATATCTGCCCAGCTGGTTCTTACTGTCCAGGTAGAGAAAACAGCAGCCAACAGGCCTCTATACCCTGCTCACCTGGAAACATGTGTCCACCTGGATCTCATTTCCAGGTTCCCTGCTTGCCAGGCACCTATCAGGATCTACCTGGACAGGTGAGAACCTAGAAAATGAATAGTCTGCTAATATTATGGTATGTCCTGCGTTCCAAAAGTCAAGCCATATATCTTATGTATTATCACATATGTTATGTATACATGTATATATATATATTTTACACATATCAAGCGATTAAATAACCAACAGCAACTGTGCTACTATCTTGCACAGTTATGGCTTGTTATGCTGGACTGAAAGTTGTGTTGTATGCTAAATCTTGGTCTAAAATACCATTATTGACTAACTGTAACTCTGAAAGACTGTTTTTTATTGTGTCGTGAGGCTGTTATTTGCACATTCTAATGAAAATTGTGGCTCTTCTGAAAGCAAGGAGGCTATGTTACAGCTATTACAGCTATTCCATTTTTTTCAACATATGTGTATACTGTATAAACTTTGTAGCTTTTATAGCTTTTATCATGCCCAAAACAAGCATCTAAAGTGTTCATGCCTGTTGATATCCATGAATGTCTGTAGTCATCATTTTGTATTTGTGCTGTGTTGAAATGTTGATGTGCATAATTTACCCCTCCACAGGCAGAGTGTGTTAAATGTCCAGCAGGATTTTACTGTGCTGGCTCAGTTGATGCAGACACTGGGCATGGGTCTGGGACAAACAGTCCCATGCTGTGTCCTAAAGGACACTATTGCCCACCAGGTAGGATACAAGAGTGTCTATTTAACATATTCATGACAAACAAATTATTTTATCACATCATGTTATCAGTTATCTAAGTGATGCTACATGCTCTGTCATATTCATAAATAAAACGATTTGTTGCATGTACAATGTTTTTAATATTGTTCATGTTTTGTGTGTAATCCTAAACAAGTGGCTGTAACAGTAAATGGTTTTCTAATTATGAAAATAGTAATTATGGAGCATAATCAAGAAGGAAAAAGGATAGTCCTCACAAACTGTTCTGTGATGTTTAGTCCTGCGCCATCTGCAGACATTATTTGCTATTTATCAACAGGAACACAGTCTGGTGTAGCATTCCCATGCCCAGCTGGCACCTTCAACAGGCAGATGGGGTTGTCCAATAAGTCGGGCTGTGAGCTCTGCCCTCCAGGGAGGTACTGCAGTTCTTCTGGACTGGCTGCTCCCACTGGAGTCTGCTCTCCTGGGTAAACACAGGCAAACTGAACACACACTTCACAGACAGACGATGAAAGATGTGACATTCTGTTTCTGTTTAATTTTGTCTCACTTGTCTATAATTAAACATCCCGTATGCTCTGTCTCTCATTCTTCCTTTCTCATCTATCACTTCCTACATCCTGCATCGCCCCACCAATCGTCCCTGTTTTCATCATCTTTATGCCCCTAGTTACCTCTGTATCCACGGTTCTGTTTCTTCTCAGCCAGAGGAGGGTCCAACAGGACTCCGCTGCTCTGCAGGATCCTATTGCCCACAGGGAACCAGCTATATGGTTCCCTGCTCTGCAGGCACCTTCAGCTCCACAGATGGTGACACATAACATGGACTCATTATGCAGAAACATTGTTGGTGACATTTAACATAAAAGACTGACTTATGAATAGTTGTTAATGGTATTAAGTGTGAATTTTTGTCACCAGTGAAATAATTCTTTACCTCCATTTTCACTCTACGGTAATTCATAGAATATTTTATTTTATTATTTGAGATCATATATATGAGCTGTATTTTCATCTATCAGGGGCAGACTCTATAGAAGTGTGTCAGCCCTGTTTGCCTGGGCATTACTGCGCTGAGGTTGGCCTGTCCTCCCCATCTGGCCCCTGCAACCCCGGCTTCTACTGCACGGAGGGATCCAGAACAGCTACACCTTGGGGTAATATCACCTGTAACAGTCTTCTTCTCTTTCTTGCCCTTTACGTAGTGTTAATAAATGCATGGCAACATGAACAACTGGTTATTTTAGAAATGGTATTTGCAATATAAAAAGGCTTAATCTGGATTTAATCTGACACACGCTTCAGAAAGTACTGTGCTGTGCCCCATTTTCTCTCATTGCACTTCTGTTTTAATTTAACATTTTCATTTCAGAATATACATAGCTCTGGCCTTTTAGTTCACTTGCTAACCTAATGAGTAATGACATCCAATAAAGGTCTATTGTCTCAGTTACAGGAGATAGCGCATCTCCATCCCAACTTCCTGGTAATTCAACCCTGGGTCAGTTCCATGGTAATGTGTGTCCTGCAGGCCACTATTGTCCTAAAGGGAGTGCACAGCCAAGCCCATGTCCTCCAGGTAGATTTACTAACATATCAGCTCTGAAAGAAGAATCAGAAATTATTCCTGTTATCATGTATCATGAATGTTTTGTTGATCAGAAGTATGTAAGAGCTACACAATGTGCCTGACCTCTTGCTTTTATCACACTGCTTTCAAACATAGTGTACAGTGCCATAAACCCCTCAAAGGTACAGTACATTAGCTTAAATGTAACCAGACCTTCAGTGGCGGTTGTAAAATCTAACAAGAGTCCAATAAAACTGTCATAATAGTCAGCTAGCCACTTAACTGAGTGAATGAATGGAGCCATCTAAGGTGCGCACACATGACATTGTTATAAACTGGTATTTCCTTTTTTTCTCTGTGTGTACTGTATGTGTGTGAAAGATAAAAATAAATAGAGTGGAATCATATCATAATTTGTCTCCTCCATGTAGGCACTTTATTGGGGAGGTCTGGTGCTGAGTCTGAGACCGATTGTGAAGCTTGTTACCCGGGATTTTTCTGCCCCTCATGGGCTCAGACCTCTGCTGATCTCCTTTGTCCCTCGGGGTGGTTCTGTCCAGCAGGATCAGTGTCTGGCCATCAGCCAGGTACAGTACACATCATCAGGGGTCAGCTCAGGTTTGACCACTTCAGTCTTTGCACTTCACCATTTTCTTTATTTAATTTTCTACACAGTGTCTGACCACATACAGTAAGTCTGGTTTCCAGATAAAACAAAATATACTCACTGTTAAAGGAGTGTACTGTAAATTCTACTACAGTGCAAGTGGTTTCAGGTTTGTCAACAATTTCTGATAAATTCTTGCAATGTTTATTTACCTTAAGAAATATGAGAATTTACCATAACCTCAACAACTAAATAAACACCTAACATTTACAGTAAATGCACTTTCACTGGACAGACTTTCTTTTGGCCTCTCTTTTCACCAGTTGACTGTAATTTGCTACCTAATGTATTTTCCATGAGGCTTTATTTATTATTGTAGATTATTTTTGCTCTTTCAGTGTAGTAGTTCTGTAACTCATTTAGTAACTGACCCTATGGATGTGTAGCAGTACTCGTCAGTGATTTTAGAAAACACACTTTATATGTACCATGGACCTGATTTATGCCTGACATGAGCTGTTCTGCTCTTACTAAATGACATGTGCACCTAGAGATTTTTTAAAGGCATTCTCACCCTCTTTTTGCCTCTAATCAAGAAGACATTTCACTAATTTGAGCATGAAATGGCCCAGAATCTATAAATAGTCTCGAGCGCATCACTGTCAGAGTCAGGGCACCTGCTGCTGAGCCTGTTTTCTCTTCTTCTTGCCTCCCACGGGATCTTCACACTGGACGAACACTGCTAGGCATGGTGAAATACACCAATTATTCTGTTTTTCCACAGATAATGGTTATCTTAATGTATTTAGAAGGCTAAATCTCATTACAGCTGCTGTATATTTCATATGCACATTAAACTTCTGAGGTAGTAGATACGAGTCTGAATTTTTCTCTATCTGACTGTGTCACAGGAGGTCAGTGTCTGCCTGGCCACGAATGCCCACAGGGTAGTGCTGAGCCCACCATCTGTAGCTCTGGCACTTTTCAGTCCTCATCTAGACAGTCCACTTGTGACACCTGTCCACCAGGTAATTAAAAAAACAAACACCAGTGCACTCACATTTGTGAAAAATAAACTCGAAAACAGGCTTAATATAAAATACACCACCTTACCCAGGTTTCTACTGTATGGAGAATTCATCTGTGCCGTCTCCGTGTCCCACCGGCCACTTCAGTCTGTTAGCTGGTAGGACGTCCCAGAGTGACTGCTCCCCCTGCCCCCCTGGTTCCTTCTGTAACAGCAGTGCTCTGACACAACCCTCTGGACCCTGCAGCCCAGGTCTGATAGTCTATTATCACCCATGGGAAATAAAGTCAGAAAATTCAGCAACATTGTGAGAGTGTCTTTCTTACTGTATTAAGCCGCAGTTTCTTCCGAATCACATGGTTCATTTATCCTTCATCGAATTTTTTTGCAGTGTTCTCAGTGAAATATCTAACCACAATGTCTGCCACAGGACATTTCTGTTCCATGGGGTCCAATGAGCCTCGGCCTGTCTCCCAGCCTTATGGTGATCTCTGTCCCATGGGACACTTCTGTCCACAGGGCAGTGGGTCACCCAAACCCTGTCCTGTTGGCACCTTCCTCCAAGAGCCTGGAGCTTCCTCCCACTCTCACTGCCTCCCTTGCCCCCCAGGGAAATACTGCCTCAGTCCTGGACTCTCACAGCCCACAGGTAGAGGGTTTCCCACTGGTCAAGCACAATTAGCCTTATCATTGCTTAATGAGTGCACAGTATAGGGCATCTGCATACAGTTTAGTCTAGTTCTAGACCTGATTTATGATTCATGAGTCAATATCAAACAAAGTATTGAAACTAAGTGTCCATTGAGTCTGGTTATCAGGCATATGCTTATAGAAATATTCAGCCCATGCTGCCAGCTTTTATATAATACATCCTTGTGCTAGGTCTGTGTTTTACAGGTTTCTTCTGTTCTGGAGGTGCAGATAGTCCCACACCTCGAGCCAACTCCTCTTTGTTCAGCTGTCTTCATGAAATACTGGAGGTTTATACCACCGAGAAAAACACTGCCTCTTTGATGCACAATGTCTCCTGCTTCAATAACTCACGTGATTCTGGTAAAACATGTCTTTCTTCAGTTTGTAATAACAGGAAGGGCAGTATATCAATGTCTTCAAACTATTAGAGTGCGGCGTCTTATGTGTCATGATAAATGTTCAACAGAGCAGCAACTTTTCACTTTGACCTATTCTACAATTCTACAATTCTACAATTAATCACTGTTGCTCCCTTGACAGTCAAAACTGTTAAATCAAATGTAGGAAGAGAAGACAGGATCCTCTGGTTTCCGGTTTGTGTAGATTTCTTTCACCTTTTACATGCTTTATCTGCCATGTTCTATTATAGGGAGTGACACTGGCTGGATTGAAGTGGTAACAGTGCCGCAGGCAGATTCAGACCATATTGTGACTCACTCACCGCCATGTCTGAAGAGTCCACATTATGCGTGTTCCACCTACAGAGGAGATATATGCCCTAGAGGTGGGTAAATCCTGACAGTGAACTTGTGCACCCATTGTGATACTTTATTCATCCCTCCAGGCACACATGTTATCTTCCTTCCTCATGACATGGTAGTCCCGCTTACTATAATAGCTGTGACATATGAATGATTTCACCCTTACCAGCTTTAATTCCACCTCATTTTGGTTTTATTTTGGCAGTCTTGCCCAGATGACTGAACGGTTAAATCAGTACAATATGGTTTGAAGTATGAATGGCCAGTTTTTTTCTGTCATGGTTGGTTTTGTAAAGTCAGAAATTACATAAAAGGCCTTGTCAGTTACACCCCATCATGAAATTATCTTCATGGCGCAGTAGCTCAGTGAAGGCATCATTGGATAGATATTGATGGGTATAGTGTAGACTTCTTCCTGCAGACCTCTTACAGATTCAAACTCCCCTGTTTGAAGACCTGAAAACTGGGATGCTGGAGTTGGATTTCCTTCTTGAGCTGGAAATGGTTAGGTAGTGATGCAGATAAATAGAAGAAGCACAAAATAAGAGTGTGGGAATAAAAAGTCCAGAGTTTGAGAAAATCCTTTGTCTCTAGAGAGATTGAGAATTACGACAGTAATCCTACTGCTTGCACTTTTGTGTTTTTCAGGTTTTTATTGTCCCTTGGGTTCTGCCTTCCCTCAACCCTGTGAAGCTGGCTCTTACTGTAGCCAGACTGGTCTAGATGCTCCAGCAGGGTCCTGTGCTGAAGGATATTACTGCCCCAGAGGCTCTTTAGATCCCCATGCTTCCCCTTGCCCAACAGGACACTATTGCCCCTTTGGAACTCCTCTTCCTCTGCCCTGCCCTGTTGGAACCATAAAAAGTGAGACATATGTAGGTGTATGGCTGTAGTAATTTCATCTGTTAATCTGTTAAGTATTAACAACAAAACTAAACTGTGTGTGTTTCAGCCATGAGTTCACACACAATATTAAACTGTGTGAAATACAACATCAGATCCTCTTTGTTGGACACAATGTCAGTTTTTCCTGCCAACGTCCTTACATGAACTGGTGTCGATCTTTGTAGTTCAGTGATGCGGGGAAATATGAAAACTTCCAACAAAGCCTGTTCTATGCCTTCGGTGCTTATGAATAATTTTAGTCACAAAGTGGTTTAATCGTGTAATTGTATTCTTGTCTCATGGCAGACAACGAGAATCCTATTAAAATGTGTTGTAGCTCCTTTGTATGTCAATGAATTAGAAACTGATGAGGGAATGGGTATGCACTTTGCATCAAATTAACATTGTTATCTATTTTAAAGCTTTCATTACCTCAACTTACAAAGTGACTTTATGCCAAGTCATCAAACACTGTGTACGCATGGATCTATAGATAACATATTTTGAGTGCTTTTCCAAATTAATTTCCATCTGATATGTCCTATCCTTCAGATTCCTTTGGTGGATCTACAGTCAGGGCTTGCCAGCTGTGTCCTCCAGGTCACTACTGCCAGCAGAGAGGCAGAGCTGAGCCAAGTGGCCAGTGTGCAGAAGGCTACTACTGTCCTGAAGGGCAGAGCTCTGAGAGACCACAACAACATGTCTGCTCAGTCGGACATTATTGTGAAAAGGTCATCCATCTAGTTTTAGTGCTCAAGAAATTGTCAGTCAGCGCTGCTGAATATTGTATGTGATGCCTCTGCATGAGTCTTCCTTCTCAGCTGTGTTTTTTTTTCTGTCATGACAAGTGCATTGCTATAGTTCCTGTTTTCTTCCTTTTTCTTGACTGTCTTAGTCTGCTAGTGTGCTGTGTCGGTTTTAGTCCCAAGTGTTGTTTTTGCACGCTCGTTATTCCTGATGATGCACGTTATTCCCTGGATATAAAGTCTAATAAAATCAATTTAATGGTTGCTTCAGGGCAGTGTCAGACAGACAGCCTGCCTTCCAGGCAGCTACCAGCCCAGACAAGGCCAGGGCAGCTGTGAGACATGCCCTGCCGGTTTCTATTGCCAAGATCAAGGTAAACCTGATGTGTGGACAAATTGTTAGATGATAAAGCATTTTGCAGAAGGGAATGCAAGTGTAATCATCCTTGAAATCATGGTCATGGTTCTAAGAAATGAAAATAAATGTTCTTTTCAATGCTATTTCTGCACATCAGGATTGGTACTTCCACTTCCCTGTGAGAAAGGATTTTATTGTCCCAGTGGAACAGCAAATCCACATCCCTGTCCTGCAGGGACCTATGGAAACATGTCAGGACTGGCTGAAGAATGGCAGTGCTCACCGTGTGACCCCGGGGTGTATTGTAAAGGAACAGGTACAATGCATCCACTCCTCTGACCCCTATCAATTACATATATTTGTGACAGATACCTTTATGTGCAAACAGCTGCAGTTTAAATTGTGCATAAATTACATGTCTTTAAAGGGGGGGCTTTCCCCAGTGGACCTTGTGCTGCAGGATTTGTTTGTGTTAGTGGAGCCTCTGAACCTTCACCATCAGACAGTCTGACTGGATTCCCATGCCCTCCTGGATTCTTCTGCACTACAGGGACATCTGTACCAAATCCATGTCCGAAAGGAACCTTCAGGTATCTGGCATTATCTCAACATAACTAATAATCTTCCCTCATATCTCTAATGATGTGAACCATAATATTGATAAGACACAACAGGATGTGATCTCTAAACCTACAGTATTACAGTATAACATAGTGATTAAACTTTTTTTTAATCTAATGAGTTGTAGCAATATTTGACAATTTTAAGATGTAATTAAATTCACTGACATTGAATCAGGCAGTGATCTATGCTCAACTTAATATTTTGGTTTTATATATTGTAACAGTGTTATGAAAGAGGTAATCTGAAGTGTTAGATAATGTCAGATAATGCTTTTTCTAATGTTCTGCTGAGCAATTATTATCAATTGTCAATTATTACAGACTGCATGAAGTATGATACCTACTGTCGATGCTTGTTAATATATTCATATCTTTTGACAGTGAGCAGCACCGGCTTGTGGATGAATCTCAGTGTCGTAGCTGCATTCCTGGCTTCTACTGTTCAGAGACAGGCCTCTCTGCAGTCTCTGGACCCTGCCTGCCAGGTAAGAAATAGTGTGAATCATTATCCTATTTGATGTTGAAAGTGTAATGTCCAAAAAACTTTATGAAAGTATTTCTCCTCAGGGTTCTACTGTCTAGAGGGTTCCCAGACTGCTACTCCAGTGTCAAGTGTATCAGGAGGTGTTTGTCCAACAGGCCACTACTGTGCAGAGGGGAGCAGTGTACCCTCACCATGTCCAGCTGGCTCTTACCAAAATGAGAGTGGTGCAAAAAGCAAAGATGACTGCAAACTATGCCCTCTTGGTAAAAACGAAGTTGTATTGTATGAACTTAATTGCAAAACTGACTTAGCTTTTCTTTGTACTGTACTGAAATCCCCTAATCCTTTCTGAAAATGTCCTCAGTGTTTGAATGTCTTCCCCAGGTTGGTTCCAGGATTTATCAGGCCAAAAAGAGTGTAATCCATGTCCTCCTGGGTTTCACTGTCAGTCCCTGGGTCCCAGTCCCACCAGGGGGGGCTCCAGTGGGGTCTCCAGCCCTCTCCCTTGCCCAGCTGGCTACATCTGTCCCAGAGAGAGTCCAGACAGTCAGCCTCTCCCCTGCCCTAAAGGCACCTACAGTCCCAGCCAGGGTCTCACAACAGCAGGTAGTAACCCAGACGCTTTGTGGAAAAAAGGGAATTAGTGGAATTTATTTTGCACAATTGGTTTAGTTTTTTTCTTGCTTGAAAACATTTAAAGACTCTTTAGGAGAGTACATATACTTGTTAAGGATGATGTTTTGTGGTGCAAATATGATTTAACTTCAGATAACCTTTTTTAATTTTTTCAACAACATCCAACAACTTCCTTAATATAGTTTCAGCTTCAAAACACTAACTCTACAAAGCAGTCTCAGAGACCTATTGATTGATGGCACCTAGCAGGATGCTTGTCCTGCTTTTCATATTGGAATCAAAGTTGTCGATCTCTGTGTTTACAGGTGAATGCCGAGTGTGTCCAGCTGGGCAGTTCTGTGGGTCTGAAGGTTTGGTTCTGCCTTCAGGAACGTGTGCTGCTGGGTTTCTGTGTCTGATGGGTGCTACAGTGCCAAACCCAACTGACAACAGAACTGGATCTCTCTGTCCACCTGGGATTTTCTGCCAACAGGGGCAAAAAGCAGGTAGATGTTGGATGATGATGATGGATGGTAGTATTTATGTTTTATGTGTTATGATGTGTATGAATGTTAAAGATGATATTCTTTTGTCAAAATGTTTTATTTTGTATTCTAGGTGACTGCTGGGCAGGGTTTTATTGCGACTGGGGTTCTAGTAGAGCAGATCAGGCTCTGTGCCCTGCTGGTTTCTTCTGTCCCAGTGGAACTCCAGACCCTGTTCCCTGTCCTGCAGGAGCATATAGCTCTGAAACAGGAAACACCCATCAAGACAACTGCACCATCTGTACCCCTGGATACTTCTGTCAAGGTGGGTAACATGGATTTTCCGTGTATCTTCCGTGAGAAGAGCAAGAGCATTTTTCTACATTTAAAATTCTAAATTTAAATGGACAGTTACACAGTTTACAGTATTTCCAGTTGTAGTCACAGTGTAGCAACTATCTGCCTTCTCAAAGTGTTATGGTAATGTCACCCTTAACGAACTGCCACCTTTAATTAATCATGACAACGACAGGGTTAAAGTGTTAATAATAACTTAAGTGCATCATGTGACATACCTACTGTCAAAGGCAAAAGCAATGATGGTGTGGAAATCAGCTCTTATTATGCCCTTGTTAAAAGGTTGCAATGCTTCTTCTTATAGTAATTAAAATAATTGTTATAGTCCTGTTTTCAGCCTGTCTGACCCGGCCTAATTCTTGTGAGTAACCAGGTTAAAGAGTTTTTATGTGTTAACACTATTTTATCTGAGTATGAGCCTGGGTTTAGGAAGCAATATAGTACTATCACTACACGATGAAGGTGGCGAAAAATATCATTGTAGCTTTGGATAAGAAGCGAAGCTGTGTATCTTTAGACATTGATTTTTCTAAATCCTTTGATACTGTAGATCCTGCACTGATAAAGAAAGGTTGTTTAACACTGGGAAACCTGACCTAGTAGCAGGCTGATTTTATAATTATTTGTCAGACAGGACAGGACTGTTCTTAGCTCCATTTTTTAAGTGTCTAAACATTGACAGCTGTTTTGTAACCTATTCCTTTTTTCTTGGCTTATTTAAAAAGATTTATGTTTTTGCCTAGTTTTGATATATGTCTAATAGTAGATTTCATGTTGTCTTTTCACTGGAGCAGTTGCACTTGGAAAAGAGGTTGTTAAGCTAAATGGGATTTTACCAGGATAAAAAAAAATAAAATAGTGACAATATGTATTTTAATAAGTTATTCTAATAAGGGACATAGCTATGATTACAGACATATATAGTTAAAAAGATACAAATCATTAGCTAGCTAGCTACCAAATATAACATAAGGCCATATGTTTTCTGTTTAATGAGAACAGCAAATTCACATCTAATCTTTAGGGATTGTGCGATGTTATTCTATGAAGGTTTAATTGAAGCATAGTTGATCCTGAAGTGAAATGGTAACAGCTAATGCATGTGACATCTCTCTTTAATTTAATTTAATTGTTTTCAAAAATGGTAGACGTTTCTTGTCTCATCAGTCATCAGATATCGTCTATGTTGTATACATATGTATACATTGTTATTTGTGTGTCTCAGCTGAAGGTACTGTACAGCCTGCACTGTGTCCTGTTGGATACTACTGTCCTCCAGGACTGTCTCTAGGATTCGAGTTCCCTTGCCAACCTGGCACTGTGCAGAACCAGCTCGGTGCCTCTAGTCCTGATGCCTGCCTGCCCTGTCCTGCTGGTGTGGTATTAATGTTGGGCTCTATGGTGTAATATGTGTATGAAATAAATAAATAGTGCGCAGTGTTCACAGTGTGTTCTTCATGATGTTAATTTAATTCTGCTGATGTTCCCTGCAGGAATGTTCTGCTCTTATCCTGGTCTGTCCCGGCCTACAGGGCCCTGTGAGGCAGGATACTATTGTCCTGCTGGGTCAACCAGCCCGAACTCTACTGAGTATCAGGTGTTGTTCATGTTCTCTATTGCCTGGCCCTTTGGTCTTTAATGTAACATTATGTCCACATGAAACAACAAAATGTGATTAGTAGATTGGGTTGACCCTTTTCTTGTATGACATAGCATGAATTTTCTTCTAGTTAACGACTGCTTGTACACAACATATCAAAAAATGACCACATTTTCAGGATATTTGCTATTGTTATTAATGCAAGTTCCTTTTCCTCTACTGCTACACAAGAAAAATTAGATTTTAACTGGGGACTTACTTTAAATTTCTCTGAACTCATCTCTGCTCCCTATTTTCATCTATTCATAAGCTTCCCTCCGTACCCCCAATGAAAATGGCAATTGTACAATATGCAAGCAATGTATGCTGCACAGTAATATGGATTCTCAGGAAAAGCAATTAAAAGAAGAAAGGAGGCATTAGTGTTATCATGGTTTTACTGTACTTTTTCTTCTTGTCCTCAGGGGAATTATACTGGAAGCCGCCTTTGCCCTTCTGGCTACTACTGCCCCTCTGGAACTGGCTATCCACTCCCCTGCCCATCAGGATCTCTTTCCACTGCTCAAGGATTGAAAGGAGTTGAGAAATGCCCACCGTGCCCCTCAGGACTGTTCTGTGACAAGCCTGCAATATCAGAGCTGTCAGATGCTCTCCCATGTCATGCTGGGTAAACACTTCTGCTCTTTTGCTTTTTCAGTCGCAAATCTCTGTATGTTTTTTATATTGTTCATTTGGTTTATATAAATATATATACATAAAGTATGCTAGCAAGTAAAAAGTAACAGATAATTGAGAATTGAGCAGGTGTCTTCAGCACTAGATCTGAAGACACAAGCACAAGATCCATACTGAATACACTTTGCTAAGAATTGCATTTGGTTACAGATATTCACTGCAATACTCTAAAATAAACCCCACTTTAAAGCACCTGCAGCATTTCAGTGTGTGCAAAAACTCAGAATTCCTCATCCATTTATGAGTTGTAAATAAGAAGCTCTGAAGAGAGAGAGAATGTGACTTTGGGGAAAGAGAATTAAACTCATTTACAATATATTTTAGCCGTTAGTCTTATTCCTTATAATGTTAATCGCCACCTGTTATTTAAGCATGTTTATTTTTTCTGGAAGCATACAGCTCATACTGGTCTCTTCTGAATATTTATAAGTGAGTAAGAAAGTAAGTATAATTTTATAGTATAAAATATAAAGTTAACCACATTAGCATTCAACAATATGGTGAACCACGTGTCAGCCTGGTCCTGGTCTTATGGTAGGAATCAGGCTGATTAAACTTCATGTATGTAACAGTTTCTATGTACCAATCTCTGTGCCATTATGTCAGTGTATCAAATGTGGTTGTGTAAATGCAGGTTGTGTAAAGATTGCCTTAATTGGCACCTATGTTCAAGACCGTCACTGCAGTGTTTTTCTAAAACCGTGACTGGCTGATTTTTTAACCTGACTAATGACAGTTGTAAAGCTTGTTTCCCTGTTTATCCCTGCAGGCATGTGTGCCTGGGTGGCAGCTCCAGTCCCACCCCATCGGATGGTTCCCATGGCTACCTCTGCCCCGCTGGCCATAACTGTCCTGTTGGGTCTGCAAGTGAGGTGCCCTGTGAGCCTGGCACTTACAGTCCTGCCCCTGGAGCGGCCCACTGCATAACATGCCCTAAAGGGACCATGTGTTTCTTTGCAGCCACACAAGAGCCCTCTATTTGCCCAGCTGGTATGATGCCAAAAATAATTTACCCCTTTATGTATAGTAGCAGTGTCCAATGGTCAAATATCTAGTGACAAACAAAATACTTAATAGTTAATATTATTTCTAGGTCATTTTTGTTCTGCTGGGACAGCCCTGCCTCAGCCCTGTCCTTTAGGGACTTTCAGCAACCAGACTGGAGCCCACTCTCCTTCTATATGCAAGCCCTGTCCCTCTGGAGTGTACTGTAGTTCATATGGAGCATCAATACCACAAGGTCACAAACACATTTGATAATGATATTTTTGCACAACTTTCCACTAGTTAACCTATTTAGTAATAGATAATCACATTGGTAGTGTCTTTGTATTTTTGTCAAGGCCCCTGTTTGGAGGGTTATTTCTGCCAAGGTGGAGCCATGGTACCAACACCACAGAGCTCTGACAACTTCCCCAAGAATGGCCCTTGCCCTGTGGGTCAGTACTGTCCATCAGGATGCGTCTCCCCAATTCCGTGTCCTCTTGGCAGTATTCGCAACACAACTGGTAAACCTACTGCTTAAAGTCTTCAGAAAAGCATGATGACAGTAATTTATTTAATAATTTGTTATCCGTTTCCACATCTTTATTTAGTTGTGCTTTTGCATTAAATGAGGCTTAGTAGCAGATATCTGCTTGTTTGACCTGCATCACTGTATAGCTCTTTTCTTCCTGTCATAGGAGGTGTGTCCATAGAGAGCTGCTCTGCCTGTCCTGCAGGTCACTACTGCTCCACTGAAGGCCTGTCCAACCCCAGTGGCCCCTGTGCTGTTGGTTTCTACTGCCCTTTTGATTTCTCTTCAACCACTCCCTATGCCTTCCTCTGTCCCAAGGTAAGGATTATTCATACAATGTCTCATTCCTTTCTCTTTTATATTCCTGCTCTTTCACTGAATTACCTTTCCTCTCATTTCCTTATCCATTGTTCTTATTGTCTTCCTAACATAATCTCTCAGAGTGAAGCTTATACCACACTGTTTATTAAAAATGTCATAATAAATGAATACCACCCCTCAGATGCACCTTGTCATTTCCATTCTCTTCTAGGGCCACTACTGTCCAGAAGCATCAGCCCTGGCTTTACCTTGTCCCACAGGAGAGTACCAACCAAACCCAGGTTCAGATTCCTGCATTCCCTGCCGACCTGGATTCTACTGTGAGGAGGCCATAGAGGGAGAACCATTTCCCTGCCCACCACACTCATTCTGCCCTGCAGGTACGTTAAAAATAAAAATTCATTATTTAAAAAAAAGTATACAAAAATCTGTTTAAAACATCAAGTTGTGGTTTCTGAGGAGGGTTGTGTGCTGGATGGCTGGCTGCTGGCTGTAGCTTTATATTTGTTGTCCTGACATTACAGTGGTATTAATATTCTCATCTATGTGTAACTTTCAGCAAGAAATTTAATAAGCTTATTTCCTAAAACGAATCATTTAATTTTCATATAACATTATGAACCAAAGCACACACTGTATTTTCCTGTTGTAGTTGTTACCGTGCCTTGTGGAAATTATTATGCAACAAATCATGCAGCTTTTATCTATTCTGTTGCATTTTTAGGCACCATGGTACCTCAGCTCTGCCCTAATGGGACATACACTCATTCAAACCAGAGCGGACTGCAGGAAGAGAGACAGTGTTTACCCTGCCCTCCAGGGAAGTTCTGCAGGTACATTGACTACATCATAGCGTCTGCATGCAGTAGCAGTCAAATATGTTTTTGTCTCACACATACAACATGTACATAGGTTGTGTGTGTGTGCATGTGCAGTACTCATGCACAGTACTTGCAACCACTAATCTCTGCTTTGATTATACTCACAATTAGCAGATTACAAGAGCATATCATGTCCACGAGTCATGCTTCACTGAGGCATATTTACATGCTAATATGCACAAATATAATTCATTTCATCTAAAGCATGCATTTTAGTATCTTTTAGTTGTACTTTAGTTGTGTGTTTATGTGTTGCTGTGTATGCAGTGAAGCTTGTGGTGTTCATAGATAAATCAACTCAGTGTGTATTTTCTCCAGGGCTGGTAGGATCCAGGGTGTGTGTGCTGCAGGGTATCTTTGTAATACTGGGAGTGCAGATTTTACCCCTCAGGGAGTAATGTCTAATTTGAACCAGTGCCAGTGGGGCATGCAGTGTGCTGGGCCATGTCCATCAGGTACAATACATTGATTATAAAACCAGGAAACACATAGAAATTCCAGCAACTGATATTGAGATTATATATTTATATTTTCTTACTTCTTTTTAACTTTTGAGTTTTCTGATTATGGTTAATTGATTAATTAATATAGTATTGTTAAAGACTGACTGCATTCTTTATTTTAGGTTTCTATTGTCCTGAGGGCACAGAAGAGGCTAAGTTGTGTCCTGCAAATACTGTAAGAAGATTCCCAGGAGGTGCCAGCCTACAGGACTGCTTACCCTGCCCGCCTCAGTATTGGTGTAAACCTGGTATGTCTTTACTATATCCAGGTTTTCAAGGGAAACAGTGAGTATGTTTAAATTCGTATTATTACTACCAGGTAGTAATTGAGTGTTTCATATGTAAACTGAGTAGTAGTAAGTAGACACAAGCAGCATCCTATGACAGTTTAAACCCCAGTCTGAGAATTACAAAGAGGTAAGCCTTTTCCCCCTAAAACTTCAGTATTTTGTTTGCTTACAGGAGACCTAGTCCTTCATTTGTGTCCTGCTGGTCATTACTGTGATGGTCTGCCTGGCAGTGATTTCAATGGAGGAACAGGACCCAGGCCCTGTCCTCTATACACATATCGAGCTTCCCCTGGAGCAGGAAGCAAGGGGGACTGCTTGCCCTGTCCTCCTGGTTCGCACTGTAACAGCACAGGTGTGACACTCTCTATCTTACTTATTAGAGCTCAACCCACTAACTAAGTCAACTAAAGTAAATATCTTTACATATACTGTACAACATTAATTGATTTCTTCATTGTCTATTAAATCTTTCTCTTTTCATTTTGCTATATCCTGTGTGTACTGTTTAGTCTAAAATATACTTTAATAAGCTTCTCTCATGGGTTTGACTAATATTTGACTTACGCTTGGGTTTGATTTACATTTGCAAGGACAGTTCAAAGCAAACTGCCTTTGTAGATTGTATTCATTTCAGTATGTATGCACACCATGCATATATGAATGCCTGAGCATGTGCATGAGATAAGAACACAGGAGGTATAATGTGATTGAAGGCTTATTTCTATTCTCCCCCACAAATGCTTAATTGTTATAAATGAAAGCATGTTTGCACTTACCAGCAGGTGGTGTCCCTTGCTCTTTCCTTTCTGGTTCTCTGAAACTATAAATGAAGGTTTCTTTAATAATGAGTAGTAAAGAACTTTACTTGTATTCTAGTCATTGTGTTAAGATTTAGGGTTCAGGTGTTTGTTCTTCAATTTATAGTCCCATAGATTTATGTGGAAGATTATACAGCATCGAGTGTGTGAAGGGGTGAATAGGTTTTTCACACAGCTGTTTGTGCTATTTTCAGCACTTACAGAGTACTCCAACACTCTCTGCCCACCTGGTTACTGGTGCAGTGGGTTTGGACCCCCCATCCTCTGCCCCCCAGGCACCAAGAGGCCCCTTCCTGGAGCTGCTGCACCTAGCCAGTGTGAACCCTGTGCAGGGGGAACCTTCTGCCCAGAGCCTCGGGCTACAGGGAAGCCCAATGTAGATGGGATTCCTTGCAGGGCCTCTTATCAGTGCCCCGTGGGTACGTTTATCAACATAGTTTATAATGTTACCATATTAGCTTCTGTATGTAGTGACTTTGAAACACAGTAATGAGGTCCTGCTGTAATGAGTCTTTGCTCATAATCCAGGTGCGGTCTCAGAGAGGCTGTGCAGAGCCGGCTCGTACTGTGGACCTCAAGCTGTTGAGCCTCAAGTCTGTCCCGAAGGTTATTTTTGTCCTGAGGGATCCCATTCCTACAATACCCCCAAACAACTGTGAGTGCATGATAGGGCTAATATCCTAAAACCTGACATGCAAACACATTTATAAGACTGACATGTTAAATTAAGGACTTTAACTGTTGAAATGATGAAAGCTTAGTGGGTTTTGACGACTTCTACAGGGTGTGGGTTAAAGCTTTATAAATAACCCTGTTACCATGCTCCACAGCTGTCCGTTTCCCTACTACTGCCCAGCCAATAGCTCTGCCATGAAGTCCTGTGAAGAGGGCTCCATGCCTGTCAACACCAGCAGGCTCAGGGGTTCCAAAAACAGCTGCTGTAGTGTTTGTGAGGGGGGCACCTATCGTCCGTACCTCTCCCCCATCCTACAATGCCTTACATGTCCAGCAGGATACTTTTGCCCCCTAGGTACCTTAGTCACCACCACAAATCTTCCCAGATCTCAGTACAATCTTTGACATTTTATTGTGTAACTCCAAATAAGGTATGAGTTCATTTTAATTCAACAGGTGCTGCCCACTACAAGAGTAACCCCTGCCCTCTTGGATATGTTTGTACCATGGGATCCACTCAGCCCGTGCCCTGTCCCCCTGGCTCCTTTGGTAACATCACTCATGCTGAGACTATGAGTGACTGTCATCCATGTCCAGCTGGCACCTTCAACCACCTGCATGCCCAGAAGGCTTGTTTTCCCTGTGGCAGCTCCTCCACCTCACCAGCTGGTTAGAGCCTATCAGCTGATCCTAGATTATAACTTGTGTTCACAACTCAGATCACATCAGATGCTTTTATCAAAAACAAACATTAAAATGGATGTAATTATTAGGCAGTCTCTACATGACATACCTTTCAACAGTTTAGGAACGTATCTCAAGTATCTTGACAATATTGGCATGCTGTGTCACACATTTTCTCAGGATCTTCTTCTTGTACCTGTATTGGCAAGAACCGTGCCTTCCAGCACTCGGATGGTTCATGTTTGTGCAGAACTGGTTTTATCTTCTACAATGAACTGGATTTTAAAAGCTCTACCTCTGACAGTGGATTGGACTGCCAACCTGAGGTCAGTAGCAGAGACAGATACAGCAAGTACAGTAAAGCTGGAGTCCCCCCTGCAATAATCTTTTCATTAAGTTTCATGTGTTCCCATATTTAGACAGATCATCCAAGTACATTTACTCCCATTTAGAATGTTTTTTTTAATAATTAAGTTTTTCCATTTTACTGTTTATTAGTTTTTTCTGAAGAAAAACTAATTTGTAAATCAATATGACACTGTGAGGTGGGAAATTGTACTGTAGTTCAACCATGAATGATGTAATGACCGGTAAGGCCTGTCTGTTTGAAGTCCCTTTAGATGTCTGTGCATGTGTGTGTCAGGTGAACAGACGGTGTGCCACAGGACAGGTGCGTCTGGCAGCATCCAGAGAGTGTGTGTCTCCTTCCTTCCACTCCTGTAATATCACCTGCGGACCACATGGAGGAACTCTGGACGTGGAGATGGGAATGTGAATTTCGTTTGTATTTTCCAATTCCCTTGTTTTAAAAGTTATCCTATTAAAGCTACTGAAGCTAGATGTAGTGAAGAAATGAACTATGGTCTCAAGTTTGTCTTTCTGTTTCTTGCCTAATCTACCTGATCCTGGGGTCCTAGCTGCCAGTGTGAGCAGTATGTTTCTGCTGAGGAGCTTTGCGATTCTTCCTGCCTTTCCAGACTGCCTCAGCTCTCTGCCCAGTTCTCACCAGATGGATACCTGCTGATCGGCCTCAAAGAAAGAAACAGCATGGTCTGGGCCAGGGTGAGGCGACAGGACCATCTACAAGCTGATAATCAGCTACACTTTACAAGCAGATTTTTTTAACCTTATATTTAGTGATCTATTACTCTCAGTCTGTATATGAATGAGGGGAAGGATTTTTGGAAGCTGCTGCCTCCAGATAAAAATAAGCCCAGCACACCATTACCATTGTACTTATGCAGCTCACAGACTTGTCAGACTGTAGGCTTTGGCTAGATAAATTTGTTTTGCGTAGCATTTATCAGGGTCTTGACCAGTCTTAGTCTTAGCAGGACACCAGGAAAAATGTTGCCGCTGCAGATTTGGTGATATCATTGCATTCTAGCAAAGGGAAAGTGATAAATAATGAACTGTCCCTATGAAGGAAAACATTTTTAGTACATTTTTAGTACATTTTTTGACCAAGACAAGGCTACTTGGTCTCATCATTTTCCTCTAGTTTCCTCTAGTTTCATGTATGTTTCATCATCATCTTTAATAGGTCTAGTGTTTTTAACTTTTTCTCTAAGTTCAGGACATACTTCTAAGCTTTACTCTATTTTATGTTTTAATTTCAACCATTATTTTACCATAATCTACACATTTAACCAACATCAGCACTATCTATGCAGTAGTTGTTGAGCGTGTTTTTGTTTATCCCCAGACTGTAAAGGAAGTTTTAGGACCAGATATTCATGCAAGGACTATTGGGAAGGTCCATTTGGTCCAGTTTTCTTCCGAAGGAGTGTTTGGTTGGATTCCTACACAGAAAGACATCATCAGTCAGTTTCTCTCAGGTGACTAGACTTAAATTGTCATATTGACTGATTTTCTTTCTATTATTGCAAAATCTCTGATCAGCCGATTGAGTCCTGTGTTTAGTATAATTGTAGAGAAAAATAATTGAAAATTTGACTTAATTATCAATTTGACACTGATGTACCTCTGCATAGAACCAATAGAATTCCTAAATCCAAGACCCAGAAAAAGAAGAGAAACAGAAGAGGATAATGATGACCAATCTGACCTGGTAGTCCTTCCTCGAATCCCTAACCCCATCGCCTGTCTGTCTTCTGGTGATATGCTCATTTTCCACCTCACCATCAACTACACTGGTACTGATCTCCCTTTCTTCAAACATGATTATTGGTTTAATCATGACATTGTGATTTATATTTTGATGTGTAATCTTTCTCCTTAAGATCGTCATATGAGCCACTTCCCAGTGTATCAAAAAGACCACCTGTTTAATAGTAACCCCAGCTGGGACTTTGGTGCCTTCAGACGTTTGGAGATATTAGTGAAGCAGACAAACTTCAACTCCAAAAGGTAGTGTTGAGTCCACACTGTAGGCACAGCCTCAAAAGTTGATTACATGAAATCACATCTTGTGATGTGACCATGTCCTCTCTTTACAACAAATTCTTATGCCCTCTCAGGTTTGCACATGTATTTTCAGAAAAAGGTAAGTATGTATTTGTGGACAGTGCTGTCCCAGAGTGGAGTATTGTCGTGGTGGTCAGTGAGGAGGGGACAGAGTGCAGTCCCAGGGCTGCTGTCTTCCAGCCTATGACCCCGGCACAGCTGGTCAAGTACGGTATTGTCAAGCAGCACAGACTCAACCTTCTACCTGACTGGGGAGTAATTACAGGTGTATATCCTTACTGTCTGTCAGTCTTACTGCCTTACTCACCATTTGGTCATGTTGTAGCATGACTTTGGCAAATTAGGTCTTGACATTTTGTCATGATAAGATGCTTACTGTATGTGTAGGGATCCTCAGTTTGCTGCTGGCTGCAGTTGTAGTTCTGACCACCACAGTGCTCGTTCTGCAACACAGCAAAGCAAAGCTTGTCTCACAGTGGAGGACAAAGCCAAAGTGGCGCAGCCTCGGCGAGCCCTTCTGTCCAGTGGAGTGCGTTTGCAATGGAGACAGGTTTGTTGGTGTGAGAGCTGGGCTATTGTTTTTTTATGCATGAATCAGGACTTTGAGAACACTGTCCTCTTTATAATATGTTTAAAGAAGTGGAATTGTTTGTGTTTCAGCAAAACTGTTCCAGGTATAGGTGGCTTCCTAGGCAGTAGTGGGCTAGGAGAAGGAGCAGAGGCTGAGGAGCCAGCTATTTCAAGGGGAGGTAACTATTTTTCAGAATCAGAATCAGAATATCTTTATTGTCATTGTAACAGGTACAATGAAATTAGGTGAAGTCCCTGCGGTGTCAGAGAAATATAAAAAATGTAAAAGGACAATAAAAGTAGTTAGGTCAATCAACTGTTAAAGACGACTTGTTATAATATAAATTCACAATCAGGACCATACAACTACAATCACCTATGAAAACAGTTTGCAGCCACACTTGTGGCAGAGTTAGGCTGTTCTTAGACATAATTGTGATTTTAGTTAAATGCTAATTGCATGGCAATGCAAACATTCTACAGGTATGCTTACAGTTAAACTGTAGTTTAGCGTGTTATCGTACTTACATTTGCTAATTGGAAGTAAACATGTACTAAACATTAGTTTCACTGCAAAGCACTTACCTATCTAACTGGTTTTCAGTGTACCATCTTTGACATTGTTTCTGTCTGATGTGTTACAATGCTATATTGTGACAATGTTAAATCATTATAAGGTAGAGTTAGCTTTAATTTAGTTTCTCTGTTAGAGCTTAATACTTTATTCATGCAGCTTGAGAGGTTGTTTAAATGGCCATTGGCCTAGTAATTATGGAACCAACACGCATGACCAGGTAGCAGCTAACAGCCTCATCCCCATTTGATTGATGATAAAGAAACTAATGGCTGATATCACAGTATAATGACTAGTTAGGCTATGCAATTTTAATGCAACTACATCTATCGCATTGCTCCACGCTGAACTAGAATGATACTCTCCTGAGTTATTATTGGGCCCAGTTAAGGAATATCTCATCAGTTCTTTAGACTTATGAAAGTGTTCTCCATTATTTCAGCCTGTTTCTAAATTGACATGTACTGCTCTCATTTAGGAAGTGTGTCAGGGCGCTGTGATTTGGAGGAGTTCAATGTGAAAACTCTATATGACAAACTGGAGGATCAGAACCTCCACATAGCCTCACAACTGGCTCGATGCCGCAAAGACACACAGGAGTTCTACAGAAACATTTGTGAACAGACTGAAACACTTAAAGTGAGTTTGTGACAAAATATAGGTGCATGAAATGATTAATTTCAAGAAAGAAATGTCAGTTTTACAGTTGATATTGAAAACTTGCTGTTTTCTCAAGTGCCACAAGAAAACAATGTGGAATTGTGTATTTTCTTCCAGAATGTGTTTGAGAATATGGATCACAAAAAACTGAGTCTCCTTAAAGAGCTGCTAGTCCACAGTGTCTTGAGGAATAAATCATCGAACAGCAGTGCAGAAGAGATCAATGCACAAGGTAAAACTGAATGATGATGATATGTGTTTGATTTGGCTGATCTTTTCAAAGCAGTGCTCAGGGGAAGAGAAAATAATTTCTTCCAGAGATGAAAAAGGATGTACAGTATGGTCATTAAACAAAGATGATTAATTTAATATTTAATCTTTTTTGTGTGATGAGAGGGTAGTCTTTCTGCTAAGCTTAGCTTAGAGTAAAAACTGGAAACAGGGAAACAGCTGACCTTTTTTATTTTTTCACTATGTAAATCATCGCTTTATGTGCTTTGAGAGGCTGAAACTTATGACACATTTTTATTAATTGTTTTCCATGCATGTGACTGAACATCCCCATCACCCCAGCTGACGTATCTACATGTATAGTGTTACTGGGAGATGTTCTCAGGTCAGTGGAAGCTCTCTTGTGCAGGCTAACAGGAGAGACTTGGCAGAACCAGGATTTGCCTGGTCCCCTATACTGTCATACAGGTCCTCATGACACCAGAGAATGTGAGCCACAATCTGGATATGCACAACCCTGTGACACCAACATGTGTTATACACAGGTACTGTAGTGCCATTTGTTCTATTTGTAGCATATCTATGAATAATTGCATAAAAAATGACTGTTTCTTTTACATTATATCTACAGTTTTCGTCAATGAATATGACCAAAGCAGAAGCTCTTCCCCATGAACCAGGTTCAGAACAAATCCTTATAATGATTTGCTTCATATTTTTTTTACAGTATATCCCACAAATATATATTTTTCTCACTTTTCTAGTCCATCTGCAGAGCACAGGTCCTTGTCTAAGTGATCATGACTTGTCCAAGCTGGTCACCATATCTCCTTTATTCAAGACCCTACAGGATATTCATCAGTCTTTACAGAAACTCACCACAGCTGGGCCCAGTCAGCATCTTCACCACGGTACAGATGCACTTTAACAGTTTTTCAGTGCTGTATCTAGGATCACAGAAAGCCAGAGTTAAGTATGCTAAACTAACTATGAGGCCTCAGTACCACATACCAATACCATATTTTCAATTTGTCTTAGCAGCTTTGGAGCATTCTGTCCATGAGCACCACGATGGACAACTCATCCCGGCTGCATTGGACAGCCTCTCTCCTCATCATTCTGCAGTTTTCCTGTTTGGCTGTCAGGTGATGCAGTTGCTTGCAAACTGTCCCCTGTTCCCCTCTGTGCTTCTGCTACCGGCCAAGTCAATACCTGTGTCTTTATCTTCTTCTAATGATGCTCTGCTGGCACACTGCTCAGGGGACTTTTATTTTGATACAACCAATCAAATCCTTTATCTGTCAGAGGCAAAGCTTCAACATGTGGGACATTTCATCGCTATCATCCTGCAGTCCATGGCCTACATAGCATCAGGTAATCGGACTGTAGTCACTGTAGAGTGCTGAAAATCCAATCTTGTGTCTTGCTTTTGCAACAGTCACATTAATATCACATACTGTATATCTTTGAAAGTATGTAACCTTCACAAACTATGTTTGTGTTTTGTTTATTCAGCATCCAAACCGCAGAGCTTCATGCAAACTCTTCATGAGGCCATTTCATCTCTAAGCCTTCAGCTGTTCAATTTTTCTTTCAAATGGAGCACAGCAGAGGTGTGAAAGCACTATTTAAACCTCACACAACACTGCATGAGTGGGTGCAGATAACCTTTAATGCTTTCTTTTTACAGTCAAAATTTGATGCTTCAGAGGAGTGGCATAGTGCATTAGTTGAGGAATTTCTCAACATTAGAGTTCCTACTCAAGCACAGTTCACCGAACACCTTTTAGCTAACAGGTTGGTGAGAAAAATGAATCTACAGCTTTGTATAGCGTTCTCTTTAAGTACAGTAAATATTGTTTCTCCCCTTTTTCCTATTTAGACTTAAGAAATATAAACATTTTAAGGTAGAGCAGCTCATCTCTAACCTCAAACAGCATTCAACCGAAAACACAAATACAGGTAAGACGATTGTTATTTTCTAGAAACATGCAGTTAAGATACACTACTCACAAAAAGTTAGGGATATTTGGCTTTCGGGGGAAATTTATGGAAAACGTAAAAAGTTCACACTACAGTGATATTATATCATGAAAGTAGGGCATTTAAGTAGAAG
>JAUMHL010000005.1:18406698-18429391 GCA_032362345.1 Sandelia bainsii
GGTTATAGTGCATTTTAGGTTCATCCTGAAATTTCACCCGAAAGCCGAATATCCCTAACATTTTGTGAGTAGTGTATGTTTTATTTAAGATCAATAACAGCAATTGTTTTGACCAAAATTAGGATGAATCAAATATTGTAAAATGCCACATATCATGTGAAAGAGTTCAACTCTTCATGCTGAACAAAAATGTTAGATATGACACATTGCCTCTGTCATTGCAAAGTCAATGCAAAGTAATGGGTTGTATACAGTATGTGTATCATTAAAGAACAAAATGAAAATCAAAATACACTTAATTTAACTTACAATTTCCATAGTTCCTAACTTAGTCAATAAACTGCAGTATGGAGCACAATTTTTTAGCACTTGATCAACAGAAAACCTACCAAGGTCTTCTGAGTAGACTTCTTTCTTGTGTGGGGGTGGGTTTAATGCTTTTGTTGATTTTGCATAAAGTTTGCAAGGGTTACGACTAATCTCAGAATTTAGATCTTTCACAGTTTACAGTTAAACAAAATTATCTATGTGGATGAATGTGTGGTTACTGTACATTAAGACATTTACTTAAACTTAAGACATTTACTTAAACTTAAAGTCTTGTTTAATTTCTTCAGGTTTACCACCAATCGGCACACCTATGCAGGTATCTCTCTGTTACAAATCAATTGTACTTTTTAGTCACTGTCCTCCAAGCAGCACATGCTACATCACCATTTCCGCTTTTCCAGATGTCCTGTTTAGAGGAAGAAATTGACCGCATGAATGAGTCTTTCTTGCAGCTGAGTGTGCAGCTACAGAAGAGAGCTCAAATGAACACATGGCAAAACGAGAGGGAGAACAGTGCTAGCAGCCATTCAGTGGTAATTAGCTGAAATATTACACTTTACATATATAATTACATCATCCAGAGAATTTTAAGTCCTAAAGATTTCAATGGGTTGCCTCCTTCACTATAGGATATATAGCATTAAATGCATTTTAAACAGTACATATTATTTTGATTAATTCAGTTGATTAGTGATAAATCATTCAACTTCAAGCTTTGCTCCTAATCAAATGAATATAGGCTCATGTGCATGCACACCAGGGTGTCTCCATTTGCATATATGCATCATTGCTTTACACGAGGTGAATGAATTTATTGTAACCATTTACCACAAATCATTTTTCCTTTCGCAGAGGGCCACACCAACAAGCATGCCAAGCTTGAGTCGTAATGGAACAATCCTGCTGGAACTGAAGAGACGCTATGTATCACAGCGCCTCAATGAGCTCCAAATCACATTAGACCACATCAGACAGTGCCAGCAGCATGACAGCAATCCAAAAGACGTGACAAGAGGGCGTACAAAAACAGACAGTGGCAGCACTCAGCAGGGGCAGAGGGAGCATTATCCTGGCGTAGATGTCTGCAGTCCAGCTGATGGCCAGTGGCAGGATAGTGTTCCAGCTAGCCAGAGTCACAGCCAACAAACCATACAGAGCAGAGGTCTTGATAACTATAAACTGGAGAGTCATATTCCAGAGCAGCAGAGGAGTGACATGGTCCAGAGCACTAACCCTGAAACATTAGTGAACTGCCAGATGCTAGAGAGTCAAAGTCAGCTGCATCTTAATGACCCAGGAAAACAGGAGCTAAACAGTCAGGTCACAACAGAAAATACAATTGGACATACAGTTATTGATGGCATGTGGGTGCCTACTCATGAGAAACTGGACCTGGATGGATGAATGCAGGAAATTGTGCTGTTTTATGTGGCTCTTTTAGCATTGTTTCTTGGTCTCAAGCCTTGTTGTGCTCTTTAATGTTGATCCTAAAATAGATATAGGTTATATGTATGTACAATATAATATTCTGTCTTGTTTGTTGAGGAATGATCGGAGTGACCCCCCTTTAAAACAATTGAGCTGTATTATTTTTAATTCTCTGTGCTGCAGGAGAGAAATAATTTCTGGCGACAAGCAGCAATGTGACAATTTGTCATCTTGTACACATACTTTCTCAGTCAGGAGTTAATACTGACCTGTAAGACAAGCTGTGTTCATTACCATATTCTAATTAACACAATAAACTTTAGCTGAATGAACACAAGGTGACACTGCTTCTGTGTTTCCTGTTCACAACCTTTCTCTCTCTCTCTCTCACACTTTGTGCAGTGATAACCCACATGTTTCTATAAATATTTCATGTTAATTTCATTTTAATGAGATTTGTCTAAAATTAGTGGGTTAATCAAGTGAAACGTGAAAGCCACTTGGATCAGTTGCAGAAAAGAAGTTTATGTTGCATGGCTGCTGCCTTGTTCTGGTTTGATGTTTTGTCTGACATACAGGGTACTGGGTCTTATAATAGAAAGTGAGTATTCCTACAGGGGGCTCTGAGCCAAATCAGAAGGTCAGATGGAACAAGTCTTCACTTACTATCAGTGTTAGCTTACAGGGCTGTGCCAAGTCCCGTGGGTTAAATGTGGCATTGCCCTGTAGCTCTTTATGAGTGTTAGTGCGTATGAGGGGTGTGGTTCAGTGGCTCCCAGAGATTATATGCCTTATCAATTAGATTAGCTGCTATGTGCCACAGATCTGTCCTGTGTGTCTGCTTCTCAGTGGGACATGGCATCATATGACTTCATGCTGAGCTGCTCTGGAGCTGTGGGTAAATCTTTGTGTGGTGATTCGCAGTGGTACAACATTACGCTTGCTCTAGTTGTTTAGATCAGCATGTGGGTTATTTATAGGAATACTTGATTTTGTGTGATGTTCATGTGAGTATACGCATGTACTGTATATACTGCACCGCCACAACAGTTTTCCCTGTTTCGTCTTTTCACAACCAAATTGTAATAGTGCAATACAATACAAGCACGGTTTACTTATTTTGCTCCTAGCAATTTTTATAACATGTTTCAGAACAATGTACATGCAGTTCACATATTTGGTAACCTCAAAAGCAAAGGTAATTTCACAATGCTTTAGGAGTCATTAGAGTGTTACGGATACTATTAACCCACAGATGGATCAAGAATGAATATAGATAGACATTTAGAGAGATGAGTAAATTCCTGCGCACTTTGTTCAAATTGCAGCATTGAGAGTTTTTTCTAGCAAGCCGCACATGAGATTTACATCTCAATTTACAACATGTTTCATCCATGACTCTCTGCTGTAATCGTGTTATAATCTTGAAATCCTTCCAAATCTCTAGAAATCTGCCCTCCACAGTGCATCCTTGAGGGATCCTGCACACACACATATATGTTTATGAATAAACAAGATAAGACTAACTGGTTAAAACCTCAGCAAACTGACCTTGGGCTCCACTGTTTTAGAGCTGGTATTGACTATGGAATATATTTTCCTGCCAAATATTATGAATGTGCTGTGCTCATGATGTATGAGTATCCTGTAGTGAAACTCTTACACGTGGAACACAGAGCAACACTTAAGGAGTGGAAATAAGTTAAAAAAATGCTGGATGCCTGTAGAACACAGAGCCTGGTTTGTGGCTTCCAGTTGTCTTTTTGAGTCTGCGTGCTGTCGCCAAGCAGGCCTCCTGTAGTCACCATGGCACTGCATTACTGTTGCTATGGTTTCTTTATCTGCAACCTGTGGTTCAACAAGGCCTGCCATATTTAGTCTTGTCCTCAAAGTGCCTACTCTTGATGCTGACAGCAACACAAGAGTGCACTACCTCTGTTCTATTCTTTTTTGCTTTAAAATCTGCTTCAGTAACTCCAAGCATTGCTGCAAAAACCTGTTGATTCACTCTTTTAACAGTTGTCTGTGGTGTATAGCTCTTACACAGTGTCATACAAGCATGCTCATTTTGATGTTTATAGTAGATCAGAAGATCAGATCAGATCAGATCAGAATCTTTATTGTCATTGTAACAATGAGACATTGTACAACGAAATTAAGGTGCAATTTTCCAGTGCAAGAATATCTTGAAAATCTCTCTAGTTACAAAGCTAAGATAAATAAATATGTAAAGGCAAAGGAATAAAATAAGTACCTAGACACTGTTTTTCTATTCATACATTCGTCATATTGCACTTGTCCCTTAGCCGGTGTTGGCTTAAAGCTGTATTGTAAACATGAGACTGCATTGTACTGTAAACATGAATGGTGCACTAGGTCAGATTGACCACTTCGCAGTATTCAGCATAGTGATGGCTGAAGGATAAAAACTGTTTCTTAGTCTGTTTGTTTTAGTCTTTATGGAGCTGAAACGTCAAACAGTACATGTCCTGGGTGTGATGGGTCCTGAAGAATTTTCTTTACGTTGCTGAGACAACAGGAACTGTGCAGTTCTTCAAGTGAGGGGAGAGGACAGCCGACTATCCGCTGGGCGACCTTAATATTAACCCTGTGAAGCTCTTTCCTTTGTGCTACTGTGCAGCAGGAGAACCATGCACACAGACAGTAGACCAGTATGCTCTCTGCTGTGCAGCGGTAGAAGGACACCAGCTGAGAACCTTCAGGAAGAAGAGTCTCTTTTGGGCCTTCTTCACTATCTCTGCAGTGTGTGTACCCCAGGTCAGGTCCTCGCTGATGGTGACTCCCAAGAAGCGGAAGTCTGAGACCCTCTCCACACAGTCCCCGTTGATGATAAGGGAGTACAGATAGATGCGCAAAAATAACACTGGTTTAGTTTTTCTTTTTTTCATAAATCCTTTGATTTCTATTCCTCTTGGCGTAATCCTCTCATTACTTCAGATACAATAGCTACTAGATTAAATGCTATGATGTCACAGTGAGATTACTGCGACTTGAATTCTTATAACAGGTTGATCTTAACCTGCTTTGTTCTTTCAAAGAGTTGACAGATAACATCAAACATCACTTTAATCCTGAGTCCTTGGTGGGTGTCTCAGAAATGTTTTGGATGGTGGAAAAAAAAAGCATTTGACATGAAAGAAAACAATTTATTAGATGTACTATATGTGAATAATGTCACTAAAAGTGACTGGTGTGCTTTGGAATATTAGAGGAATTATTCATAGATTTCTTTCTACAAATCATTAAGATTGAGATTAAACCACTGCAGCTTTCAGGGAGAGAAAAAATGTGATGTAATTACACTGTTGAGAGGGCACTTCATTGCTCATGGTGCATGTTGTGTGGGTGTAATGGTCAGGAATGATGTTTAAGTGTTTTTCTACCTGAATAAGTGAATCGTAACTGAATTAATTAAAATATTTCTTCTTTACTCTTTTCTGTGTAGCTTTTTGGATCCCTTTCAGTGGCAACAAGGAGTACATGAATTGAATGGAATAAATATGGCCTAATCCTCATTTAAGTCACAAGTATAGACAAACACAATGTGCTTAAACTAATAGCACCCTATAGTCACCCTATCTAGCACAATTATAATCGTCCATGTCTTTATTGAACACCCACAATAAACATTCAAAGTGCTGGTGGAAAAACTAAGTGAAACCTGGAATCTAATAAGAGGTTGAAGCTTAAACAAACACTTCCAGCAGCTGAACTTAAGACATGAACAACATTCAGGTTATTTGGGTTGTGACTGAATCACTTAAATTCTTGTCTGGATGTAGTAGATTTACTTAATGTAGCAGATTTATTTGATGTTTAAGGTCACTGCTGCATCATCCAACTTCTGCTTCAGAAGCTTGTGGACAGCAACCCTGCAGGATACCTTTCATAAACTCCATGATTTGTTTTCCCCAAACTAAGATGCACCCTCCATTGTACCTCACTGTGGGATGATGCTTTTATTTATATGTATATATTTATATATATTTATAAGGTTCCCTTTTATACTGCACATACTATACATTACAGCGTGTTCTTTCCAAATAGTTCAATTTTAGTTTTATCATTTTAGTTTCAACACAGTTTTGTTTATTTTGTTATTTATTTATTCTTTTTTTCTCTTTGGTGTCCTTTGTATCAGTTTACAGCTTTATACAAATCAACAATTTGTGATTCCAATTTATGTCTTTTATGAGGCTTGGCTCCCATCAGCAGTTTCTTGTGAATAGCAAACTTCAAATGTTTGAGTTTGACGATAACTAACCTAATCTTGTTTCAGTCAGTGGATTCAAATGTTTGCTAATTCTTTACTCCAATTAGCTTTTGTTGTTGTCATCAGCTTAGAGGTTCACAGAATTTTCCCAGTCGACACCATGTAACGTATTTAATGGTCCATCCAAGGACAAAAACTGTGAACAGCTTTGTGTCTTATTAATTAGCATAGATTCTTTATTCTGACATAGAAAATCTGACCATATTTTAAGACAATTTTCTACATAAATGCATAAATCCAAAGTTCAGTTTTTATTGCCATTGTATATTGTAAAATAAATGTCAAAAAAAGGGAGAAAAGAGAGGCAAATGTTGCTGGCATGCATCAATGCAACATGGAAAAGTTTATAAACAGATATAAACAGAATATACCAGAAGAGGTCGTGCTCTTTAATGGCTAAACACCCGAGGATGAAAGCTCATTGGATTAACATGTTATGCCCCGCACATTATGTTATCAGCCTCATTGCTGATTAGGCTGTGTTTGTGATTAGCATGTGTTTGATTTCACATTTGGATATGTACAGGCTATAAATTCTTGCATGTGTAATACTATTTAATGCTTTTGTGTATGACTACGTACAGAAATACATGCATACTGTGTACAATATGCTCACTTTTTAAACCTGCATTGCTTTTCTGCAGCAAGACTGTTGACAGTAAGCCACTGAAAGACTGAACTGAATACTGTTCCTTTTGTTAATTTGGACTAAGACAACATTGAAATGGCTTTGGAAGTAGCAACAACACAAGTACTGATGTGTAACTAATTAAATGTGCCCAGAAACAGTTCTGCTAGCAGCTGCTAAATAATGTTATGTAACATATGACTAAGCCAATTTTGTCCGATTTTCCTTTTGAATATAATGAGATGTAATAAAAGTGACTTGTACACTCCACTGACACACTCTGATTTGTTTAGTTGGTTTAGCTTCAGCCTCAGCCTGGAGTCAAAAAAAAAGCAAAAGCAAAACATGCTTGCATGATGAGTTGGTTAGGCCTATCCAAATGACAATAATATGGTCATGCACATTGTAGTGTAGGAGGGAGTGACTCACGCATGCGTATCAAAGCGTCTGCTTCTGCCAGCGTTGAAAAACAAAGGCAGTGAGCCGCGGCTGGGAAATGTCATCATTCATCCTTAGTGGAGGAAACAGACTCGAGTCAATCGATAGCGTTATTCTTTGAGGGATGAAATAAGAGAAGTGTTATCATTGTTTTTTGCCGTTTGTTTGCTTGAGAAAGGATCCAGATCTCGCGACAGTAAGTGACTAAGTCGGCTTTTGAGACTCTACAGGTCTCTCGTCCTCGCCTTTATTTTTCTTTATCTTTGTGTTTCTGGATGGTTCTGGATTGAGTGGCCGCATTTTGAACTGTTGCACCACTCGAGCAGCTTTTTTATATCACGTACTTTGTCACCGAGTGAAGAGGATGATGAAGTTTGTTCTTTCTAGATAGAGACAGTAGCGAGCAATGGGTTGTTGGAAGACTTAAAATCGTACACGGGCACCTGAAGATCACACAACATCGTTTCTACTTGTCTTTTAAACCTTTTTAGTTTGAAATCCTACCTTTGAGCAGCCTGTTTGGTTTGGATGTTCAGTCGTGAAGAGGAAAGTTACCTGCGCACGCATCTGCCCAGGAGAGGCGCTGTCCGTGGTCCTGAAGTCATTTCAACAACTCCTGTCATCTCACTGCTGGCCTCTTCAAGGTTTCTCCAAAAAAGCAGCAGTGAGAGGGACCCTGTCCACCAGCGGCTGGAGAAAAAGCTTAATATGTTAACTCAAACCAGAGTTCATCTGCAGACTTTGATACTTCTGATTTTTGTAGGTAAGTATAACTGAGTAAGAGCTTAAAAACGATTTGCTTGTGAATGTTGCACGTCTTGTTTTTATGCAGAGATAAGGATTCACGGGCCTTGTTAATGGCTTTTGAATGTTCCAACTGGCTGTGAACTCAAAAGCCAGTTATTCAGCAGATCCCATGATGGCTACAGAGTGCAACATTGCTGACTTGTGTCAACATTTAAGCAAACTGAATCGATTAATTGAAACATTTTCTTCTATTTTAAAGTTCTTTACTTTATTTAGTTCTTTCCTTAATGCTTCCTGTCTCTCTCCCTGTTTCTCTGACCTATTTTCATGTGTCTGCATGAGCCCTCAGTAAAAAGATAAAAAAAAGAGATGGAATCAATGTTGTCACTGTCTGCCCAGGGGGGGGGGGGCTTTGGGTTATATAAGAGCACGGGACCCAACACTGCAACAGTGACACAAAGACATCCATGTGGTGACTTCAGTGAGATTACTGTCTGACTTCAAATCCATCTTTGTGTTTACAACCGCCTACAGGTTCGCATCCACTTCCTGTCTTCCTCAAATTATCCTGTCTGTTGTAATGCATTTCTATACCAGTCAGTTCTTCCCCTTCTTGCTGCTTTCCCACAATACTTAGCTGTCCTCCTCCCACACTACCTGTCTATACAACACTCCTTCCATCAATTTTCCTCCGTCTGCCAGTTTATACTAATGGGCAGAGGCCATCATTAGTGCTTACTGGCTCAGATGATCTTGGATTTGCTTTCAGTATTGCGACTCAAGTCTCTCCAGTGCTCACAGAGCTGTATAATTTAATTTCATCTTTTTAAAAACGCTTACTGAGTTTTGCGTCTGGCTCGACATTGGATTCAGTGTACGGAGTGCAAGAGCTGATGACCTCAATAAGAAAGACTGAGCCTTGAGTTTATTGCTATGGATAAAAACTTTCTGTGCAGTGGTGTGCATGGTTGTATTTTCACAATCGCTGAATAAATACTGAAACTGACATCACTGACTCTGCAGTTTTTGGTTATACACCATAAAAGATGTATTTCTCACATATCATTTGTACATGATGAATTTTTGTTTTTAAGCACTTTTACTTTGAAACGCTTTTGCAAACACAACATTAATGTGTAGTGTGAGGCAACCTCTTTTTCAAGCGCTTTTTCAAAAACTCATAAGGATGAGGACATGAGGATTAACGCTGGAATAACACTTAAAGCTGCCCCTCCCACACACAGACACAATTTTAAAACCTTTGAAAATAATAATTTGTGCACAAAACAGTTACATAATTACATAGAAATTACATTTACTGTTTTCCATCAAAAAATTTAATCCATAAATATGCAAATATTGTCTGATTGGAAAGTTTAATGTCTCCTCTACACCACACCTGTGTAAAATACATACTTGAAGCCAGGATTGGCATCCTACCTGTAAAGTCACAAAATCCTCTTGCACTGGTAAACTTAGATAAACCTCAACATATGAGTGTGAAACCAGCCACCTAGTGTTAAAGTCTGCTCCTTATCATTCTGCATAGTGAAGGTCAAACATCCTGGTTGCAGTGAATTTTTTAGGTGGAAGGGGACTTTGAACATTTTGATTGGACTAATGTTAGCTGCTAAGCTAAAAGTGTGTAACATTTTTATGCTCCTCCAGTACATCCAAGCCAGCCAGTATGTGTCGACATCCCATCGGATACAGAAGCTGTCCTGGGGAATCCCAAGAGGTTGACCTGTATCTCCTGTATGAGGAGGGAGGAGGTCAAAGCAAAGACACGTGTGGATTGGTACTACCTACCAAAGGGAGACAGCCCAAGAACCCATGTACATTGCTTCTTCATTATCACATTTATAATATGACTATGTGTGTATTCATACTTGTGTAGACTGTGTATACATATATTATATACATGCCTGCTCACTTTTCCTTTCTCCTAGATATACAAGTATGATGATAAC
Organism: Sandelia bainsii; assembly: GCA_032362345.1. NCBI lineage: Eukaryota > Metazoa > Chordata > Actinopteri > Anabantiformes > Anabantidae > Sandelia > Sandelia bainsii. Next base: position 18,416,534 of record JAUMHL010000005.1, read on the forward strand.
ACTCCAGTAGATTTGGATGGACCATTTAAGGGCCGTCTGACATGGAACGGGAGTCAAGATTTGCAAGATGTCTCAATTGAAATCGTTAACGTCACCTATAATGACAGCGGTATCTATGTGTGCCATGTGCTTCGCAAGTTTGAGTTTGATTTCTTCAGGCCCTCGATCTCCATGACCAAGAACTTCACACTGAACGTGAAAGAGAAAGGTGCGGCTAATTATATTATACCTTCTTCCGTGTTATTCTGTGCTGCTCTGTGCTTTGGTTTAGTCAAACCCGCTGTTTAGTCAGTTGCATGTTTCTGTGATTATATAAATTCCTTTAGCAGGGATATTTCTGAATTGCGCACAAGGTCATCCAGAGCTCAAACTTGCTTTTGCTTCTCAGGCAGTGGCATGCCTTAGTGAGGTTGCCAAAAATAGACTGCGTTCCCAAGAGATCAACAACTCAAATCTGATCCTTAAGCTGTTTTTTGACAGCTGTTTTTGCAATTGGCATAATTTAAAAGGACACATTTGTTTCTTTTCAACATTTTTCATTTAAAAATGAAAAATGCAGTAAATACATTTCCACAGCCCCAGTACAAATGTAACATTGTGGTCCAGAAATGTATCAGGTAGAGTAGTTTAATTGCACAATAGCTATCTGGCATGATATTGCTTTATGAAGATTGTCTTTTCCTTGCACGCTTTACAATATCAGTAAAAGTGACTGATGTTAAGCAACACTTTCACAACTCCAGCTGATTTTTGAGGTGCTTTAGAGCTGTACAGCTGTAGCACACCATAATGACAGATAATGACTGGAGAGGTTTAGCTCAGGCATATTAATTCACTGTACAATCCCTTCTGGTGGAAACAGGTGTGTGTGCTGTGTGGACGTCTGTGTGTTCTCTGTGTGTTCTACACACTCTTTCCTACAATGTTTATCAGACCGCTCTAAGTGGGTTTTGAATTTTGTTACTGATTTCCAATGTGTTGTTTTCGCTAAGTGATGCATCAGTGTGAAGACAGTCTGTCACTAACAACACCACTTTCCTTCTCTCCCCTTTGTTGTTACTGTGTGAAGACAAATAATTGTGTGTTTTGTTTTGTCTGCCTTTATTGTCCATCAAAGCTTTCTTCTGTTGTCAGTGAAGGGGTTAATTCAAACCAACTGCTTTACTATCTGTTATAAGGGGTAATGTATTCTGCTTCCTGAATGCTTGGCTTGCTGAATGTGTCATTTTCCACCTTTATCGAATATACAATTCAACATGTATATTTGGCAAATCTTAATTCTTCTCATTTCTTTAACTTTACATTGTCTATATCTGCTTACTCGTGGTATGTAGTTCACTATAAGAGTCATATAAAAACAAGCTTAGGGTGACAATCAGATGTGATTATCCTCCAAAATTAAACTTTCTAAATTATATTACTATTTTATATATGCTTAATAGCCTCTTCTTCATATTTCATTCAACAGTGGTATCAAATTTCACAAAGCCTTTAGCCAGTGTACTGCATGTTATTGCTTGGGCATCATATTACGATAATGATGTCCATAGTAGTAGAATGGATTTGCTCGTGGCAAATCTATCTGTGCTTTCCCGTCTAGGGGATTATATTGCACTAATAGCCTCTATTTGCAGAGATTGCAGAATTCAGTCAGTGAAAGCTGTCAACACTCTTGTCAGCAGGCTTTCTGGGATTTGGTACACACTGAACGGCACAGTGATTCACAGTGGCTCACAGTGATTCTGAAATGAAAGAGATTAAAGGATAGAGTCAATTTTTTTCAAGTCTGTCTTTAAACAATAGTCAGGTGCCCACTGGAAGAATATATGCAAGTAATCATTCCTTCTTTCTGTACTGACCTTTACGAGATCCCTTTTTAATACTTTTTCAGTGTGAGTGATAGTGAAACGGTCCTCCATCCATGCCTGGGCAAAGGAATATTATAGGAATACCATACTATGTATTTTTTGCACAGAAGAAGAACTTGATGGATTTTGTCCCCCATCTCTATTAGAAACACATTAGGAAGAGATCTTTAATGGCGTTCATTATGAAATGGGTTAGAGCGAGACCTGTTTCATTGTTCATATTGGCATATGAATATTGATGAAGACCGACTTGAAAATATGTCAACCTACCTAAGTAAAATAAAATGATGTATCTTAATGACTTTATCGTAATATCATATAGTCATACACTGGTATACATAAAATCAATAAATAACTTAAATATGAGGAAATCTCTAACTTTGAATACTTTATTAATTCCCTGAGAAACACTGTGACTTTGCATATCATTTTATTTCATATTTAAAGGTACCCTGTGGAGTTTTTTAAACCTGTAGTGCTAACATTCTTATGAGTGGGTCCTCATGTTGTTTTTGCACTGCAACAAGGGTGTACTGCAAATGCACATGTGTGAGCACAGCGGTGGCACAATTCACATCCTATTCTCACCTTCACGCTAATCTGCTCAACAGCATGTTAGTTAGATGTCAATGATGCATACGGTGCGTTTCTGCGTTAAGAAACAGTGAATATAAGCACAACTTTTGTTTTTACAAGAAAACTCCACAGGTCACCTTTAGGCTTCATTGTCATTGAAACAGGTATGATCATAATGTTCTGTATGCAACATGGTTTATGCATAATTAAAAAAAATAAATGTTTCTACACTTTATCTGGATGCTCACCAGACTTTGCTTTCAGCTGCATATTGAGTTGGATGATAAGACAAATGAAAGCGAACTGCTCAAATAGAGTGTAGCAATATTTCCAACAGTGGTGCACATACATGAACAAGCTTAGCATACTTTCTTAAGCCTATGAATTAAATAAGTCTCCCCTGCTCTATGCAACACAAAAGCATTCAGAGGAGAGATGCATACTGAATAATACATGTCTTTTGCCGTTGTTTGTGCTTCACAGCCAGTGACGACATCACAGCAATCTACTCTGAGATCATGATGTATGTGCTGCTGGTGTTCTTGACCTTCTGGCTGCTGGTAGAAATGGTGTACTGCTACAGAAAGATCTCCAAGTCTGATGAACAGACGCAGGACACAACGTGAGTCTCACACACAGATGCACAAGCAGGCACAATCACAGATAAGCGTGAGGCAAGGGACAACTGAAGATTGCTATTTAAAACACTGCAAAAACAAACCTGTTGAATCGAGAGCATAAGCTCAGCAAAGCAGTATGTGAATGTGTTTCCTGTGTATGCTTCTTTTTCTCGTCAGTACCTAATATTAATTTAAAAAATCTGAAACATGTTGGCAAAAGAGATTTAGGAGGCAATCAGGAAGAAAGCAGGAGAGAGAGGAGGTTAGAAAATCAGGCAAGCAAACAGACAACCTGATAGAGAGGTAATTGAGTCTATACTGCATCAGTTTGTAACCTTCCTGCAACAGTAATCTGTCTTTTCACTTAGGCTGCCTGACAGGACCAAATAATTCTAAGTACTGCTGACTACTCTTTTTTCTAAACAATCTTTTTTACGTCTGTGTTGGATTTGCAGCTTCATCAGAAACTGGCTTTTTGCGTCACTTTGTCAGCATTGACAAGAAGCCAAATGCACCTATATAGTAGACTCCCACCGGATTGTCATGGTGTTGACTTGGCCTGGCAATCCAGGTTGACAAATTTTGAATGGGCAATTTATATCCTGAACAGAACAATCACAGATAACACACGGCACATGTGCTGATCCAGTTATTGTGGGTTTGCAGACATTTCATCCTTAATTCAAATCTGACTCCTGCAGTGACACTTAAAGTACTTTACAAGGCATTTATAACTCAATGTATGTTTTCAGAAGCAGAGAGGGAGGGGGGCACACAATATAAGATATTTGAATAATGTTAAAATATTCTGCAATACAATAGTTGTGTGTTTTTATTTTCTATGTTGTTTACCAGAGGAAAGGATGTATAACTTGGTGCTAATTCTAGACAAAATATGAATTTCATTTAAAGAAAAGCTACATTCACCTATTCATTATTTTAAATTTAAATCGTACTTTTGCCTGTTTGCTCTAGACTACATTAACAACTAATCTGAATCCATGAATTGGAATAGCACCAGTTCACGCTACTTTGTCTTTTTTCAAAGTATTTCTCAAGCTCCCTAAATTATTGGTAATTATGTGAGAGCTTATTGATTAACCAGTAGTATCAGATGTTATCTGATTATGTTATTGTCAGAAAAAAAAAAAAAAAAAAAAAAAAAAGGGGGAGGCATGATAGCTCAGTGGGTAGAGCAGTCATCTTCCAACCCAAGGGTTAGTGGTTTGATTCTCAGTCTCGGCAAGCTACATGTCAAGGTGTCCTTGGACAAGACACCGAAACCCCGTAGTAGTGCTGACACCTACTGTCTGGCAGCTGTCCAAACAACAATTTCCCCAAGGGGATCAATAAAGTATCAATTATTATTGATGTATATGACTGCACATAAATGTCCATAATTTATTGTTATGGTCAACAAATAGATCACATCTGGTCTACTCATCTGTATCATTTACATCTAGCATGTTACCATGACCTTAACATAGATTTTGGTTTGCATTGAGTTGACCTGTCTTTTCAACTCTATGATGTAATGTTTACGTAACATTAGATGCAGCATTTAGCCATTTTTAAGCCATGAGGTGGCTGTTAACTAATGTTTTTACGAAGAAATTACATCCCACTTCCTTGTGAGCATTTAGGTAAAGTTCACTGATGCACAGAAAGATCACAACTCTGTAAACTTCATCTCTTCCTGCAGCTGAAAGAGTTAATGTGTTGACTGACTTGTGTGACAATACATCCCACAGTAAAAAGGTACACCCACTCAAAGAGGCTGTTTTGTGGTTTTAGCTGCCCATGCTTAATGGATACGTACCATAGCTAGAACATTTTGAGCTTACATTTTGCGATGCATTAGTGCTTCACATTATATTAGTCATGTTGCTGAGGGAAAAGATGAATTGCCACAGCAAAAGTCATAATCAGAAAAAGAAATACAGTACAAAAAGGGCCTATGTTTGAAATTTGCTGACAGAGTTATGAAGCGTTTTCCACCAGTATGAATTTTGCTTGGTCTACACAGGTTCTGTGCAGCTCTACTGAAAAGATTGCACATTTAGTGAAGGTATTGTGGTCTTTATCAATGTGAATGTTGCTGCTGTTAATGCTATTAATATTTTATAAGGTTGTCTTCCTGATGTACAGCATGTACAGTAGTTCCCTGCAGCTCACATTGGAGTGATGGTTTTTATCTTTTAAAATTTCTTCCCTGTGGAGGTGTAAATTCATGAATTCCAGGCAAATGTTACAGAACTATCCTATAGATTATAGATGTAGAGTCAGCCATAATTCCAGGTCTTAGACACCATTCTGTTTTTCTGCCAATCTGTCTGCAGGACAAACTACCTAGCCATTCCCTCTGAGCAGAAAGACAATCCAGCAGCTCCTGTTACCGAATAAAAGTGGTTGTCAGTGACACGGTATTTTACATGTGACTGTCCAAAAACCATCCCCTTCTCTTTCAGTTCATTGTTTGTACCTTTATTAGTCATAACTGTGCTGCTCGGTAGTGGAGTCCTGTTGCTTCAGCACCCTCTCTGTCTCCTCATGCCCGTTCCCTTGAAAAGAGTTTTCATTCCTGCCATTTCTGGAATTGTCTTCCATTTGTTCTCACTCCCCATTCAGTGTAGTATCTCTCTAACTATTAAGAATTTTTCATGAGAAATGTTAGGATGTATTTGATGAAGGGTAAATAGTGCTAAATATAGTTTTAAATGATAGAGTATGTTAAAAGGCTTTTTGTGTGGAAGCTGGAATAGTGAAGTATTCAGGTGAGCCCTTCAAAATGAGCGTAAGACTCATTATGAAATATAAAATATACTCAACTCAAATGCACTCTCTCCTACAGTAAAGCATGGCATTTGCATGTACAGTATATGGAGTGGGGCTAATGAATTATAATAACCCTAAAGGACTGTTTAGATTAATTAGATTATGCAGGACTTGTATATTGTTTGATATTGTAGATATAAATATAAGGTTATTTAACATATATATCATTCCATGTGTAAACATGTTCTCTGCTCTTTTTAGGTACTGACCAATCACAATGGGACTTTTAGCGTCATGTGACAGAAACAGGCAAAGATTCCACAGTTTTATCTATGCCACGATGAAGGTATCATTACTGCCAGACAGCCATGGGAATCCTGCCAACCGACCTCCTCTGTGTATCGACTGCGTCTTGTGAAGAGCCAGTCAGAAATGTACAAGATGCTCACTCTTCTTGCTCTTTTTTCATCTCTCTCACTGTCGCTTTCTCTTTTTTTTTACCTTTGTGCCAGGCATCTGAAATCAAGTGCTTTCACAAATACAGCAGGTTAAAGAACAGAAATGTCAGTGTGCTGCACTTACAATCAGATAAATACCAGCCATGCTTCACTTGGACCTATCAGTGTGTAGAGTTACTAAACATTTTACTAATAGTTAGTGGTGCCTCTGTGATTTATAACCTATATAAACAGATATAATCAAGGCTGTCATACTGACTATGTAGTACTAGTTTAGTTCATTTTGTTTTATTACAATTTTATAGAATTCTGAATTTTTGGTCACAGTTTTATTTGTATTGGCCAATATCTTTTTGATGTATTTTTAAGGAAAATGAATTGCATAGCTTTTATACTGTATGGATGTGCATTTTTCCCTGCTTAGTTCTATGTATATGCGTAATGGAAATACATAAACAGACAATATATTACCAAGTGACACTCGGTTTATCTGACTTTGTTGTTAGGTTTCTCCTATACTCTCCTCTGTGTTAATCTTAAAAGCCATGTTTCGACAATGACAATGATCATAAACATTCAGTAGGTTAAGTCTTACTCTAAACTTTATCAAGCTTTGACTGTTGCCGATGCTCTATAGTAGCGCTGCTATTGAGACTGAATGTGTGCCTATTTCTATATCTACAACACTATAGAAATCACACCTCACTGTTCTTTGTCTACTAAAGATATATGCTGTGTGAGTGAGCTGCTTTTGAACTATTAAATACAATGCATTCTGCGGCCTGTGTTGACAACCTTATTTTTACTAAAAACTTACTTCAGTGTATTTGTGCCTAAGCCAGTGAAATTGTACAGGAAGACGAGTCCACTTTTAGACTTTTAGCATGTTGTTGAAAGGAAAATGCAGTATTGACTCTCAGCAGCTCCTGTCTCATGTTTTCCTTATTATCTTTGAAAGGAAAGAAGTGGGCTCTAAATCAACCACAGTAAGCACCTCTGGTGGATCCAGGGCTCATTAACACTACAGAGTTGCAGCTAACAAAAAGGACTTTTGATTTGCTTCTACATGAAGTAAACTCTTTTTATTTTAATTGTCACTCTTCACAGTGTTGGAGAGGTTGGAAAGGTTGTGGAAGACAGAAAAAGACAGTAAAAGGTGAAGATAGTGCTAGAGAGGACGTAAAAAAGACTGGCAGTCGGAGAGAGATGTGATGTGCATTGCTCTTTTAGCTAGCCGTGACCCATAGCAGTGACAGATATAGCAGCAGCTGTTGTCATAGCAACCTAGGCATGCCTGTAGCGAGACAGACTTCCTTGCAAAGATATTACAGTGTAGTTGAGACGCATTAATTTGGGCACAGTCATACAAAATTGTAGTGTGGTTTATTACTTACTATGTACAAAATACAGGAAAGCTGCCACACAGCCATCATGCTTTGCTCCAAGAGGAATAGCTGATAGACTAAGAACATAAGAAATGCCTCCACAAACCTACCAAGTCCAGGTATATTGTCTGAATGCCAAATAGGTAAAGTACAGTAACAAGTGCACCCTTTATCTGTCCATCAGGTTCACATAAATTAGTTATTGATTGTGCGATACAACCCATAAACTTTGTGACAGTAAGCTTTTATGGTTTTGAGATGCATTGTAAAAGTGCCAATCTAAAACCTTATCCCCCTACCTTTCTCTGTCTCTCTGTATCTTTCCCTCGTCTCTTTCTATTGTTATAATGTACCTCCCTGAGGATACAACCCAGTAATATGGCCCACATTCTACTGGAATACATTTCAATTAAATAACCAGACCCCACATCACACCATGAGAGTAAACTAGCTGTGACTATAAACACTCTTAATTTGGAGTTCATTTCCTTTGCTCACAAATGGAAGTAGCTAATCACATAAAGTGCCACTAGTGACGTAAAGAGGTTTATTAGCTCAATATCCTGCTAAATGCACATGTGGTATTGCTTTTTTTTGCTTTGTGTTAGGTGTTGACCTGTAGTTGGTTAATCTGAAGTTGCCTGAAGTAACTGCCTAAAGAGAACCAAAAGAATTACAGCTATTTTTCATCATAAAATATGACCTCATATCATTAATTATGTAATCTGCAGAATACAACGCTTGTCCATCTATGAAGGGTCTTTGTCTCCCCCTAGTGTAAATCATATTATGTCATCAAATATTGACATGTAATCAAATATCAAGTTCAAGCAAAAACAAAAATTTGCTCAATTGGTTGATGAGATGACTAATATCTAATGTGAAAGTTATTGATGGATACAGTATTTTTAATTTTTGAATTTAGATTTTCATGTTAGTAGTTTATTGATCTGTGTGGAAGGTGGATTGACCTGAAATGTTTGGATGTGACCTGATCATCGAAGCAGCTTGCTGTGTATGCTGGCTACTGTAGTCACGCAGAAACACTTTGCTGCATCTGAGTGCTACTGAGTGCTACTTTTTTAGGGTTATGATAAATGGGAACATACTGATAGCATACAAAATTAGTAATTCTTGTTTTTGTTTTCTCCTCTCCTCTCCTCTCCTCTCCTCTCTTCCTGAGGGTTCAACACTCTGTGGTACAGTTCCTAAGGGATTTTCATAGCATTGTACCAGACCAAGCTGGAGCTAAGAAGGTGTTCCCACAGTGATTCTCCTGCCTGCCGATTTCCATTTCTTTTAGCAGTTGAAGATGAATGCACACATTTCACACGATGGCAAAGAAATTGAATAATTTCTTCTAAGGAAGCTCTTCAGAGATAACCATAGGCAGCCCACTCATAATTATAAATCTTCACACATTTCATGCCATATACTTCTAGACAGGTGAGGGGTGTTGACTCTGCCACGCAAAGAAGCCCACACCTTATTAATTCATTCTGGAATGTGCAAGTTTCAGCTTGATTATAGACTTCCAGCCACGGAGAGATGAAAGATATTTTTGGATTGCAAACCATCTCTCTTTTAGTAGACATAAATTAAACTGGAATTCAGAGTTTCAGACCAAAGATAGAGTTAAAGCCAGGCTATTTTCTTTTCATCTGTCTGTGTTGATAATAAATCCGCAATAATTAGACTCACCTTCTGAAAACAAATTATATGAAAAAAAAGACTATAGTTTATTTGAAAGGTAAGCCAATTTAGATATGTAACAGATCACTGCACTATGTTGTCATATGCGGATTAAGGGTAAATATCTCCCCAGACACACCACATCAGTCGGTAGTCATTTACAGTCCAAATTAGAATTAAATAAAATGTAATTTTTAACACTGCATATGAACAAATAGCTTGACATTTCAGAAAATATCTATTCAACTAATAAGTATTTTTCCCCAAATATCTAATTATTATCTCAATCTTATCTCTTACTATATCTAAGATTATTATATTTAATTTAATTACACTTATGGCCTAAACCATGCCTCTCTCAAATGAGTGTTTTGATGCAAAAAAAGTCTGCAGAGTCATAGTGAGACAAAACCTCACCACCCCTATTACCATTTTTGGCTGAAATATATCACATTTATTCACAAGTCAACTCTAGACAGCTCAATAAGAATCAGTAAAAAAGAAAATTCTGGTCACAAATCTTGGTTTTGAACAAGACACTCAGCATCATAATAGTAATGCCTGGGTGTGTTTGTAATTGGCCACATTAGCACACTATTATATGGTCAATATTTGATTTGAGATGTACCCAACCCCTCTGACTCATACATTCTTCAAAGTCAATGCTTATTTTAGAGACAGAACCCTGCTGGCACAACACAGCACTCAAGTGTTTATAGCATCTTTGTCTGCCAATAAATTGCACCTGCACAACTTTGGAGCACCTCTGGTGAACCTCTCTACTTAAGTTTAACATCATCTGTCTTTAGACAATGTCCATAGTCCCTGTGAATTATCCCTGAGTGTCTATATAATGATATCAACCTTGCTGATCCGGAGTTGTTATCATCCCCTTGCAGTGTCGTTAGCATAAAGAAGAGCAAAGAAGTTGACGTGTAAGGCTAATAAAGAACTGCTCCTGACTACTAAATAAGCAGCCTATCTTTTAGGAATATTCATTTACTGTCTTGTAATCCATCAAAGCTTGTTTTAACAGAAGTGGTCTGTCAGGTATCCTCACCTTCTCTCTGTAGCACTAGATTTTTATTTTGCACATATCCCACCTCAGTCTTCTTGCCTTTCATCAGTGTGACATATGTGGAGAAATATTCATCAAACCTGTCATGTCTTTTCTGATTTTTGATTGCTGTTTTGTCGTAGCTGAAATGCTCTTTTGGTTTATTGAACTCGTATGGAGCAGATGTGTAGAACAACATTAAACCATAGGTAGGACTGTTGTGTCATACAAATGTTCAGAGAACACAGATATAGGTTTGTTTAGTAGCTTTAGTTTTGCTGTAACTGTTTACTTTATCTGTAGTATGTTTCCCAAATAAATCACTGAACTCAAACCTTTGCATGGTCTTATCACACAATAAGGTTTGTCCCCTAGAGATGATATTAGGAACATACCCAGAACCCTGGCTGTTTATCTCCAAATCAAAATGTAATCCATGAATTAAACAGAAACCTTTTCATAGTATACCTTAACCTTTGCTCTCTGCCATCCATCTCTCCTAACCATCATCCCATCCTCCATTTCATTCACCCATATTTCAAACAAGAGGCATCTTTGATTAGCGGGACAAAGAGGATGCCTTAAATAAAAAGACCATTTACAAGTCAGGCTCGGAAGCGTGGCTGTGACTGGGCCCTGCTTTCTAATTTGTGATGAGAGGATGAAGCTGGCCCATTGCACAATGACGTTGCAGCTCTATTGTTAGTGAAATGAACACCTGGCTGCCAGAGAAGTGCTAAATCACTGCTGTGTGTTTCACCACACCTGAGGCCCAAAGCAGAACCTGATATTGCAGGCTGGCTGAATTCAAAGGTAACTGTGTCTGAGATGCAGGTTTTATATTTAATCAATCAACTGTTTTGGTTGATTTAGATGGAAATTTATTGTGTGTTTCTACTGTATATTAACTACAACATTGTTTCTTAGGAGAAGAGGGACTGGCAATGTAACACTGCCAAACTTGATTATATAAAAGTGGTGAGAGAGGGAAATTTGATTTACCAAGATTTCTAATTATGATGTGTAGTCAAAAGCTGATAAGAAGGAAGAGAATGTTTTAAAACCAGACCTCTGACAAGCCTGAAGCTTTATTACTTTTGTGTTGCAGCCAAGACAGCAGTTGGCTGCTATCTTTCTTGACACTAGTAGTTAGAGGGGGGCCCCACTACGGCTGATAAATGTTATTTTTCCTCCATTGCACACATACTTGTGATCACAAGCATGTCTTAATCAAGGAAGTCTGTCTTAACCAGCTCTTGTCTCACAACAAGAGACTTATTTTTGCTATTGTTATATATTAAAATGTAGTTAATTAAACTGTTCAGTTCCCTCTTATACCAACAGGTTCAACCTGTGGAGGATACATTTATGGCAAAGCAGTGAGAGATGGCAGCTGCTCTTCTCTAGTGCTATCTCATGCAAGGTGGTAGACTCTTATTTCAGCAATAAATCCCAAGTACTACAAAGTCAAAACTCCTTTCAACAAATCCACTGGGATCAATTAACACAGGAAATAGGAAGTTGTATCTACCCCTTGAATCTTAACCTTAAAAATCTATTTAAAATATCAGATTGCTTCCTGCACTCTGAAAAACAACTGGTGATTTATTACCACCACTTAAATAAATACATGTTCACAAAATAAAAATTCTAATTTGTTGGTTCAGATACAAGTTTTGAATTGAAATCCTACTTTAAAGAGTTGTGTTAACATTATAATCTACTTAATTTCGTCTTTTAAACTTGAAAATTAAATTTAAGTTGTGTTGAATTAATAAAATTGCCTCTGTAACTAATTTTTTTCTACACCACAGGATTTGAAGTCCCCCCCTCCATTAACATAAAACAATTTCAGACAGTTCAGAGTGTGTGTTAGAGAACCTATTTTCAAGGTGAAAATAATTTATCACCACACAGCAAGAAGGATCCAGGTTTGAATCCACGGGTCATCCAGGTGCCTTTCTGTGTGGAGTTGTGATAGTTGTGATGTCCGGAGTGTACCCCACCTCTTGCCTAATGATAGCTGGAACAGGCTCCAGCACTTCCGTGACCATTGACAGGACAAGTGATTAGGATAATGGAAGGATGTACAGTATATAGAGGACAGATTTTCAGAGGACTGCACTGGCTAAAACACAACTTAATGCAATATGTTGTCCAACTAAAAATAGTGCTAGTTATATTTGGCAGTGTAAACTAATGTGGATAATAAAGATAAAGAGCTATTTATGAAATCTGCTAAGCTGAAGAGGGCTTTTTATTTGTGCCGTGTTGAGGAACAGTGTTTCAGTTTTTGCTTTTAACTGTCAACTGCATTTCAATAAGGACAGATCAAAGGAGTGTTTATGCAAAAGTTTAATGTTGAACATAAGAGATATTTGGCAGATAGACCCCAGACAAGAAAACGTATTGCAACATAATGATGAG
>JAUMHL010000005.1:18429491-18446856 GCA_032362345.1 Sandelia bainsii
GAATGGCAGAAACAGAGTGACATTTAAAGAATGGACTCTATGAGCTGATTGGTTTGAGAAAGCGGGAAGAAAGGTTGTTGGATGGAGATGACAAATTGAATGAGGGGAAAACAGTGTGGGAAAGCAGAAATGATGGAATAGATTAGTAGGCAATCCCAGCAGAGAGTGAGTATAAAGATCTTCCTTATTGAACTTTCGCCAAAGCTTCATTAAAGTCCATGCAGTTTAAGACTTCAGGAGAAGAAATACAGAGGCTGTACCACAAGATGCTAACTCCCCATAAGCAGTAGGAATCAATATGCCAGGTTGAAAAATGCAGAAAACTACAAAGATGAGTCACAAAAGTTCAGTAAAGTAAGTAAAGTAAGACCATTTTATTTATTTTACCATTTGGTACTATAATAATTATGATATAATAGCAAAATTCATTTACTTCTAGAAAAAAAAGCTGATTCTCCTTACGCAGTATAGTTTGTTGGTTCAACTTAATTTCACCTGATGTTGTCATAACTTAAAAAGCTTTATGCAAACTGTTGCATAGATTTTCTTTGCTGAGCCAAAACATTTGGTGCATGTGAGGTAGTAGTACTTATAAAATCTGGTCTGGTCTTTCCTTCAAGCTTGTCTGGCTGAGATGAATGAGAGCATTCTCAGTGACTTAACTAATAATTTCGAGCAGCAACTAATGAACTCATTGGATCGATAGCAAAGTGAGTTACTGAAGTATTTCTCTCACATTGCTGCATCTGTTGACTACCTGTGGGAAAATTTGACCTGACCTGCCTCAATTCAGGTCAAAGGCCTAGAAGAGGGAGTAACTGTTAGTGACATGCAGGAAGTTACATCTGTGAATAAGAGGTAATGTTGAACCAAGGTGTATCGTTGTCTCAGTGTATTGTGGTAACTTCAATAATGTTTATAAAACCCCCACTTTTAACTTTGAAATTCAGGATGTAAGCTTGCTGTTTATTACGCTGAGCTGTAATTTTTCTTAGGAAAAAAATCCAAACACATTTAAAAATACAGTGGCAGACCCTTATTTCAACATGGTAACACAGTTACGAGTGTATGGCCAGTTATTGTTTTACTCCATTACATTTATTTGACAATTTTTGCTTTGCTTACATTTGCGTTTCAGCGTTTTTATTGTAGATGAATACAAAATATAATCAACAAATAATAATTTAATAAACAATTTACAGTACATTATTTTGAATTAACCGCCTGTCAATGAGTAAAGCGATTAAAATTAACTCAACTTTACCAGTTGTGCTGTTTTTGTTCCACACTTTTTTTTTTCCAATTTGAAGGAGAAATGTTGAGTTTGCACACAATGATAGTATCAACATCAACTAATTAATTTTTTGTTCTTAAAATGCGTTTGAATTTGTGGAACATACTTGTACAATTACCTTTTATTTTATATCACCTATAGACAAAGAGTCTACAGCCATGCTACATTTCAGTGCTTTGAGCTAAGTACTAACATGCTCACAATGGCATGGCTTACATGCTGATGCAAATATAATGTTTACCTTGTTAACCATCTTAGCTAACAATTTGTAACTAGCAATAAATACAAACCATTTGCAGATTTGTCATCACAACACAAAATACAAAAATTAAAAACTGGACAAAGCTCAATTTTTACCTGGTGATGGTGCTGGGGTGCCGGGGCGACGTTGTTAGGGCAGTCGGCAGTAGTCTGCAAATCCCAGGGTTGGTGGTTTGCTTCCCAGTTTGACCTTATTCCTGGCCACATGCCGCAGTGTCTGTGAACAAGGCACAAAACCCCAAACTTTGGCACCTCAAAGAGGCAGCCTGTCCACAAGAATTTCCCTAAGGGGATTAATAAAGTATCAATTATTATTAATAATTTCTATTATTATTATTAGTTAAAAGTCAGGATCACCAAAGTTATTACAGTTTCCTGTTGGGAACATGAACATATCTACCAAATTTTAAGGCAATGTATTTAAAAGTTGTTTAGTGTCAACAAAAGAAAGATAATCAAAGTCACTAGGTCGTTGTATTGTGAACTAGTACAAAACCATTTAAGCCAAATATTTTTGTAATTTGTCATTTCTGTGCAATAGTTGTTGCAATATTTCAGTTTTTTTCTTGTCTGTTGTCTACCTCTGTCTTGTTTGATTGATTAATTTGTCTAGCAGTCTACAAAAATTCAGTATGAAAGACAGAAACAGCAGCAAACAGTATCATTTCCACAGGTTCACCACACAACTCATTATGTTTTCCCTAGCAGCACATTTCTGTTGCATCTCTCAGCAGTGTAGATCAAATTTACCTCCCCTAGTCAATTTGCACCATAAAAATCACTTAACCCAGTGAATTTGATCTAGCTGGAATAAGATTGGGTTTCGTATTATGCAAGCGTGGAAACCAGCAAAGAAAAAGTTGTGCTGGAATAGTAGAACAGACTGTGACTGTTGCAAGCCTTTTCCGATAAGATAAGACAAATTGCGTCTCAGCAGCTGTCCCAAACCAATTAACCTGTGGACATGAATATGAATTAGAATTTCACTGGATACTGCAAATGACAAGATAGCAAAGGCTCCATGTGTAACTGCTTACTTATATGGGCTGAGAAGAGGAAATAATAACAGATTTTAAATCTTTTGAGAAATGTGAATACTAACCGTGAACTCTTAGATCGGGGACTTTAAATTAGGACTAATGGGACACAGAGCAGCAGCACTTCTGAGTCTCCTTTGCTTCTCTTGACTTTGAGGCTTCTTTTAACAAATAAAAGATTAAAGAATAAGGCCCATATCGACTTTTATCATATCCAGCTAGGTGATGAATATGAAAGGAATTGAGCTGATTATCCAGTCATCCTTTTCAAGGCAAAATCAGAACAGAAACAGCAAATTTCACAGTTTTTTAGTCTTAAAGATCGATTCATTTCCTAAAGGTCTCCAAATGATGCAGATAAGTCTGTCTGTATTCAGTAACTGTGAGTGAGAGTGAGAGGACAAGAGCACAAAGTATAAAAAGGAGACTCAAAGCAATTGTGTTTTTCAGGTATGGATTCTTTCTCATTTTTATACAAGTAAGCAAACAGTTTTCTCTTAAAAGCTGCTTTATTTGAGTGAGAGGTGGAAACAATGCACACACACACACACACACACACACACACACACACACACACACACACTGCAAGACACATATTTAGTTAATTAATTTTCTGGGGCCAAAAAAACTAAGTTATGCAAGAGTTTTTAAAAAATTTTTATTTTGCCGTAACAGGCATTCTGAAAATATTAGTCTCCCCAGTCAAATAATGGATGTACTGTGTACTTTTTCTCTTTGACACACAAAGTCACTTATCATTCAGTTTGTGTATATATGTGTGTTCATACAGTATATTACCATCCCTGATTTTAAGGAAAATTTCCAGTTTGTCTCTTGGCAAGCATTCTTTATATTCAAACAGTGAAAAAGGAACTCTGCTCTTGTATAACCACATACAAATATTGACATCCATCTTTCAATGACACTGAAACATTTTCACATTCCCTGAAACACATATTTAAAAAAATATATAGTGCCTATTCAAGCCAAACTGAAAAACACAAAAAAATATTGGAAAGCTTGAAAATAACAAATGCTGGAAACAGTGTAAAGAAGACTAGAAATAGGATTCAGACCTCTGGATCTGAGGTTTTTGATTGCACAAACAGGAATGCCTGGAAATAAAGCAAAAAAGCTTAGTGAGAAAGCACAAGCTAGTTGACCATGGTCTTAATAAACCTGTCTGATTGCTCACAGCTCTACAGAATGAACAGCAGGGGTTCATGAAAGCCTTAATGTTGGAGAACAAGACTGAGCAGCAGTGGATGTGTTCATAGGCTCAGTGTCATGGATGGGTTGGGGGTGAGGTGCTGTTTATCATCTCTGGTTGCCAAGCAACAAATGTTCATGTGCCCATGAGCAAAGCATCTAACATCCAAGTCCAGCTGAATAAATTGAACTATTCAACATGCAGCATTGTGTTACTGCACAGTTGTACCAAAACGAGAACATTTTCATCGACAAGTAATACATTTACTAAAAAACTAATTAAAGACTTGTAATTGTCACCTTCAGTGACTGCCCTGTCTTTCCTTTGTTTACAATATTTAATTTGTGGAAGAGATCTTAACTGTACAGTTCTTTAATATTGGATCAGACTACACAATACTACACATGTACAATATAATAAAGGTTAATAAAGTGTGTTTGACTGACACAAATACATGACTCTACACAAATTTACTAAATTTATAACAGTACAGAAAGTCAGTGTATGAAGATGTTGGTATGTTGGTACAAAAAACTGAATTGAAAATTAACAGTCACATGGCAATAGAAAATGTCACTCAACTGAGGTTGTAAAAAGTTCCTACTTGTTCACAGGCCATGAAAACTAAAATAAAAATAAAATAGAACTACAATTAAAATTAGAATTAGACTAACTGATCCCTAATATATTGAGGGTTTTTTTTACAAATTGAGATTTTTCACAGGTGAGCTGACAATTCAGCTTCCTGGACCTGAGACCTAAATATGTTCTAACCAAAACAAAACAATCCCATCTGAACTTTTCACATGGACAAAATTGAAAAGAATGTTATATTTTTGTTGTAAAGAATTCTAGATTTTGTATTTTCAGACTGTAAATTTCTTTTTTAAAGTGTAAAAAAGTGAGCCAGTTGTCTGTACTTGTACTGTACCAGTTTTGCAACTTTTGACTTGTAAAATCTTAACAACTAATAAAGGTTTTAAGTTGTATCTTTTTAGACAGTGCCAACAGCTTGAACATGTTTTTTCTTGTCTGGCACAGGCCAGACATGTTTTCTTTTTATGGCCCACAAATGCAGAACAGTTACCTACACAAAAAATGTGAAAAGAGTAATTTAACTACTTGAATTGCTATGCAAATATGAATGTAGCTGAATTACCAGCAGGCGATTATCTTTTGATATTAAACCCAAATATCTTTGGCAAAAACAAATTAGCTTTGTTGTTCCAGTACGCTTGGACCGTGTCTGTCCATAAAATAAAGTACAGCACATAAATAGACAAAAGTATCTTGTCTATCATTCCTTCTAAGCTTTACTTTGTAGTAAAGCTTGGAAGGAATGAAGAAAAATATAAGCTGCATGCCAAACATGTTGTCAGCTTGTGACGACTGTTGCCAGTCATGCTTAAGAAATAGAAGACAACATGAAATGCTAATATTGCAGTCTGAGTTTGTGATATATCTTTCTTAGCAGTACAGTGTTATAAAACATGATGTAAAGTCCAGAATTTTAGTATTTGGGTATAAAACTGTATATGGATACTACATTACATTACAGTGCCAAGTCTTAGCTTTATTTTGAGTAGGTTTACATCAATAATGAAAGAACTCTGTGTGCGATACAGTCATTTTAACACATCATTAGTTCATGCACAAAAGAGCTCACACATGGCCCAGAGCTAATTGAGAGTTGCCATTTAGATTGAGGTGGAGTTGTCTGTCAATGTGGGAGGTAAAGCGAGACCAAGCAAGAGAAGAAAATATTAATGAGGCTAAAAAAAAGCTAAATCTATCTGGGAGGTATCTGGTTTGCAAAAATGTGCTTTTGGATACAAAAAGCAGATTGGGGCAGAAAAACATGTAAATGGAAGATGGTAGAACAAGGATCACAGTAAATCATTTGCTTGGTGAAGAAAAATCCTTAATGACTGCACAGGAAATCGAGACTGTTTTCCAGGTTGTAGGCATACATTTTTAAGATTTTGTGACCGTTACCTCAGAGGATTTTGACCCCTGCTGAACTTTGACTGGCTGACTCAGTCACCTAAACTCAGTCTGACTGAGTTGCATTCCACTTGCATTTTTGTTTTATTTCCACAGAATTATTAAATTTGATGAGTACATTGGGTACTATTTGTTAAAAGGGGTATTTTTTCACACACAGTTCATTCTATATTGATGTATACCTATACTAAAGCCTGAAGATACTAAACCATATAAATTGACAAGGATTGTAACAGCAGTCTTTGTATGATATTATTATTATATTTATGCAACTTTTATGCAAGCTTTAAGCTTTGATTTTGCCATTAGTCGGTCTTACAGTATGACATAGGACCATTATTTGTGAAGAATTTTTTTTTTTACCATGTTTGTTTTAGACTAACAAACTTTTCTCCCACAAATGCACAAAGTAAAAGATAATTTTACTCTTTTATCTTGTACATGGAAGAGCCTTGTTTTCTTCTTTGATTCACAATGTCTTGACACACAGGTTGTGACTGGACAAGAGATAAAACAAAAATAATAGACAACCATTTATGAGTTAGGACCTTGTGAGGTGTTCAGGTGCTGTGTTAGTTTTCTTCCATTATGACAAGCTGTACCTGACAAAGTGATCGCATCACAAATTTTTGCATCCAATGATCCTTGTTGTTGTTTCTGATAGTCAAAGTCTGATATTTGAAAAATAACAACATCAACAACCAAACAACTGTTGGTATAAAAGAAAATAGATAATACCATATTACTAAGCACATGCAGTTAAGTGAAACTACCTATGGTAAAAGTTCTGTATAATCCTTTCCACTTGAACAAATTTTGTAAATTACTTTGCAGTGGGATTTAGAGAGAGAGAGAGAGAGGGAGAGAGAGGCTGTACATTAAATCACTAGCATGGACACATTCACTCTAACTGAATGTAACTTTAAATTAGTAGGTGGCACCCCTACAACATTTGAACTCATTGGTCAGAAAACATGTGTTTTGCAGTATCAAGCATTCTGCTATTAGAAAGGTAGCATAGACTACTAATTAGCAGGGATTATAGAAGCTAGATCGCTATGTTGTGCACAGCTGATTCAGTTTTTTTTTTAAACCTCAGTTCTTTTTCTGCATGTGAAATAGATCTTTGTTTTTCTCTCCCAGGCTACATGCTCAGATTAATTGATTGTGATTAGGTCCCACTAAGTGACAGTCAATAATAGTTTAAGTAGTGAGTAGTGAGTCTGTCATTCAGCTACAGAGTGAACACACATGTGCCATCGTGCACACACATATACAGTAGCACACCCTTACACACAAACATATATAAACATGATCACAAACACATACACATGCCATTCAAGTGGCACTATCACAGGAACAGGTAATGCCACAAAAGCTCAAAATCCTGTTGTGCCCTGCAGGCCTGTGAGGTTGCAGTACTCAGGTGTGAATCACTGAACATTTTCCCAGATCAACTCCCTAAATATTGCAAAAATACAACGCACAAAGTTTGTTTACAGACATAAGCGCTGGTGTTTTTGCACCACAATGTTTATTTACAGGGGTATGAAACCCCTGTGGAGTACTATGCTACTTGATAGCTGAATAAATGCCTTACTGTATGAAATACATGCTTAAATTCAAATAATATTTTTAATTGTATTCCATGTAGCTTTTGAGACAGCAGGATACTTCAGATCTTTTTGTGGTGCCATTTCATGTGGTTCATGGCCTCCCCCAAGCCTCCATATGTGTTTCTTTTTCATTCCTCCCTTGGTCCCCTGCCCATCCCATCTTCTTATCTCACCCTTTCTCTCCTTCTGTCTATTTCAATACACTTATTTTCCCCTTCTTCTACCTCACATCATTCACATGGCAGTGGACCAAGTTGTTGAATAATATTGTACCCAAGTCAGAAAGAACACCAAAGACTCATATATGCAGGATTACAGTATGGTGAAAGGGAATTTTCTGACACAAGTAGAAGGGCTTCTGATTGTCTCCTGCACCAAGTTCTCCTGATGAATGCACTGAAGTTAGTGCAACATTAAACTACTGACAGAAAATGCTGATGTGTGAGAAAACAAAATACACTCTATATACAGAAAAAGCAAAGTTCTGTAGAAATATCCTAAAGAGGGAGGGAAGATGAGGGTAACGTGGAGGGAGAAAGGGAAAGGCAGGACACAAAAAGATGACTTTCTGCTGACTGTGGCAGTGAAGGTACCGTATGATGAAGTGAGAGAGGAAAAGCAGGGATCAAAAGAAAGAGAGAGATAGGAGAATGAGAAAGAGAGAGACAGTATGACAGTTTGGCACTTGACAGGCTCTATGGAAAAATACAAGCAGTACATAGGTTGCCTGGGGATTCATGTCTAGAGTCAGAGGAGACAGCACTTGGGAACACCAACGCACCGTGGGCAAGGAGACCTTTTGCCTGGACTAGACTCCTTATGTAAATACAGATCACAGCTTCTCAGTGTTTTGGGGTTATGAATAATCTTTAAAATGTAGATGAGGAGAGAGTTTACACAATGAATTCTTCCTGCTGTGAGGCGACAAATAAGCCCATGAAAGACGTGAAGCTTGAAAGAGAAGTGTTGTAATGTAAATAGGTAAGTCTTAACCAGCATGTGCAGTCATTACACTGTCATGACAATCAACACGTGGCCTTTGACTTTGACTGTGCATGCTTTACACGCCCTGTGATGCAGGTGGAATGTTCTGGATGAACTGTCTCTGCAGTACGGTGTTTAAGACATGGTTGACTTCTCCATCTTTCATGCGTTTGCTGACACATCCACAGAGGTCTGTGCTCCCAGGCCTTTTTCTTCATTATTTTTCCTTGAGTAATGCAAAATTAGGCCTGATTTGGTCACAGTGCCTGGCTTTGATAATTGCAGGCATAAATTAAAACATTTCCTCAAACTGCATCCTACTGTATAGAGCTCCACTGTGACCTTCACTATCAAATAAAATATTTAGCTGCAGCGGTAAAACTAATTAGACAAGGGTACTGTGCTCAGATGGAAAGAACTGGGTTTACAGCTTGGCCCAGCTGAAAAGGGGAAAGGTCCATCACATGAGAGAAAAACAAAAGAACAAACTCATACCAGTGTAAAATATACAGTAGCAGCTACAGTACCTTTCTTCGTGTCCAATATCAGGCCCCACACTGTGCTGTCATAACCCGAAGCCAATCTGTAAGACACACAGTTTCAGCCTGTTTCAAATGTCTGCCTGAATGGGCCATGCTACATGTCAATTCCCACAGAGAAAAGAGGCATTTTATTAAACAAGCAGTAATAAGACATTTAATGCCGTTGGCAGTGGTTTCAGTCTTTTGTTGTGTTACTGGTAAAACCGATACCACTCATCCTGCAAATGAAGTTGGCACACAGTGTGGAAGCGTAACTATTTGATGTGCACTCAGGCATCCATCTCCCCAACAGTATCCAGTCGCTGCCTTCACCAAACTGAGGCCAGGTATAGCAACAGAGCACCAATGGCCCCATTTCTCATGTTGCCATACAGTCCAGCACAAGCAGCAGATGCTCCCTACAGTTTTTTCTGACATAGATGAATTGTTGCTGTCTCCCTTTACTCCTTACAGCTTCATGGATAACACATCAGTGGGTGTCCTGGATGCATCAGAATATTTTGGGATATTTTCCACCTCTGTCAGGTCTGACCGTTATCTCCATCTAGACACTTGTGGTTTGGTGCCTCTAACTGGTCTAAAAAATCTTTCATTGGTCTAACTTGCCTCTCCATCTCTGCTCATTGTCCTTTCTCTTTCCCTCTCCCTTCCCTCACTCTGGAGGAAACCTCTTCACATGGGCTAATGGCCACATCATAGACTCACTTCTCTGCACTCACTAGGTCCCAATTATATTCAAAACTTGGCCTCTTTAAAATAAAGATCCTTATCCTCCTGCTTCGGAGGGCTTCAGCTCCTGCCACCTTCATTACCCAAAGTTCTGTTTGCCTGTCCACTTGCCGGTCTTTTCGCCCCATCAAACTCTCATCCAACTGCCTGTCTTTTATTTAATCTCTTCCTCTTTCACTCCTTAGCAGTTTGTTTGTTTCTTCCTGTCTCTAATGGACCAAACTTTTGGTGAAAACTAGGAAAGTCTTGATTCAACTTTGCTCTCTTCATAACATTATGTCAAGCGTAGCAACCAATTGACTTAACTTTTGAAGAAGATACTACACAAAAATATCCTCAGAAGAAAACAGAAGAAAAATTACTTATTTTAAACATAGAGATATTCTTTAACAGCAATGTTGATTTATGTTCATCATGGGCACAGATGGGAGCAGAAAAACACTCAGAAGAATTAACAAGCCTTTTTTGGTTGGGAGCTTTGTAGTTTAATTATTGTTGTCCCAACTGTATTTTGACGTGCATCCTACTGCATTGCAAAAACACTCATCAGCATATTTCCCACAGCCCCTGCAGCTATAAAAGGCAGAGGTTGAAAATAATGAGTCAATTTGGGCATTGGCATGGAGATAGAGGGCAGTTACAAGCAGCACACTGGCTGGCTTAAAAACATTCAAGTTACATTTTCAGCCATATGTGCAGTATTTTTCCTACAACTTGGCAGAATGTACTTAAAACATCATCCTCCAAGAGACCTCAATGACAGACATGGTACATTTGAAATTATAAAAGTGATGCACGTCTACTGAACACTAAACTAGCTTTCACTTGACATTTGTGAAAGCTAAATGCAGAAGCCATGTTTTTTCAACCACAGTGATGCAATAAACCTAAGAAAAAAAACAAACGGAATTTTTATTTTTTTTATTTCTTTAATTCTCTTTTCTCCAACACACTCTACTTTGGACTGCACAGTAGGTCACAGATGTGTGTGTGGCTGAAGACCTGGCGGCAGTCTCTGTGACCAACGGCAAACAAAACTGTTGTTTGTTCTCTCCCTCTCAACAGATCAGGGTCATTGTTCGAAACAAACAAAATCTCAGTAGGAAGGTGAGATCATAGATGCTTTGTCGTCTACATGTGTGGCAACCCTGTCTCCTAAAAATTACATTTCTATGTAACTAAACAGTAAACATGATGTTTTTCGTAGGGAACATAATGCACAGGATGGAATATGTTCTGATGCATCGTA
The DNA here is from genome assembly GCA_032362345.1 of Sandelia bainsii. Lineage (NCBI taxonomy): Eukaryota > Metazoa > Chordata > Actinopteri > Anabantiformes > Anabantidae > Sandelia > Sandelia bainsii. The sequence goes on from JAUMHL010000005.1 coordinate 18,440,418, forward strand.
TGTTTGAAAGAATGAAGCAATGTATTTATTCTTGGAAAAGGGAGTCGCAAGGGTCGATGGACGACGTACAAAGAACGAGACTATCACACCACAGGCTTGAATTAAACTCTTGGTTCCTATGTGTGACAAAGCACTTAGATTAAGTTTAGAAAAAAAGATTTTGGCCTTATTTGAAGGTTTAGTGTGTGATGCGAGTCTTACATTTCCCTATATTAAACTAGACCACAAACTTTCTCTAACCTTAACTAAGTGCCATGAGTCCCTAACCATAACCATAATAGCAAGTCCTCAAACCTTAACATCCATATAGGTTGTCTTTCCCAGCCCTCTCATACAACCAAAGTCACCATTTGTTGTAAGAGTGTCCCCATGTGCAAAGGCAGGCATTTGTTGAAACTGCACCCTTTTTAACGTCAGGTGCCAAAGTGGTGGCTAGCGTCTTGTACAATGGTACCAAAATAGTGTAATGCTTATTTTTGCCCTATACGGTCAAAACACTTGACAACAATTGTGCAAACAAAGCAATTTGGTTGGGATAGACATTAAGACATCTAGGTCATGTTTATGCACTGAATAAACATAGCAACGGTAAGACTACTAAAGACTGCGTAGTACCACATTATTATTAGTACCACACTATCTCCTCTCCTCTATCTACTCATATTTCTTTCGTTAAAGGGAGTTTTTTACTCTCTACTGTTGCCTAGCACTTGCTCAGGAGGGATTTCTATATATTTCTATACAGTTATATTTGTTATATTCATTGTAAAGTGCCTTAAGATGATTTGAGATGTTAAATATAAACATAATGTCTTTATGTTAATGATGTCACAAACAAAAAAGACAAAAACATACTGCAGTTTAGTTGTATAGGAACATAATTAAAGAACAGGTGGATGATAGCAGGAAATTAGTAGCTAGTATGAAAGTTGAGAAAATTAAAAACTAACCATATATTGATTATGGAAGTGGTCAAAGTGAACGAAAGTTTGAGCACAATGTTTGTACTTTAATCATAATTTTTTTAATTATTATTATTTTTTCATAATGTTTTTTTATGAACTGGACATGTTACCTTGGCATAGCATAAACACTGGAAACACCAGGAATAGCCTACGTGAGAAATACCAGCACTCACTATAATTAATACATCATACCTTGTTAGTGTAGTTGTACAAAGTGTTGTTGTCACAGTGAGGTTGCCAGGCAGTCAGCAAATTCTTAACTTTGTACACTACACAATCAAGCTTCATGCTGGAAGACAGATTTTGTTACTGTTGGACCTGGCAAAGACAGCTGTTTACCGCCTTTGTCAGACTTTATAGCAAACTATGCTAAATCTGCAGGCTGTAGTTTAATGCTGTATAGAAAGACATGAGTGTTGTATCCATCCTCTAACTCTGAGCGAAAAAGCAAATATGTATATTTTCCAAAATGTCAAGCTATTCCTTTAAACTCATACTGTATACATGGCATAATAGATATTTTGCATGTGCAAAGATCCACAATAATTAAACAAGAGTCATATTATCCACACATCTACTTATTTAGAATGAGCTGATAATGGCAGAGGTAAGAAAGGGATGATAACTATAAGTCCTCTAATAGAGCATGACATGGTTTCCTCTGCAGCACTGAGCCCACATAGAATTGATTAAACCAGGGAAGGATCTGAAGGATGTCAGCACTTCAGTCTACAGAACAATACAACTAATAAAGTCATTCACATACCAGAGCTCTGGTATGTCTTTTTGTCTGATGTGTATCTGTAGAATAGGCTCTCGGCCTTTTACACCCTTCTTTTAATCATAAAGTAGGAGGTCTAGAATCTGCCATATTAATGTATTATTTTGTTTTTGCCTGTGTCAGATGCAGTAAATTGGTGATAAATCAATCAGTTAATCTACACTGACTGTCCACTTTATAATGTATACCTATACTATGTAATGCAATGCATTACAGCAGCTCTGCCATGAATTCTACTTTGCATCTATCTATCTACAACACATCTATCCATCTAGCTGTCTAACTATGTTCCATTAGAAACTAACATGGAGGTACACAAAAATAAATCTAAAATCAACATCAGACAAATTCAAACTCTCAAAACTAGGAATTGATTTTGAACTCAATCAAGCTATAAAAGGCTACTTTTCTATGCAGACTGCAGATGGAGCGCAATCACTCCAAACTCAGTGAGGGAAAGGCTTTTTCAATTTTAAATCAGTGTGCAAGCACTTTCAAGCAGAGGGAACAGGGTACATGAAAAAACACTCTTTGAAATCAGTCATAGGTGACCATAAGGCTAATAAGCTTGTTTGTGCATGCAAAAGCAACTCCACGGTGTCCCATCAAACTGTCTACATGCTGCTCGGCTTGGCAACTTCAGAAATGAGGTGACCTTGCGCTTCACAATTACCGGACTGTTTTCTGTTCTTGCCGCCTTAAGTCTCCTCTGTCACCCTGTTCTGACAAAATCTCTATTTGATTCACTTTGTGGACCTGCCGCACTGCTGCATCTGATAAAATGTAACAATGAAACAAGATGGAAAGTTGCCATGAATGCTTAAAACTAAACTCAACTGAAATGAGCAAAGTTTAATGACAATAGGTGCTAAATACGATACAGTTAAACAGGCTTATGAAATAAACATAAATGTTGCCTGCAGAAAGCAGCTTTTCCATGTGTTGACATAGGCTACATCTTTCCCCCATTATGTCTTCTAAAATGCATAATTACTGTGCCTGAGCAGACAAACTAAATCAGTGTCTCTTCAAGAAAGAAAAAGTTAAGTTACGCAGTCAATCTCTTGGGCGGGCAGTGGTTTAACTGATTTGGACTTTATAAATGTAAATTGACTTAACCATTCACCCTCAGCGTTTGCCCTTTTTCTCTCTACGTCTTTTTATTTCTCTTAAATCTTACATAACATACGTCTGAGTTTTCTGTAGTTATGCAACTTTGCACTCACTTTTCTGTGGTTTTCAAATAATACATTTCTATTTTATAATTTAAATTCTCCTCGTGACCCTTACAAGGACACGCGGTTAAGATAATGGATGGATGGAATTTAAATGATCTTAACTTAATTGGTAACTGTTACCATTTCAAACATTGGTTTACGTTTACGTCCCTCCCTCTTTGTGTTTCAATTTCATACAATATTTCTGTATTTAGTGTTTTACAGGCCAATAAATGAATACATGACAAGAGGCAGTGATTCGTTTGGTTTTACAGTTGTTTTACTTCATGTTGTTATTAAAGCATAAGACTGTTTGTGTGTTTTTTCATTGTCAACTAAGTGCCATAAAAAGACCAAAACAAACAATGTGTTGGTCTGCCTTTCAATCATTTACAACTTCTCCACCCTGTCTGTGGTATTTCAAATCCCATTAGCTCCAACTAAAGACGCAAATAAAAAATTCATCACAAATATCTAGTTTCATTTTTTAAACAAGAGTCTGCAACCATGTTCGCAGTTCTATGAGACTGTGCTTGGGCACAGTGGTGCTTTGCATTAAATGCTAATGTCAGCATGCTAACACACAATGTTGACATTGCCATCTTCACCACATTTATTCAGCATGTTAGCGCGGTAATATTGTCACCAGCTAGTGGAAACAATCTCTCAAAATCAACAATAAGCCTGTGTTCATCATACAGTAGCAATTTGTCACACGTGATGATGTAGCCCACTGATTGGTTTTAGTAGTGTCTGGACAAGACCGGTGTTATATCACAGAGCAATAAACTCTATCAGACTTTGCACAAAGGACGCTCATTGGTAGGATCAATTATTTTTGTGGGTTTTGTTGGCAATAAGAAAAATCTAGAAACGTTAGTGCTTTATCCTTCAAACACCTCAATCTCTGTGGAATAAAAGAAGCTGTGAGTGCATCTCTCATATCCGGATATCTCTTCCAAGTTTTCATCTCTGTCTTTCTCGTCTCTCCTTAACTCCTCTCTGCTGTCACTATCATCTCACAAACAGGCAGTCGTGCCAAAGCTCTCTGCCTTTTAGTCTCTCTCTCTCAGCATACAGTGTGTCAGGTTATAGTGTGAGTGTCAGCAAGTGAATGAGCCTCAGTGTCAAGCATAAGATGCCACACATTATTTGGTGCTACCCAGTGATCATATAAATTCTTTATAGGATGAGGTGAACTAACAGTGACTGCTTGTGCATAAAATATGACTCACTTTCAGGACCTTGCTCAATAGTTGGAATGTGTGTGTGTTTTTTCCATGTGAGTAAAAGAAACACTAAGAACCTTTTAAGACGCAGCAGTGTTGTCCTTCATGCCAGGCCTGTGCCTTTTCTTGACTCACCTCAAGTCACTCTGTGATTTGGCCAGGCTGAGAGAGGTGCCTGTGTAATATGGGGCTAAAAACATATAGTCATTCCTGAAATTAACTTACTTCCTGCTCCTTGACATTAAGATTGCTATATGCAGTGGGTCACTCCTGTGGAATTAATCCTTGGAACAGCTTTATAGCATGACACATGGATGAAGCTGCTGCGTAAAACAGCATGAACTGAGCTACGTCGTCATCATCAAAGTTGCTCTGATTTATTTACTATTCCGCCAACATCCCCACATCAACACAAGTTAATTGAGCCAATATCAGGCAGCACCAGACTACAATATTGGCGTATGGCAGTCAACGGTCATATGTGTTTGTGTCTCCCACAGCAAGCCCGAGGACTGCACATTTTTGTGTGTGTACTGCATGTGTATGTATTGAAGTATGTGTGTTCATGTGTGAATGAGTCTATATTGTGATTTGACCATGTGCTGGTAACAGATGTCCCCACAAGAGCACAAAACTAAGAAAAACAATTCTCCCTGGGAGCTGTTTGCCACAGAGGAAAATTTCACACTTCTATCACTAATCTGTGTAATCTGTGAAATTTCATCCATTGTGAAGGTTTTGGGTGTTGTCATTAACTTTTAGCTTTAGCTTTTCTCTCAGTCTGTGTTGCTTACTCGTGCTTTAATTACCTATTTCCTTCACAACCTATAATGCACTTTGTCCACCCTTGAGTACATCTTCAGACTTGCTGAATCCAGCTGGACTTTACACAAAAGTGAAGAAAGAAAGAACCAAATATTATTAGTGTTCCAATAGGATGGTTTGTGCGAATGGTGTTTCAATACTCTAGGTAACCCAGGAGACAGTTATTATTACTACTATAGTATACTTTTGGGCAGCTAAATTTACAGCAACAAAAATTCCTTTATAGACTAATTAGTGTCTGCAGCCATCACACATAATGGAATAATATTTTTGTATGTAGTGGAGAAGAGACATAGTGTAGAACAGTAATTTAGAGTAAAGCACTCAAAGTAAAACAATCAAAAATGAAGAGGTACCATTGAGACTTCTTTACTTTATTTCTCTTTTGACATGAATTCCATGATTGTGTTTGTGTGCCTACAATCTACCATTAATATTTCACAAACCTCAAAAACACCTGGGATGTATTTACACAGAGACTACACCTATTTATATTCAAAATATATGAGGTCAAAAGTTAATCCTGATGCAGGACTGTTAAACTGGTAATCAGTTTGTTCTTCTCCTACTTTGCTTTTGTCTTTGTATCACAGACTGAGGCGGGTTGGCTTTGTGCAGTTTGTGTTGGGTGTATAGAAAATCTACAGACTTGAATTTTAATGATATTGAAATTCATGGTGCATTGTTTCTCAAGGCTTGTCCTGAGGGTACAGAATACTACTGGTTCTCAGTCCTTTCAGCTGCTATCTAATTGCATTCAAAAAACATCCCATGTGTAAACTGACTCCTGATTACATGGTGAGAGTGAAAGCAGAACTCTTTGGTAGCAGTATGTGTTCACCACAGTAATTTCCCCATGTCTTGTACTTATGGATTATTCTATCAAATGTCATAACGTGAATTTGTGTTATAAAGTTGTGTTACAAACTATTCAGCTTTAAAATCTCGTGCGCCCTGTCAAGCTGAAAAACTAATATCATTTTTTACCCTTTCCTCTATTAGTTACTAATCATAAGCGCAAAGTGAAGAGTGCATTAACGGAAATGTTGGAAAACACAAAGTAATTTATGGTTTCACACAGTGTCAGTAAAGGAAACATACCTCCCTGTCAGGGTTTAAACAGATGTAACCCCGCCTTGATTTTCCACAGTTCTTTACAGTCGCCGCGTCTCCTGCCTCCCTCAGTAGAGAAGGTAACTCCACTCCGTGCGTAAAGCTCCAGGAAACCGGACTGACACCGCACAGTTTCGAGCTATGCTTAATTTATCTGAAGATCGAAACTGAAGAAAATCATTCCATGAGGTTTTTCAGCAAATGATTAAACCGTGTTTTTTTTTTTTGTATGCCTTTGGGGGGGGGGGGGGGGGGGGGGGGGGGGGGGGGGGGGGGGGGGGGGGGGGGGGGGGGGGGGGGGGGGGGGGG
>JAUMHL010000005.1:18446956-18458455 GCA_032362345.1 Sandelia bainsii
CCCCCCCCCCCCCCCCCCCCCCGCGTAGAACAGTTTTTTCTTTTACCAACCTGTACTAATGCATCGCTCCCGAGCCGCTGCACCGACTCGGTTAATTTATAATGAGTAAAAAATGTGCAGAGCAAATGAAGGACACAGCGGGAGCTAACTGTGGATGCGCTTGGATTTAGCAGTGGGTTTCTGTAAAAATAAGATTCATTCAAACTTATGGCGTGAAGGTAAGAGATTTTTTTCCCCTACGCGTTTTGCCAAACTTGGCAAGAGCAGGACAACCTATAGCTTCAGTCATGTGTTGAAGCTCTAGGATGTCTATAGCCTATACAGACAACTATATAACGAAACATATTTAGACCATCTAATTAGATATCGTTCACATACTGTTTGTACAGGTATTTCTATTCAGCAAGGATCGGTGGTCTTATTCAGCTTACCCAGTGAGAGATTCGTGGTGATACAAAGTGATTTATTGGGTGTGACTCCTGAGATATTAACTTTCAAGGTTAATTCGTTGCTGATGTTGCCACACTATTTGTCACTTTACCCCAAAACGCATCTTCTATTTCCAACAAATAGTTTGAGTTCGTTCCTGTGAATGAGCGAGTGTGCACGCTTCAGCGCACCAATGGTTTACAGCACACACATATATAGAGCTATTTGTCATAAGGAGGGACTCGATCGTTTACGGTATTGATCCGGGTTGACTTCGGATTTATTTTTCTTTTGTAAAACAGCTGAAAACAGAAAAAAAGTGCTCCAAGTAACTGCAGTTTTCTTTTCTATTTCTTTTTTTTTTTTGAGAGTGGCAGCGTTCCTGTCCTTAACCGCACACGCAGCGCTCATTTTCATCTGGATTTACCTTCCAGTTTGTACAGTAATTAGTGCAGGGCTCTCCAGAGATAGCGCATCCTCGACGCAAGGCTTCGTGCAGGGCAGGTGGCTGCTCTTCTGGCTGCCAAACCCGTCTTCAATCCTATCAACACTCACCAATCAGCTTTAGCAACAACAACAACCGCACGGAAAATAAACAAGGAAAATAAAAACGAGCGGTTGATCAGTAGCTGTTCTGTTAAACCTGTGTGTGCGTACAGCGTCTCTGTAAAGCTCACTGTGACAGATAGTAGTTTTAATCGCCTAGATTTTTGTTGCACTGCTTTTTTTTTAAGCAACATTTATTTAGTGTTCTCACTTCATTATGCAACATTATGCCAGGTTTGCCAAATATTATTAGATATCCAGCTACTGTATAGTTACTTCATTAATCAGTAATAATTGGGAACAAAAGGGGAAAAGAAAACATAAAGTATGATAGGCTACAAAATAGAAAATAGAATTATAAACTACTTTGACATTTGGTCAGCAGCTGTTCTGTAAGTCAGCAGGTATGGATCTCTTGCCTAAGCCTAAGTCAAAGCACCTGGTTGCCAAATTGGCACTGTCATTAAAAAGGATTTCCAGGCAAACAAAAATAGCTTATGTCTATTGCACTTGGGTAGAATTAATGATTTGAATGCTTTCTTGATAGAGGAACGTGAACAGCTAATCCCAAATGAATACATCTCCAGTGAAATGTCACGATATCTGCTGAGACTGGATGTCCATTGGCTCTCTCTCCAGTGACAGTCTTCAGACACGTTGTTCATCCATATGGATTAAACCTCTCTTGTATGTCGCACCTTGTCATGAGGAAACCAGCCTCGCCAGAGCTGCCTCACTGTCAGTCCATCTATTTGACACAGACAGCTTTACTGAAATGACAATTGTCCATGTAAAAACACATATTTGTCTGATCATGAACACCTTGAGTTAGTCTCAGAAGGAGATAAAGCGACTCAGATTCCAGAGCATCTCGTATGCAGATCTTGCAATATACATTGTCATTCTCGTGGCGTTCTCTGCCACTTTGTCAAGCCCTTTGGTGTCTGATGCACACAGAGTGTCCCTATGTTCATCTACTTGTGACAGTATTTGATGGCAAGAGCAGTTGCTCCGACCAAGCTGCAGTAATATTGGACACTTTGAGCTTTGACATTCTCAATTGACAGAGGAGGTCTGATGGTGATTCAGTGTTTTAGTTTACTCCTATCCTACCAATATTCCTCCAGAAAGAAAGAAAACTGGATTCTCTTTAATAATTGAATTATGCAGTGGGTTAATATGATTCCCTAAAACATTGTGCCTCATAAACACCCCAAGAGACTCCTTAATATTTCAATATGTTTATGGTCATCGGTTTAATCATGTCACCTTTGTTTATGAAAACAAAGGTGTTCTGTTTGTTTTCATAGTGGAAGGTACCAAGGTGGGCACATCCAGCTCCCACTTTGAGCTGTTCACCGTTACTGGGCTGCATTCCCTTTAAAAATGCCACAAATCTCCACCAATCAATCACAACTAGAGCAGAAGGCTCACGTTAACAAATCCTTATAGCTTAACAGTATAAATGGTCAGGTCAACACAGTAGTAAAATGAGGATGAAAATCTATGATTTTATTATACAATAGTAATAATTCTGCATGTGACAAATAAAAAATAAAAAAAGAAACATTTAAAGTGTGTAATTTCCTATGATATGTAATCTAGGATTTAAATGCTGAATGACAGTAGCTTTAGCCACTTACATACTTACTGTCTTTGATAGTGGTACATGTCTTATAGCAGATGAGGCATTTTGAACATTTTTGTCATTATTTCTTTATATTTATTACATGAGGAGTCAATTATAAAGTAATACATTTTGATTTCATCCTCATTATAACATTGCATAAAATGTTTTACTAGGATTGGTAAACAGAAGGCTTCTGTAGTTGTGATTGAGGGGGATAGGGAGATTTGAAATGGTTCGGCGCCCACCATGACTTCCCTTCTTCTCATGGTTCTGCCCTCTGCTGTCAAATGACAGAAAACAATAGATTTCTCATAAATGAATGAAAAATCATGGGGATCTGCCCCCTGTGTTGTCCAAGTTTATAAATGTCAAATATAGCTATGGTGCACAGTTTAAATAATTGTGGCTACATCTGCCAAAGTTAACTATATGTATATGCTTAAATTATATATCAAAGATAAAGGTAGTGGACAGATATTAACTTTTAAGTTGAAAAATGTCATTGCCATGGTAACACAGATAACGTCATACTGTATATTTTCCCCAAAGCTGATGTTGAGTTTCTTAGAAATGAAGATGAAATGATTAAAACTTATGGCCATGATATATATTAAAGAGAATTCAGCAACAGAAAATGTTGAACGTAGGTTTACAGTGGGAGACAATACTTTTGTATTATGTAGATTAACATTGGAGTCCATGAGACACCATGTGTGTCACATAGCAGTGCCAAACGGCTTGACAAAGTGGCAGAATATGAAGTCATGGGAATGAGAATAGGTTGGAACAGAGACTGGTTTACATGAGTATAAAACTTTGTGGTGAAATGTGGCTTTTGAATGAATGAAACACAACATTTATTACCAGAAAGTGAGTCGCAAGCAGGTGGTTTGGGTGGCTGGTGGGCATATACCATGCAGGGCTGGCAAACCGCAGACACAAGTTTGAGACCAAAGTCCCGAGAGAGGTTGAGTTTAGGCAAGAAAAGTACTTAGGTTAGGTTTAGGTTAGATGTGAAGTGGCTATTAGATTTTTGTCTATTAACCAAGCCCGCAATCTTTCAGTGATCTTAACTCAGTGCTGTGATGCCTGAACCCAAAAACCTGTCACATGTCTGGACGTTGGACTGCAAGATTGAAGATTGAATGTTTTCATGAAAGACAAAACAGAAAATTTGATATTTTGTGGACAAAGACACATTGCCTGTAGGGATGCTCCGATCAGGTTTTTTGCTGCCGATTCCGATACCGATCACCAATGATTGCCGATCACTACCGATCACCGATACCGATCACATGGATTGGCTGTAAATTTTTCAATTTAGTTATGATGAGTTTTACTGGCTACGTGATCTGGAAAAAGGAACCATAAAATCACCTTAATTTAGACAGCTCATACGGACGAGTGTTGGCAAGTGTAGGCTGCGTTAACTGCCGTCTGACTGTTGCTGCTCCTGGTGTCTTCTTTTCATTCTCTGCAGTGAGCCTTGAAGACTCACCATACTCCGCCAAGTGTTTGTTCTTTAAATGTCGTATTAAATTCGTTGTGTTGAAGCATTTTAACGAGCTTCCCCCGCGAGGTATTTTTTCGTTGCATGTGTTGCAGGATGCAAACTTTACATCACTCTCACAGACAGTGTAAAAGTTCCACACGGCAGACATGTTTGTTTATGATTTGCCGCCGCGCCTGCGCAGTGTGAAGGAAAGGGGGAGGGGGACACTGCACTGCACACAGGGCCTCTGCATAATATGAGCTACAGGTGATCGACTTTTGTGATCGGCAATGAAAGGCATTGATCGGAATACGCCGATCACATACATTTTCACGGAAATGATCGGTGGCCGATCGATCGGAACACCACTAATTGCCTGTGTACATTTCATTGATATATTGATAAGTAACATATTTGTGACTTTTCATTTACATAATTGTGAACATATCTAATCATTATGTTAACAGAGAATGTAATCCAGTTGCAATTACAGTCCCCTGAAAAACATAAATCGACATTTGCGAGACTGGGTTGCTTCAAGTATACAAGGCATATTATTAGCACAAGAGAGATGATGTGCAAACAAAAAGAAGTGTCACAGCCTCTTGTCATTAAATCAAATTGCAAACCAAAGCAAAAGTTGTGTATTTAATTTGATCCAGTCTGTGAAATCACAGCCTCATTTTTTTAAACAGACACATTTGAAAGCCATTCACCAGAGAAATATCACATGCATTGAGGTGAAGTGGTGCAAGTGTGATCAGGTTTTGCAAAAAGTGCTGACTATAAGGCACACAAAATCTTTACTTTATTAAAGGAGCTCTACCAATTTTATAAAATTGTAAAAAAGGCTACATGAGGTACAAAAATAACTCCTGGGTGTTTGTTTCATACTGTTCTGTGTAGAGTAGCATTGTGACTTTTAGGAAAGAAGTAAACTGTGGTCTACCATATTGCAGGTTCATTGTTGTCTCTTGATACTGACTGCGTTTTCAGAAAATTTCAACTATATAAATGTTTAACACCTGATCATGATATATGAATAATGTGGCTCACTGTGTACGTGCAAGTTTGTGTTTGTGGTTGTGTTAGTTAGTTGTGAAATTGTAAGTAGAGGAGAAAAAGAGCTTAGGAAGAACAAAAAGGCAATGGACACCAGAGCTTCCTTGACCTTTGTGTGTGGTTCTGTCTGAAACATAAGCAAGCTAAAATGGAAGGTAAATAATTTACCTTTTCAGCGAAAGCTAAAACATCATAACTGTACCCTCAAAATGGCCTCTGAATTACAGAGAGTGTAAATATCAACCCCTTGAACTAGCAGAAGAATTTTTGTTCTTCGCAGTATGTGTTGCACAAAGCACACATGATCCATCAGCTCCAAAGCACCTGTTTGTCCTCCTCCTATATGTTTTAGATTATTTGTACAGTTGTTGTGTGGCTCCGCAGACCCATTGCATTTTGACAAGTAAATCATTTAACTATATTGGATCTCTGTGAATACATCTGACTGGCCTACGTTCTCCCTTCTCTGAAACTCATTCTCCAGCATGTCAAACACGTTAAGACTCCAGGAACCAGAACCATCACTGACAAAATGGAGGAGCCAATTAGTTCCAACAGCCAATAGGAGAACCCTCACAATGTGGTTATGCTTCACGTTACAGTTATAGTATGCTGAGAACAGTATGTGTCAGTATTACATACTAACCCTAAGTTAATTCATATTAAATATGAATGTATAGTAATAATACAATGCATTATACAGTATATGAGTTTAAGCCTAAGTGAGTAGAAGGGAGTGGTATTTTGTTGCATTGATTAGGGTCTTTTTATTGTTGTCTTTCATTGAAGATGTATTTTATAGAAGTATACAGCTTCCATTCGTATTATTACATGTGTTGTGCATATGTCTGTACTGTATACAGACACGTGCACAGTTAATGGGCAGGTGTTGACTAGAAGTCAGCACTAAATGGCTAAAAACCTCATTCACAGGGGAATTCTTTGAATGTTCAGCAAACAATCTGGATCAATGTGATGACATTGCAGTGACTGACAGGGCGACTATTAGAAGAGAGTGAAATGGTTGAGGATTAATAGCAAACATAGACAGAAAGAACAGAATTTCCCAGGAGAATTGAAATTTCTTTCCAATTATCTTGCTGTGTAGTGTACTTGGTCTGAATACCCTGAAACATGAATTTGTGGTTCATTCACGAGTGTCTCCCTCTAGACTTTATGTTACTAGCACTAGTTCCAGATAATCCCAGCACCAGCAGATGGTGCATGACACACACAGACCGTCAAGGTGTGGAAAAAAAATTATTTACACCAGTCAGTCACAAGCTCTTTTTCAGGCTCTGAATATCCGTCTTTAAAAGGCAAAAAATTAAAAGGTGAAAGTGAGATAAAGAGGGGTGATGTGTCAGCTTGTCATAACATGACTCATACGTCGCTTTGAATTTTTTTTTTCCAATCTCTTCTGTCAAGTGCCAAATAAAAGCTAGAGCTGAACTAACAGCCTTTCAGTAGCAGCTTCCTTGACATTTTCCAAAAGAGTCTGGGAGTGTTTCTTTGGTGAACAAAGCAAGCATAGATCCTCCTGACCATGTGACCTTTTGGTCTAAGCTTTGATAAATTAATGTTCAGTCAAACACTTTCTTACCAACTGCTAACCCCTGAAAATAAAATAGCCTCTAGGAACCAGCTTTGAAATAATCTGTAGCAAAATCTCCAATAAATTAAACAAGTGACATACTAAGGTAAAAGTGTAATAGTTGACATTAATTACGCTGTAAATGGTTGGTTGTAGTGCTGAACCCACTGAGAGTAAACAACCAACCAACTGGTTGCATTATGCTTGCACTCATTGTTTTGGTTCTCTGGTAGATTGTGTTGTCATCAACACCCCACACAAAACCACAGAGAACCATATGCATCCAATTCCTGCTGACAAGCTCAGATTAATGAACTGTACACTATCTGCCCAGCATGAAATGGCAAAGAAAGAGTGGTGACTGGTGACTGGTAAAGGAGGTCATCTGAACCTAAATGAAAGCAAGTATGAAAACCACTAAATACTGAGCTTTAGTTTGTCAGGTGGCTTACATTGGTAGCTTATTGGGAAGGACACTTTGCTCTGTCTTTGCAGTTCATAACAATGTTGGGATTTTGTGTAGTATAGGGTCATTTTAAGTTGCTACATTATTTTTAGTGAACCCCGTAACAGCATCATGTGTGATTCTTTGGACAGATTAATACAATTATACAATTCTGGAAACCTGAAAATGATCATCTTTTTTCTAGAAGAAGGTGTAGTGGAAGTATTATGGACTCTCTCAGTTATTACAGAGCAGCTTGTACTGTATCTCTTACACATCTATGGTAAAAGTGACAACCATGATATTGTATGTAACTGTTTCGTTTGTGTTGTCTCTACCAATCCATCTAACCATGTCACCATATTGCAGAGTCACATAAGTTGCATCTCCACTCCTGTACATTTTGTGGTTGTAGAACTGGAGGAAGAAGCTGCTCAAAATGTGACAAGCTCTCTTCCTCTGTGGGCAGGAGAGCTCACACATAGAAATTGTATCCTCCAAAATCCTATTTTCACTTGTGAAAGGACTGTGAAAGAGATTCATAAGCCTTATTAACTTGTTCCATTTTATCATAGGACCCAGAATTTGCATGTGCAATGTGCAGTAATGATATCAAAGCAGATAGAAAAACCTTTCACTGATGAGATCTTTTCCTCCAAAATGTAAGAGTAGCTATGATAATGATGTGGTGTCATTACAATTTAAAAGCAAACAAATTAAATTGATGATATCCCTGTGCAAAATGACACAGGAGAGAGACCTATAAACACCTTGTTTATATTTAGCTAATACTGATACTACTGCTGTGAACATAGATTACGGAAAGACACAGGTATGACAGTATCCATATGTTTAGTATTGATCTGCTTTTCACTAGTGCAAAGAATCTTCTTGTTTCGCTGCTCTCCGATTCTACTAGAACCAATACCACTATCCACGTCACTGTGGGTATATGCAGGATTATAAACTGTTTCTGATGATGTGCAGTACAGCTGAGGCATGGATCAGGCAAGGACAAACCTGATATTATTTATCTTACCTATTTTATAATGAAACAGAGTTGATGCAGACAGGTACAGTGGGGTGCACATTATCACTTGATTTAACTGGGGTTTACAAGCCTCTGTTGAGCAGGTGAATAGCATAGTGAATAAGGAAAAGTAGGGATAGAGACACTTGGTGCCCATTCCTATATGAGTGTCTGTGTATTTCATGGTATGTCATGGAAAAACAGCCAAGGGTGTGTGTGTAATATGTTGCCTCACAAGAGAGAAGACCAGTTGTTAGGTTGCAGCTTCCCTACAACTTAATGAGGTCGATGGAGGCTTGTTACCAACCTCCCTCTCCTCCCCCTCCAGTGGGCGAACGCTCTACCAGTTTTACCCTTTTTGCTTGATTTAAGTAGTTAATGGCTGAATCAATAACCTATACGGTAAGTCTTACTCTATCAACAACACGTAGGTGCAATTTGTACCCAGAGGGGTTTGGTCTTTGTGGATGATGCTACAGTGCATTTCATTTTGCTTTTCATTAAGCCCTCTCTTCCTTTCTTTCACTGTAACTTGTCTGGAAGCTTCCTAAATGGTCTCCAATATGTCTTTTTTTTCCCCTGACAGCAATTCCACTGTGAAAAGTCCCCTGTCAGTGTTTGTATTCTGAATGTCATTTCCAGTGATACAATTTATTACATATGTCAGTCAAATAAATGAATGAGTGTTCCCTGTTTTACTTTTATTGTAAGTCAAGGTGGTGCAGCATCCTGAAGCAAACTACCGCATGCCTTTTTCTATTGCTGTTAAGAGATATGGTACAGTGTAGGTGTGTACTGTCTGAAAAATTAGATTTGATTTATAATGACACGTACAAATAATTCTATCAAACTGCAAAACGTAATATTTGCTGGTTTATTGAGTATTTGTGTCCTTCTAAAAGCAAAAACAGATTGTGGCTATGAGAGTGGTTTGTCCTCTTCTATATAAAAATGAAAATACAATATACAGTACTTTTTATAATAGTAAACGTTTATTTAATTTACTTTTAAAAAAAGTACCAAACTAAGCCAAATGCACCTTTGTAGATGTTGCAAAAAAATTCCTATAATGACAAGTGCAGAGAGAAAAAGGGGCATAATTGCAATGCCGAGATAATAACACAGGAATTGCTACTCTGAATGAGCAGGTTTATTTTCAGCACAGTAGAAGTCATTGCGGCTACCACCTACACAGCCAGGATGTAGAAAGTGGCCTCACAATTGATGATTTACTTACTCATAGTGCAACAAGAGGGAGCTATTTTCTGAGAAAGAGAATTTAAAAGATAGTCATTGACTTTGCCAGCATCAATGATTTTGACCTGGCAACTAAGAGGACTGTGGCAGATAGAAAACTAATTAGGATGAAGGCTATCACAGGGCAGAATCAAATACTTTGACAGCATTGACAGAGTGATGTCAGCTTGAGGTTTTGTTCTCCCTTTGCACAGGCTGATACTAAAAATTAGGAAAATATTTAATGTTGAAGTGGGAGGAAAAGTTTAGCAAAAAAATAAATACCAAATCTCTGTCATTACAAATGCATATGATTATTCCAGTAATACACATAGAATTCAAAGAGGCAAATCAGTTATGAATAATTGGCTGAATCAGTGTAGAGAGGATAATTATCCTGATACATCATCCACAAGGATTTGCTTTATGAATTACAGTAGACACTTGCAGATGCTTTAATTTAGGGTAATTTTTATTTAAAACATGTTTTAAATGTTAAAAGCTTTCACATTTAAAACACATTTTACATTGGCATCAGAACATATTCAAACAACACCTAAAAATGCAATGAGAACATGGAAAAAAAGAAAACAAAAAACTAGGATTTATAGTGAGGTGTCACAAAGGTAATATAGAAAATGGTGTGTGTCTGTTTGTGTTAATGTTCTATTGCATGCACCTACTGTATGTGTGTGTGTAACATGAATCTGTGCATTCATGTGTATATATATGTGTGTATGTCTGTGTGTTTCAGAGATTTTAATGCAATTTCAAGGCTTTGGAATATCAGTCATTCAGTAAATTGTTGAGTAAATGGGGCTTATGTTAAGATTAACTGTGCATTTTATTGCATGGTTTAACAAACTGCATCATTGCAGTAGGATTGGATGAGATTAGTTCTCAGCAACAAGGAACAGGCCTGATTATTAGTTTTTCCTCTCCGTGCTGTCAGTTCACAAACCATTTAAAATTATATGAGAGATTTGGCTGTAATTACAAACAGTTGCTATATATAAAGCAATACAAAAGCAACTACTGCAATGTTAGGATACCATGGCAACATAATGACAGCCTTAACAACATTATAACCCAAAAATGATGCTGTATGTTTTTTTTCCTTATTAAAATAATTTGTGGTATAGCTATAGCAAAAGCATATCAATAACAATATGTGTATTCATGATGCAGTATTATAACCTGTCAATGCTTTTGCAAATGTTTGTGTCAGAAAATGCAAATGATGGCCATTTCCTCTTGTAATTAAATTCTTCACTGTATCTGATGAAAGAAAATGAAGGTGCAGCAGCCAAACTCTGCATAGGAGACATGTAGTTACTAGGCACAAGACAAACACCTTCACTTGTTTCTGTATTTGTTGGGCAGTTGAGATCACTAAGTTTTCTAGTGGTGTTGTCACCAGTGGTAATCCAGTCAGAAAGTCAGAAAATTCCTCCTGCTTTCATAGATCAGTGCTGATGTCACACAGGAATGAGAAGATGCAGTTACACATGAGAGTGAGGTAGAAAGTGATGTCAGGCTACTTAAGGATTATATCCAGGACTGGTCACTTGGTTGGCTACAATAGTTTTTAATTGTGTGATGATGAGAACTGAATACACTGTAGCTGCTGTAGCTGTGTGAATACAAACCTTCAACTGAATATGAATATGTAGGAAAGAACACATTATTAGCAGCTTTCAGTGTGCTTATAATGCAGATTCTTACTGGGTCACTTTAGATGGTTGCAAAATGTGTATGAGAATCACTAAAGAGCATTTTCAAAATTATACTGCTTCCACTGCACACAGATTGATTAAGTTCACTTTAAAGTCCTAAAGCATTGCCTCTAAAATAGGGTTGTTAAGTCATTTATATATATATGAATTGAATTGAATTGAATTGAATTGAATTGGCCTCAAGTGCTACTGTGAGGAATCTTAGAGTCATCTTTGACCAGGATATTTCCTTCACCTCCTACATTAAAGAAATATCTAGAACGTCCTTCTTCCACCTTAGGAATATTACTAAAATTAGA
>JAUMHL010000005.1:18458555-18489607 GCA_032362345.1 Sandelia bainsii
CAACGTATTTGCGACTTGTCATTTACGTTAACTGTGAACATATGATCATTATGTTAACAGAAAACGTAATCGGGTCGCAAATACGTCCTGTATCAAAACGTAATCGGGAGTGCAGTTTCGTCCTGTACGAACGTAATTTTTAGGAGACAGGGCTGACTAGGAGGCAGATTAGAGGTTAATCATCCCTGACCAAAAATGTAATGTCTGCCAGTTTTTCACAATTTAAATGGAAATCATGATAACAGTTTAGAAAGTTATTAATATTAATTACGTTAAGATCACAGCAGATAAAATGAAAGTGTAGAGCACCTTAAGTATCAATAAGTTAGAAAAATGCTATGTAAGTGCAGACCATTTTTTAATTAAGTTGTAACAACAAAACACTCTCAACTCAATGTCCATTTACTTGTTTATTCTGGCGTTTGTAACTATACTACACTATCATCATAAGCACATGCATTCGGCTCAACTGTCATATTTATAGATGCTATAACACAATTTTGTTTATAAAATATAAGCATGTTGGCATAAACTATTTACTCTGCTTGCCTTCTCTGAGCTCAGAGTATCTCAGCACTAGATGCACTATAATGAAACTAATCAAACTTTTAATCTTACACTTGGCAAGACAGGAAAGAAATATTTCTTTTGAAGGCCAGTCCTCTTTTATGACCAAACACAAACTTTGCAAATACATCATTCAGATTTTTGTTCAATTTTTTATGGCTTTTTATTATGCCTTGGCATATTGTGGCATAAACTTTACTACTCTGTATCAAAGAAATGTTTTGGACTGCAGCCATAGCTTTGCAGCTTTTCCATCATTCTGTCAAATTATAACAAAACCCAGTGAATAAAAGTGTGGCACATGAAGCTGAAGTAGATCCTGAGTATTGACATAAATAATAAAATTATACTTTAACATTAACATTGAGCAGCATACTGCTTTCATAGGAACCAATATCAGCAGTACCATGTTTGAAGGATAAGCTTGATGATTATCTATATTTTTGTTATTGTCAGAAAATACCATAAAGAGACTAAAACTAACACTGAATAATCACTACTCACTGCAACTTCTCTTCGCTTCGCTTTTCACTTCTCTAGTTTAGTGGTAACAAACCAAAACACAACATGGACAAAGACCACAAGCTGATGTCAGAAATAATTATAGCACACTCTCATGGTTATGTTACACATCAAATAAATGATGCAACTAGTGCAACAAGTTTCACACAATTTCAGCTATAATAGCCCATTTAATCCTTTTTTTTAGTTTTGCTTTCACACTTTGTTTACTTTGCTCGCCAGGCTTGTTTAGTAGAACATGAAGAACACCCACTGAGTTACTTCAGTTTCTATCTGTGATTGTAAATTTCCACTTTGAACTTAAAATTCCCAGTAGCATCCTGGTCATTTTATGTATTTGAGTATATGTGGGGGATTTTTCTTACCAACACCTTATTGACTGATGTTCTTATTTACATTTCACACAGCAGTTTCTGAGCTAAGAGGATAATACATGTGGAGGATTGTAACACCACTGACAGGTGTCTGGCACTGCTTACTGTTGCCCCAAATAGACAGTAAAACAGTAAGCACAAATTTTAGAGTCACAATTGAACAAAAGCGACGTGAAGGACGGCTAATTACTGGAGTGCTTCAAAAGACACGACAATAGGCCACAAACAAAGTATGTTGTGTGACACTGCTTGCTTGTTTTTAGTCCTGGCTTCTTGGAGAATCACAAGGTATATATTTGAAAACAGAAAGCACGTAGAGAAAGGTGGGCTTTCAAAGCAGGAAATTGCAGCACCTAAAAAATAATTACAGAGAAACTGGTATTGATCAGCAAGACAGCTCAACCTTTACAGATACGGAGAGGCCAGTATTTGCTCTGTGACAGTAAACCTTCTCTTTATTGCAACTTTGACATTATTATTTTGATGAAATTACTATATATAGGTATGATTTCCTTCACTCCTTTTATTTATAGCTGTATTAGACAACAAATTGACACCAACAAGCAATGTGGGAGGTGATGAGCAACAAAAGTACCTGGTTGTACATAATACCCATTTTAGACAAGTAGGACTTGCCAACAGTGGAAGTGTTCATTGGTGACTTTGCTGCACTGTGACTTGTTTTACCTGCCCACTATAGTTATCTAGTTGATGTTACACTGATTCTGCTGGTTTGGCGTGAAGAACAGTTTGGATCAAGATGAGAATTTTACCACTCTTACTGGTACCATGCTTTTCTCAGAAAGAATGAACGAGTATTATGCTTAGTTTCACGTTTTCATCATTGACTTCTATTTCGTTTGTGTTACTAGTTTTAAACATGTCATTTCAAATTTTTAATCAGAGCTCCTTTGACAACAAGTTTGCCAAATATGGCTTCTAGCCTGAAAGATTACAGGTGAGCTGTTTTGATAATAATATGCAAGCAGTCCAGATCAAGTGTTGAGTGCATAGTCAATCTAGATTTGGAGTCCAACAGAGTCCACCAATTGGGTCTGTGGGCAGTAAAATAAAAATTGTACTTTTTCTAAAAGTACAATAGTCAATAATAATAATAATAATAATGATAAACTAAACATACATTTATAAAAGTAACCAAATTCTGCGTTTTGAGTAGCCTCATTTTGCCTTAAAGAGCAGATTTGGCACATACATGTAACTTCATGATGCAGTTTATTTTGCTGTATTGCAGTGGCATACATAAAGAAAATTACTCATCTTTCTCTTACTCATGGGTTCTGGTTTGCTTTACTGGCGTTGTATCTAATTTTATCTATAAACTTTTATTAAGTATTTGGCAAAGTAGCTTTGGGGTTTGTAAAGTAAGTATGTAAATGATGTTCTCTCAAATAGAAATTTAGGAATTAGGCAGTAAGCCGTAGTTCACCTCTAATGAAGTTTGTACTACTTGGAATTTCTGTCCTAAACCTTTATTGCTGGCCCTGTGCCATGATCTAATCACATCATACACACCAATGATACTTGATTAGGCAGTAGACAAATTTCCAAGACCTTCCCTTGTCTAAGGGAAGGTCCAGTTAACTGGTCCAGTCCAGTTATATATTTAAGTGATTTTCCTTGCTGAAAAAACTAAACATACCCCTGTGATTGGCTTTGAAATAGGTATTAGACGATATAAATGTTTTCTCTCCAATTTTAATGCCCAGACCTTTACTTAACCAGGTCATAGAATTGTCTTTGATAAACATTTACATATCCTGCAGTGTTTAAGGACTCTGATATTAAGACTGGTGTACTGATGTAATCTGCTCTTCTTTACCAACCAGTTACTGTGACTTATGCGTGCATCCTCTTGTTATCGTTTGGAGCAGTTGCACGTGTAGCATGTGTTGAGTTAATATGTTCATTTTAAAATGTATGCAATGGGTAAATCTCAAATTAACTATTCGCTATTTCATTTTCACTGTGCTCTCCAAGATGCATGGCTGGTAAGCTAGTCTGAAATTGTATTGTAAATCTTCCAACAAGGCTATGAAAGGAGCAATGTTAAGAACCTCTAAAACTATTTCCTGAAGTACCACAGGGTGTGCTTGATGAATTCATTTTTTCTCCAAAAAACCTTTGAGGACCACAGTTAACATATTTTTCTCTTTGAATAAATGCCTTCAAGTGCACAATGCTCTGTTTCCTTTCATTGCACCAATCTAAGAGCTGTTTACCTTTTACATCACCCTCTGTATAGCTATTATTGTCGCCATGTTTGGATTCTGGCTTGGGGTCTATTTGGTGAGATTCTCAACTTTTGTCCCACTTACAAAGGACCTTACTGGCTATTTCCCACCTTGGCAAACAAGTAGTTGTGAGAGCAACTTGAAAAGCAGAATCTTGTCTGATATGAAGGATTTTTTTGGATGTAGTACTTAGCTTTTAAAGTTAAGGAATGAGACAAACACTGACCAAAACCAGACTGGAAATCAAAAAGGCTATTTTTTGGCAAATTCTTTAAATAGAAAGTCATTTTTTCTCTACCAATGGATGGATTTTTCTTGTTGCTATTTGACAGTTGTGTGGCCTACCAACTTCACCTTCCTCTTCATCATTTGGTGGTTCTGTAGAAAGAGATCAAGAACCATCATATGTCCTGAAAGAACCTCCCTGTCCTGTCTGCAAATGTGATTGCTGATTCAATGCTATGCAATTTGTCACAAACACAGGCTGGCTTTGCAATTGGTTGGGTCAGACCAAATCACTTGTACAGTGATGTACAGGAAATTAGCATAAGCTCTGTAAATAATACAGTGCAACCCCCAGAGTCTGTTTGCTTCAAATATCAAAATATTGAAAGAAAAACTAGCCTTTTATGGGGTGCCATGACAACCTAATTTCCTAAAAATTACAAATATGTTTTTGTAGGAAAAGAAAGCATGTGATTACGTTGACTAAAAAACATAATCATATTTGTTGTTTAGTTGCATAGAAATGTAATTTTTAGGAGACAGATTTGTCCCAGGTTATAAAGGGAAAAAGTTGTTTACCTGCAGAGACCTGTGTTGAATCTCTCAGAATATAGTCTCTGGCTTGGCCAGGCACCCTTAACTATTACAGCTGACAGTGTTTGTTGCTGAGGGAAGTCTCTAAGGGAATATGTCCATAGCAGTTTCTACTGGACAGCTGCAAAAATGGGAAGGACCTGGGTTAAAAGTGTTTTAGTGCACACAAAAATGTGTTTCAAAAGTGTTCAAAGGAACAAGAACCAGAAAACAAATCACTAGCAACCTTCCAGTAATGCTTAACACCACAGTAGGAGAGTACCATCAAGGTAGAAGAGAGCTTTTACACAGACAGTAGAAACTATTTATGGGCATAGTGACACTGCATTTAAATAGGGAGCACTGGTTCATGTTTAAACATTCAGGTATCCACTCTGTTGAAGATTTCTTGTGCGAGACACTGAATCTGTTTTAGATAATTGATCATAACCTCTGACTTACCAGCACAGAAACATCGTATTCTTATATATTTATAGTATATTATCATCAGGCACAGATCACAGAGGACATCATAAAAGTGAAATATTGAATGAAACTTGAAAGCAGCAGAGAGAAAAACTCAGTTTTTGTTTATAAGCAAGCACCAGTTATGAGGCCAGCAGTGAGATCAGCTTCACATACTGTAAGTAAAGAAGTAGAACGGGTAAATAAATAAGATTAGACAGCACAGGGCATCTGCAGGCTACACACACAGACTGGTGCCTCAGAGCAACGCTTACACATCCTAACAGGAGCACTCTTCCCTCACTAACTCCCTTATTTTATCTCTCTTTTTTTTCTCTCATTGCTTCTTTCTACATCCTTCTGTTCCCTCACTCTGCACTGAAGCTTTCCTCTGCCTCCTCTGGTAGCTGGCTAATTTAGCTGACTACTGAGCCCAAATGTTGCTCACATAAACATATGCACATGCAATATGGACATAATCGTTTCCTATGCACATATCTAGTTCCTCCTGAACTAAAACAGCAGACAAACACATTTTCAGGGTTTAACATTCACATTTGAACGCCAGAACAATTGTGCAAATATCTGTGAAAATATAAGTTAATCTAATCAGTGCTGTGACATTCAGATGTACTTTCGGTCAGATGTACTCAACCTTATTAAAGATTCACAAATTGCTAAGAGAGTGTGTCCTTCACAAGTGAATGTGTCCTGATCAACAGAGATTTTCAAGGACTCATGAATAACAACATGTTGTGCTTTTATAGTATAAGGCTGTGAAATGGCACAAAAGCATCTCTAAAGAATTTGGCTTTCACAAGTCAACAGTGAGGCTGGTAAGTATAATAAATGAATGGAAAAAACTGCATTCTCCTAAAGTTAGTTCAAGAGCTCTAAAGAAAACCTGACACTAAGCTGAAGGATAGAACATTGTCAGACAGCTGCACAAAAAATGAAGAAATTGTGATGCTTAACAATATTGCAATGAAAACCACTGTCTGAAAAACATTCAACAAAATGTCTCCACATGATAAATGAAATTTAATGAAAAAATAATTTTGGATGTACAGTCAGAGTCGGCCCCAGCAGACTCTGGCAAAAGGCAAAAAGTAAAAATACACAAGGGGCCCCTCCAACCAGTGTTCATCGCCATTTTGTTATGACTCCAACAAAAACACATGCCAATACTGACACAAAGAGAAACATGTTATAATAAAGAATCTGTGGAACTTTTTGTTTATAGCTCCTACTATTCATTGTTTACTATTTACAGTTCATTTTATAGAGACAATGTAATCCAACTTCGCTCCAGTGCGACAGTTAACTACAAAACTATGATTGTCCAAGTTAGCAGACTTTTTGCAGCCTGCTAGTTAAGCTAACAAGTCATCTGCCGGTGTAAAAATACATCCTACCCATGCACACTTGACTCAGTCTCATTACGGCCAGCTAAGTTAACTAATGTTAATTGTCAATTAAACACAAGAAACACTGTGATGGTAGTGGAAGTTATGTTATTGAAGTGTCTCTCCACCACAGTTAGGGCTAGACTAAGTTAGCAGCTATTTAGTTTAGTATATAATTTAGTTACCTGCTTCACTCACTGGCTTGCATTTTTCCCTCATCTCCTTCATTTTTCTCTCATAGAGAGATAACTCTTTGTCATGTTCTTGAAGTTGCTTTAGTTGTTGTCATTAGACCAGTATGTTTACGCTGAATCATGGATTAACAATACTTCTGAGTGAGAAGTGGGGTCCCCTTAGAGGGGATCAGGTCTCATACTGTCGTTGCAAACTTTGCACATGGCCACTGCTGTAGTTCAAAGTTTGTTAGCCCTTTGGGGCCCCCGACTGGCCTGGGGCCCCGAGCAGTTGCCTGCCTTATCTGTTGGGAAGCGGGGCCTCTGCGTATGGTATATTCCACAAAGTACAAAATAAAAGACATGGGGTCCTATTTTCAGCATTCGTTAAAATGCAGATCTTACGCAATTTTCCTCAGCGCTACTTTTTTAGGTTGCGCCTGCTTTTGCAGGCTTTTCACATTGTGCCTGGTTGTGCCTGACTGCATCCTGCAACGCAACACTGGTGGTCACAAAAATTGCAGATCATTGGTCACACCCACTAAGCCCTCACCCCGAGAATTTAGACTTGACTGCGCTTTGACTGTGCCTGGTTTCTGGAAAATAGGGCCTATGATGTTTTGAAGAAGCACTGCACAGGAACACCAGGACTTACAGGTTACAGTAGATAAACTTTTTTTACACATCTTTCTTTTCCATTTCCATTTACAGTTTACATTAAAACGTTGAAACTAATTAATTTTCTCTTTTGTTGTTGCTGCATTCTTCTTTTCCTTTGTCTGCGAAAAAATACCCTTTTCCTCTGATTCCAATGCAAGCAATATAGTACAAAATTATTTTTTGTGTGTGCAAAAATGTATGTGAAGTTCAGCTAAAAGGTAATATAGGGATTTACTGTATAAGTCTCATTTGGCCAAGAAAAGGATGATATCTTCCAAAATATCTTCCCTGTAGTACAAAATCCCTCCTTGTGTTTTCACTCTTACTGTTTCCATTCTGAGCTGAGACATATTAACACAAAGTTTTTGCACCAAAAGACTAACTTTGGAAGATACACCTTTGACTCGTCAAAGTCAGTCTGCTGTGAATTAAGGAACGCATTTTTACACAAGACTTCTACATTTTGTCCCCTGTCACTTACAATGGAGTTGCATATGGGGGACTCACTTCACACAGCTAACTTGGAGAGGCTGAACAATTACGGCAGCCAAAAACAAAAAACTGTTTGTATGTCATTACAGACGGTTGTTTCAACAATTGGAAGAAAAAATGTGAACCATGATGCACAGAGCATATTTGTGGTATTTTGACTCAGAACACAGAAGTACTGCAGCTCTATAATAGAGGGACATTAACTGAAGACAATTTGAACAGCAGAGTGCAGATCCTAATAGTGTGGTGTCACCTAAAGGTACAGTAGTTGTGGGGAAGACATCAAACATGAAATGTATAGTATGTATTGAAAGTGCAAGTCTTAACCTGTCACATTCTGTGCAAATACTTTTGGGCCATGCACTGACACATTTAGGACACAGAACCCTTAATATTAAATATCATTCATTCACTTTTTAATTTTATTCAACTTGGAAACAGTTGTAACCTAATAACTGCAACAAGAAAAATAGAAGAGAAAAACATCTACAGAATCAATTACTAGTGTGAGAAAATAGTTGTTGGGTTGTGAAAATGAAATTAGGAACCGAGGTAAAATGAGTTACATGTAGATGGGGATTTGAAGTCAATCTCAGTCAGCAGAAGCAGCAGCCTGAAAGGATGTAAAACCGATTAGGGTGCTAGGGAGAAATGGAGGATGACATAAACATTAATCTAGACAGGTACGAAAGAACTGCACTGCTAAGGGTTTTGTAAAAATAGGATGTTGCTGTGTATTTTAGATGTTATTCTGAAAAGATGAAACGTAAAGCTTCATTAAGTTTGAAGTGGTGGGTTTCATAGAGTTACAATAATATATCTGACAAAAGTATGAGTGACAAGTCCACTAAGTGATACAGATAAACACAGAAGATTGATGAAAAAGAAAATGAAAGAAACAAAGAAATTATATGAAGTACAGATATATCAAAACCTTCATAAGGAACATCCACACTATAAACATATCCTGTACAATATACAGTATGTTGCACTTAGCAGGTTTAAGCAACTTGTTGTTTACAGAATAATCTAATTAATCTGTTAAGTTGTGTAATAATGTGTAAATTCTAACAATAACTGAAATAAAAACAAGGTGTCAGAGAATCGGACTGACTGTCACAACATTATTGAACAGTTTAGCTCAGTTGGTAAAGCAGTCATCAAACTTGCTAGGGGAGGTTTGATTCCCAGTTGCTCCTGGCCACATTGAGTAAGACACTGAAGACCAAGGTGCTCATTGTGTGTATAAATGTAACTTGTAAGCCACTTTGGATTAAAGTGTCTGCCAAATGACTAAATGTCATGTAAATGTAAATTTACAGCGGTGACGCATTACATGCCCCTAAGTCTAAGCAGTTATTAGGGAGGCAATGTGCTGTTTAAGATGACATAACATTAGCATAAATGTTTTCTTCCTAACAGTGCTACTGTAACTGGTTTTGAATGTGAGTTTTGGCAGGTGGCTACACTCCCTTCTTTTCAGTACTGTTAACTGCCACTGAATCTTTTAGTGGTACACAGTACCAAACCATACCAGCCTACTTTCACCCATGCATAAATGTGTATACAATGCTCTGTCTTATATGTCTCATATTTACTGTCGCCTTTCATAACCTGTTCTGTTTCCTGTCGTGAATAATATATAAAAAAAGAATTTCTGCACACCCTAAATTATACTCTTAAAGTCTTGATCTTTTCCCGTTGAGTTAATTTAAAACACCAGTTTTTATGGCTATAGTTTCATCAGTTGGAAAGATGATAGAGGCCTTCTACTTCATTATATACACATTTAGAATCTCCACTATAATTTAATAAAGATGAGCCCATTACTGTGTGCAGCAGGGTTTAAGAGATTAATACACAAGTTGCTTCTGCAAAGAAACTTAAGGAATATAGATTAACCCATAATGTTGATAAAGTTTTTTCTTCACAAATCCACATGAATACAGTTACATATTCCAATGCTGTTTTCTCTTTGTCTGTATGTTTTGCAGGGCCTGGTCTTGGCCTTCGTCACTCACAGCTAATGGATGTCTTTACCCAGTATGCCTACAATGACAGTTTCTTCGATAATGGAACATGGAGCTTCAACGAAACACATCAGGAGCAGAAGCATCCTTACAACTATTATGCCATGCTGCTTACTCTGCTCATCTTCATCATTGTTTTTGGCAACGTGCTGGTGTGCATGGCTGTGTCCAGAGAGAAGGCTCTGCAGACCACCACCAACTACCTGATTGTCAGCCTGGCTGTTGCTGACCTTCTAGTGGCCACACTGGTTATGCCCTGGGTCGTCTACTTAGAGGTAGAATAGGAGATGCACACACACCCTCGCCTTTACACAGACATATTATATACTCAGAGAGATTAATTATCGGAAATACTGTATGGAACAGACATACCTTTGTCTCGCTGTTTATCCTGTGTCATTGGGACAGCATTAGAAAACAAGAGAGACACTCATTTGCAGATTTGGAGTAAAGCAGCAACACAGTAAGACAATTTCTGGTTTTATATTAAGCAATTAATATCTTAATTTTGCAAAGAAAAGTACCAATCTAAAATACATTTGTATGAAATCAGGTGACAGACTGTATAAGACAATACTAGTGAAAAGGGTTTCAGCCAAACCAGCTGCCCACAGTTGTCAGCAGGCCAAAGGCTCAAGGTGAAACAAGGCTAATGTGTTCATATCAGCATTGTAAATATCAGTTCTTCAGTGGTTAAAGGCCTGTTATACCCTAGTAACAGCAGCCCTATGTGACAACGGCAAAATGCCAGACCAGTCTCTTCCAGTCCAGAGGTCACATGTTTATGAATAATTCTTCCTGATTTTGGGATACATTGTTTTGTATTCACTCCTATGCTTGATAATGCAGGCTACATATTTTAAAAGTTGTTTTGATACATCACATCAACTAAACAGTGCAACCTAAGACAGAACAGACACTGGTGTTGAGCATAAAATCGTTTCCAATCTACCAAATCAATAGCAAGGGGGATGTGGGGGTATCTTCCAGAAAAAAATATCTCTCTGCTCGATCTTTCAGTCGTTGCTCATCAGCAGTGTCTATCTTTTCAGTCCATGGGTTATTTCTGGCCATCAGGCTTTAGGTCATGCTGTCTGATGTAGAGAGAAGCAGTCTAAGACCACAGGGATACTAAACCCCCTGTGTCTCCCAGTAAGTTATGATGATTATCATGGAGATCAGATAGGATGTCATGGTCTCAGCCTGTTTCTGTGTATATTTGTACAATCAGCAGAGTAATGGTTAGAAATTGGTAACACTTAGTAACAATACTCCACTTTCACCAGTGGAGATTATTATATATTGCAATCCCAATGATATTATTGTTACTAAGAAACAAAAAAGCCCTTTTCGATTATTGGCACCAATTATCAAACTAAGGTCTGTTTATCCATGAAATATGTAACCTGCATATTGTATTTGTTTTTATCATAATTGTTTACTTTCTTTTTCTGTTGATATGGGCAGCTGGCTACACACAGAGGGATCCTACATCAAAGCAGTTTGGAAAAGTGGGAGCTGAATTGTAATCAGTCACATATCAAAGCTCCAAATTGTAGCATAAAACTTTCTCAATAAAATATTGATTTGATATCATAGCAGGAAAGTGAGTCTCAGATGGCATAAAATGGTTTATTTGCACAGGTGTTTATTTCTGTGTTTGTTTATGGACAACACTTGGAGTGTCGTGAGCAATTGAACCATTGAAAATTTCAACAAATATTCAGTGGTTAATTGCGCTGTAGTTTCTGCAGGCATCAACTTCTTCTTTCTGTTTATCTTGGACAAAGCCACTAGTGTCATATGGCCCTTTCTACATAATGAGGGAAAAACCAAGCATCAGAAATTGTTACTTCTTTGTGGATTACTGGGGCTCGCCAATGATTTTATGGTTAGTTGGTTAAATTGCAAAGAAAATGCTCAAAATAGAAGCAACACAGGCTGAGATTTTGATTTATTGTCACTCAAATGGACCAAGCTCCAGAAACCTACATTTACATAAAGACAAATCAATAGCACAATGTCACTTGACCCTTTCTACCTAGTAAATGTTCATTTCACAGTTTGTAATACAGGTTTGGTTTTGTTGTTTTAGCTGTATTGTTAAGCTGAGATATCCCAGATGACATCTCAGTGACATGGAGTTATTTTTTCAACACTTGTGAGAGCTCCTCCTATAGCCGGAGAAAACCTAACGACAATTACTGATTTCACAGCCAAAGTAGAAGATGCAGAAACTGCCCTTGATGTGTAAATTTAGTATAATTCCTCTTTAAGCAAAAAGTATATGTAAAGAATGAATTAAATTGCAGATTCAAAATTTAATAATTTACCCGCATCAGCATTATTTATCATTAAAGTTTGCATCATTTGGTCATTCTAATTGGCTCTGTTCGATATTCATTGAGATCATGTGAAATGAAACAGGATACTTGTGAGGACTGGCCTAAAGTAAAGAGCTATTGGAATTTTTGTTCACTACTTTATTTGCTGGGGCACATTTAGATCACAAATATTTTTTTGGAAAATTATTCATGTGGGCCATAGAAATTCCAATCTAGATCAGATACTGATATAATCAATAATTTGCAGAGATGATGCAAAATCAATAATAAAATAGGTTGATTAGTTTCACAATGTTTTTCTGTCTGGTGGACAAGGAGAAATACACGCCAATAGCAGTGTTTGTGGTTTTAACATTTGTCATTATGTGCTATGTAGTTGACATGTAACTACTGCTACATATCTGCCATTTTTAACAGCTGGTTGTATATTTGGTCTATGTAATACCATGCGTGCACTTTAGCATTTCTGCTATGAATGGTCTAATTTTTTAGAACATTTATTGTTTTTGTTTGTTGTTATTGTTCTGAATACCAGACAAAAGACAGCCAGAGCTTAGATGAAAGAGCAAGGGGCATTTGTTTCATTTCACCCTAATTATAAGTGACGTCTCAGATTGTACTTTCTAACCATTTTTTCACTTCCCAGGCCCTTTTACTGCATTTTCTGTTTCTTGACACTTCACCTTTGCAAATTAAACCAGAATGCTTATACATTCTGAGTTACAATATGAGGAAGCTAGAGGGTAGTGGAAAAAGAATGAGAAATGTCTCACAGTCCTCATTTAGCATATTGTTGCGATTCATCTTCGCATGACTGTAAGAGCAGTTTTAAATGCACTATATGTGCTTCCCTTTACCTATGCAAATTGAGCTGTGCTGCAGCCACAATGTCAAAACAGTTTTCAGCTCTTGTGAGTCTCTTAAATTTGTTATTGGCTGTAGCACATTTTCTTAGATCCTGTAGATGAGGATCTAAGAAAATGTATGGTTGTGTTAGTTGAGCTGGTGAGAGGTACAACATATAGCAACAACAGAAACTGAATGAATGATGGTAATGAAGGAGAGAAACAGACAAAAGCAGATAAATAGTAAAGATACTGAGGAGACAAATGTCAGCAGCAAATGCTTGGTAAAATGCAAAAAAAGAGAGGAGAGGTTGCAGTATGGACAAGGGCACTCATTAGGCTGTCAGATCACTTTGTAATTACCACCAATGTTGTAAACACTAGCAACAACATACTGCTCTTTAAGCTGGCGTTTAATTTTATAAAGACAAAGGGACAAAGATTAATCACCCACAGAGAGGTAGGAGTTGCCCCTTGACACACAAATCTCCCTTATCCTTCCCAGAGCTGTGGGAGGAAGCTAGAGTAGTAGACTGTAGTGTCAGATGAGGTGAGTGGCACTGAACCTTCAAGAGCATCACTGATGATGCTGGTTTTATTATGAAGTTTAAACATATAGCAGAAAGCAGATGTGAACAAAACTGGATTTTGATCATGTCATTTATTGTTTAGTTGTATAGAAATATAATAATCCTAATCCTAATTTGCAGGAGACAGGGTAGATATAGGCTACTGCAAAATATATATACTATAAAACGTAGTGCATACATTACATGCATCTGATTTTTTTTTTAAGGTTTATGCATTTCATCTCCCCCATTCTTTCATTCTGCGGCTCAGTTTTTCTTTGTTCCTCCTCTCTTTCTGTTACTGGTGTGTAAATAATAAAAGGAGGCTTGACTGTCAGGGTTGCTTTTTGTTGCAGAAAAATAACATCACTTCTGCCAAGGTGTAGTGACTTTGTTCTGTTAACTGTGCTGTAAACTGCCATTTATGATGTTTTTTTTTCTTTCTTTTAGGTAGTGGGAGAGTGGCGCTTTAGCAAGATCCACTGTGACATCTTTGTCACTCTGGATGTGATGATGTGTACAGCCAGCATCCTCAATCTTTGTGCCATCAGCATTGATCGGTGAGTTCAATACTGCAGATTGTTTACTCTTGCCTGTCATTCTTCCTGCATAGATTCATAATGATAATCTTTACCTTCTGAATACCAGAAGAGAATTGTGACCACGTGACCAAAAAAGTCCAAATGTCTATTTACCGACTAAATGCCATTTTCACACATGGATTTAACTTTATACACATCTTTGTGTCATATATATTCATATGGAAGTGTAACACCCATCATGACTATTGGCCACCAAATGCTCCAGGGTTATACAGTAAGTGTGAATATTTCTATTGTGTGATTTAATTGCTGTAATTTCATAACAAAAAGCACAATGTATATATACATGTAATGAAAACATGTAGGCCAAGTACCTAGGACCTGAGGAATGAATGTTGTCAACATTGTTGAAAGCCATTTTGACATGTGTTTAAACAGTATGGGCTACGCACGACATAGGCAATCATAAAAGGATCAAATAATGGCAACTGGCTGACTGAATGAAGTACAACATAAAATATTTAAACAGGGAAATATTAAAATGCACCTACTTTTCTTATAAAAATGACTTGTGTGACTATAATAGTATAATACATTTAAATTTGAAATTACATAAGGTACCACACAGAAAAAAACATCAACTTGATAAATGTACACAGTGAAAGAAAGATGTGGAGTAAATTCACAGCAGCTATCTTGTTTTGTTTAACTTGCTGCAGTGATGCAGAACTGTACTGTGGTCAGCATGCTGAGCAAAAAGATTTGAAACTTTGTACCCTAATGTTAATTTTCTGTTTAATAATGACAAAACTACTTTTAAAAGACTACATTTGAGATTAATGTTGGACAGGTAGCATTCAGTGGGGTTTTCAAACTTACTTGCTGAAAAAGGCCATTTGTTCATTCTAAAAAGTCCAGAAGGGTCATTGGGTACAGATTGCCCAGGATTAGACTACACTCCATTCGACTAAAAATTCAGTCTTAAAGAATTAACAAAGGAAGGTACATAAAAACCACAGAAAAACAACAGTTGAAAAAGTGAGGAGGGTCTGGCATTATTGGTGAAAAGAAAAATCATAGTGAAGCTACCACATGCAGTTAACTGTGTTCTTTCGAAATTATATTAACAGTCCTGACTAACAAGGTAATGTTATTAGGAGGGCCACATGGCAGTGGCAGCTGACAGACCTTGTAGAGGGTCACACAATTCCTAGTACAAGCACAGGGGAGTGGTGGCAGTGGTAAAATAATCAGAGTATTGATAGGTTCACATTAAAGGTTTCTGTGCTTATAGCTGGCTAACATTATAACACTTCTTGTACAATATTACCTCATAAATGTGAGACTAGGAGGGCTGCTGACAAATCAGTGGAAATGTAACTAATCAAAATAAAGAGTGACAGGCTAGACCAGTATATGCAGGGACAAGCCCAAATGCAGCGGAAAACTACATCATGAGATCATTGGGAGTAAGTAAAAACAGATGTTTTGGAGACAACAACCCAAACAATGTTCTAGAAAATGCTGAAATACTTCACAGAGCTGAGGTGAATTGTAGAGTCTGGTGACAATTCCCTATTCCCAACATATGATTTATTTATTTTTTTACAGCACCTTTAATTATATTGACAAATAAATAAAGTGTACTTTAAAACATCAGTACATTACAGCCCTCATCCTCCTGGATTTAATTAATGCCTCTTCCAAAAATAATTTCAGTGATGTAGTTATGTAAGTGGCATGATGACTCAGTGATTAATTACAGTGCCTATATTAAAGTACATCACATCTGAAAGAAGCAGAGTTATAGTGGAAAGCTGTTAGTCTGAAGAGCATGTAAAGCCTCAGCTTTCAACATTAAAACTGTAGGAAGTAATCATGTAATGTTAACACCC
The DNA here is from genome assembly GCA_032362345.1 of Sandelia bainsii. NCBI lineage: Eukaryota > Metazoa > Chordata > Actinopteri > Anabantiformes > Anabantidae > Sandelia > Sandelia bainsii. Next base: position 18,474,491 of record JAUMHL010000005.1, read on the forward strand.
AGAATAAATGTTGAAAGTGTGGGAGCTTGGTTTATTGTAAAAGAACTTATCATGTATAAGCCTGAAGAATGCCAAGGACGTAACATTTCGCAGAATTATATTATAATTGATATTGTATGATTTTCTGCTTGGCTGTCTTTTCATCTTAAATCCATATACAGAATAATTATCTTCCATGGTCACAAGCAGACACAATGTCAACTCTTATTTAAGTGACTGAATTCAAATACAAATGTCTCTCGTATGTGGGCAAATCTTATTAGCCTGAATAATCTCATGGTACATCATTGTTTGTGTGAATATGAAATGAATGTCTCAAGCATGCCGGAGAAGAATACTTTCCAAATTTCAATTTCGATATTATTTGTATGACTTGTGCTCAGCTGTGTGTTTGTGAATACTGTTGACAAAAAGGATGAATGCTACAGTACCAAGAATTACTTTCCATGGAAGAATTACAATTTCCATTTCCAAAAAGTTCAAATAAGAGTCACTGAGAAATTTGTTTCCTTTTATCAATTTAGCATCTCCAGGCTGTATCATAATTTATACATCAAAGGATTGTTTCTTGTTTATCTGCCCACTTATTGCCCCTGTATTCACCAATGCGGAGCAAACTGGGAGGTGATCAAATTATCAGATTATGGCCTTATTATGGCTCAGATTTTGTTAAATGCTTACCATGAATGTCTGAGAGCACTGTATGTTTAACTGATGTTTTTTGTATGTGGATTATGTGTATGTACTGTGTATTATTATTTTTTTATTATTTTAATTTCCTTTTCCTACAAAGGTGATGTGACTTGTAAGCACATGCGGGCTGGGCACCTTGGGGTGTATGACATGTAAATAAAGTAATACAAATACACACTCAGGGAAAATGCACATACAAATAAATGTGCAATTTAATGACCGCAGGCTGGAAAAAATGGTTAGTTATATACTTTGTTGTTAAAAAGAATTGGAATTGCAGTTGGAATTGGGGTATCCTTCAACAATTTTCAAACCATCAAATAAGCCATCCATGTCCCCTTTATAAGTAAGAGACTAATGGACAAAACAGTTTTTGTGTAGGAAGTGATACAAATATATACACATGCCAAATATGATTTAACAGAACTCCAATTATATTGTCAAAAGGCACATGGTTTTTAAGTTGAATCTGAAGACACTTCCCTGTCACATTATGACTCACTTTCAGTGAGTCATAATTTGCACAAAATTGTTTTACAGACATTGACGTCAGAGCAGTTTGGCCTTTAGTGACACATAGTAAGTGGAAATATTTTCTGTAATATTTGTGTTATGTATCTAATTTGTTGTTTAAGTGGTATACATAATTAAATACACTCACAGGTCACCATAACAATCACATGAATGTGACACAAAATATACTGTGATAATGCTGAAAAATGGGTTTGAAGTTTAACATTAAGAAAAGATGCGACCTGAAAATCTCTGCAGAAAGAAAATATATAGCTGTTTTAGACACACCTGATATCTGTGTCTGTCTGGGTTTGGTGCTGAGTACAATGGGTTTTTTAGAGCACTTTCACAGAAAACAACTGACGACTACAGCCACTAGTCAACACTATGAAATCAGTGAGAGTGAATCAAATAGTGCCAGGACGTTTATGTGTTGTTTCCTCTCTCTGGGTGCAAGCTTCAATGTATTGAGTATTTGGAGTTAACTTAAGAAATCAATTAAGTTATGTATTATTCTTTTCTAAATAAAAATCTACCAACTGCTAAATAGCGATTTATGTTCTAGCCTCTTATGACAGTAGCAGCTTAGTCTTAAAGTATTTAAATCAAAATGCAAAACAACAAAAAACAAACAGGCACTAAAAAAATTTGTAACATATCCAAACTCAACTCAGTAGTAATATCCACAGAATAACAAGCTAACAAGCGCTGACTCTACAGTTTGACTCTGGTGTATGAATGAATGTAGCAAGCTCAGCTTGCATGGGACGTGTCGAGGGCAGCAAGGGCGAGAGCTGCAGCAGTAAAGTTATGGGCTGACAACTAAAGAATGAGCTGGAATTTGCTATAAAGCTCAGTAAAGCAAATTTAAGGGTAATATTTCTTTTCAAGTTCATGACTATAAGTGAACTCACACACATTCACTCATTGTTTTCACATTATCATTTGATACATCAGAACTATAAAATACTGGTCATAGTTTTACAGTTGTATTTTTATCTGTACATAGATCTGTCCTATGAAAGGCCTAAAAGTGAAGGAGACTAATCTCAATATAGGATTCTATATAATGCTTTTTGTGACTGTCTGTTCTTTGTGTGTCCTTTACTAACTAATGGCATAAAAACAGCATAGTCCACCTGTCAGAGGGGTCTGTTTTTAGCCCCAAATTTACGATACAGGTGCGGTGGTCAAAACATTTGTCTTGCTCCCAATGAAACTCGTTATCTTCTGGCCTTGTGTCAGCACTGTGGGCCAACTAGAGAGGACCCAAAGCTTGTTTTACCCAATTCATTATTACAGTGTGTTGCACAAGCCATGGCAACATACATAGAATAATTCTTTTGATAAAGAAACCCATTCAAAGTAGCCTCTTAAAAGTCTCATTCATTTACCTTTATTTCTAAAGTTGTTTAAATCAAATTACACAAAAATCAATGGACAAGAAACAGTAAAAGGCTGTGCATTTCTTGGTGATTGTAGCAGGGTAATAAGGTTAACCACTGTAGCAAGGTTAAACGATAAGATTTTTTTCTCCAATATCTGTTGTGTATCCACAGCTATTATTATAGCTGGCTACATTATTGCATCTGCACATTATTGCATCAGAAGACTGCTGATATCATAAATGTAACTAATCAAATTAGTCAGTGACAGGTTATATAAATATATGCAGGGACAAACCCCAAATGCAAGTTTTGGGAAATACAACCCAAACAATGCGCTGGTAGATGCTGAAATGCTCGACAAAGCTGAGGTGAAGTTTAGAGTCTGGTGACCATTATTGTTAGTTACTGCGAATAACCCTTTGCATATACACATATTCATTTTTTATTTTTTCTCAGTTATTGCACCATATTTAAATAAATCCAAAGATAAATAAAGTGTAGTTTATATCACAAATAAATCAAACATTATACCATCACAAGGGTTTCTTGTATTGCACAAGCCATGGCAACATACATGGTATAAAAGATTTAGCCTGATGTGCCTTCTGTGTTTTCATAAATAAACCAAATAGCCTCTTAAAAGTCTCAGTCGTTTGACTTTATTTCTACAGTCTTTCAAACCAAATTACACAGAAATCAATGGACAATAAACTGTAAAAAGCTGTGCATTTCCTGGTGATTGGAGCAAGGGAATAAGGTCAACCACTCTAGCAAGGTTAAATGATAAGATCTTTCCTGCAAACACCGCTGGAAAAACACAGCTTACCTTGTAATACCTCATTGTTTCCAAAGGGCCAGCCTATCATCAAAAATGATCTACTTCAAGATGACAGGCAATGTTTCTTGGTTAACCATCTTGTATGTGTGTGTCTAGGTATGTTTATGGTCCTCTTTTATCCAAAATCTCCCACTGATGAAGAACATGCACTGGAAACATTAATGAATTCAATTCCTTTGATAAACATTTTGGATGAACTCGAATTGTGCCTGTACTAACTAAAACATCTACATTTATTTCATCCCTTACAGCTACACCGCAGTTGCAATGCCAATGCTGTACAACACTCGCTACAGCTCCAGGAGACGGGTCACAGTAATGATCTCTGTGGTGTGGGTACTGTCTTTTGCCATATCATGTCCCCTGTTATTTGGCCTAAATAACACAGGTAAGAGAGTATGATACATACCTGCTCTCCTGTCTGTGATACAAAGATGTTTTTTTCATTATGGGTGACAACAGTGGTGGAAAAAAGTTTTATCCACTTACCCACGCCAGTAAACGATTACTTAATACTGGCATAAAACTACCTTTAGCAGTTAGGCCCTTTGGTTGCTTAGCCCAAAGAACAGGGGCTTTTACGGAGGATTACAGTTAAATCAGGTTCTGATTAAGGTCTTTTTAGAACGTGCAGACTTGTTACTGGCCAGCTCCTGTGGCTTGCATCCTGTCACTTTGAAGGTCTGCTATCCCTTTGAGTGTTTGATGCACTCAGATATTTGGATTTGTGAGCCCCACAACTGCTTTCAAGTGAACAGCGAGTGCAGATCTAGCCATGCTGCAGGAAGCAATGAAACAATCCAGATTTAATCTTCAACTATTGCAATGTTAACATTTTTTGTTGATGTTTAAAATATTGCTCAGATCATGACAACCACAGATTTGTGCACTGTATCTACGCTTTTATGCCAGAGCATTCAACAGTGCCTCTCATTCACACCTTTCTCATACACTACTGCACAGAAAGCCACAAATTCATATGTATGAAAATGAGAGTGCACTATCTAAATAGGTAGTGCACACCCAAGGAGAAACGTGTTCAAGGACTCTTCAACATATAGACACTGAATCAAAATTAAAGAGGTATTTCAGCAGTTTAGTATCTAAAACCCATAATGTCCCTGAGCTTACCAGTAAAAGATTAATAGAAATAATTGTTAAAACTGAAGACGTTGTTGATATCCTGACTTATAGTCTAATATGGATATAAGTGGGTATATAATAAGTTTCACTTCAAAACTTTAGATTCTACATTTGCCATAATACCCACATTTATGAAACACCTACAGTTTTAAAATCATAATCAGAAAGATGCTTATTGGCATGGTTAACCGTAGGTTAACTAGTTTTCATATATAGGCAATTTGTCTCGGTGATGTGGTGGAAAACTAGTTACAGGGTCTATACAAAATTGGAGACAATACCACAAAACAAAGGCTTTCTGTTAAAAAGTACTAGAAGTACTCCACCTGGAAAGTAAACTGAATTTCATATGTAAAATTGAGCTTCCTCTTTACTGGATGATCTTTTACCTTCTGAGCTACCCTGACATGTGAAGAAATACAGTTGGTAAAATGAACCACACAATTACTGTGACATCTACAGCATATCCATGATGACTAGGTTATTATCTGTGCCTTTATAGTAATGACAATTAGCTAATCTGAAGCTGCCTTTAGGGTCTAAAGTTTGTTTGGTCTGTTTAGGTACAGAGTCTAGGAGCTGGACACTCTGTACAGCTCTGTCCAAAGGCCTGTCACCCCACTGTGTGCTCTGGTGTGCAGTCAGTGATGCAGCTTGGGACAGGTTTGGCTGGACTTAAAGTAAATCAGTAAGATCTAAAAGTAGGAAGCAACCAGTGCAGAGTCCAAACTTGGAGTGATATGATCTCTACAGGTGGCACCAGATAGAAGCCATATGGCAGCATTGTGAATACACAGTAAAGGAATTACCTCCAAGTGAGGGGAGCGTAGAAGTTACATATTTTCAACAGATTAAAATCAAAGAGCAACATAGTTCATAGCTACAGGTTAAAGCCAAATTAAGTTCTAGATTTTACTGTTTTCCAAGAGCCACCATGACAAAGACACAACAGAACTACACACACACAAACACACAAGATTTTGGACAGAACATAAGATGCAGTCTGAGGCCTTTATTGCCCCTGTGCTTATTTTCACAGCTACTCGTGATGAGTCTCTCTGTGTGATTGCCAATCCAGCCTTTGTGGTATACTCTTCCATCGTATCCTTCTATGTTCCCTTCATCATCACTCTGCTGGTTTATGTGCAAATTTATGTGGTACTGAGGAAGCGCAGAAAACGTGTAAACACAAAACCAAAGCAGCGTGTCTGTCAGGCTGCTGAACCTGACATGGCTACTTCATTAAAGGTGAGCTGCTGGAGCCATATGGCTTCAGTGTGAAGACTGATACTTATTTACACTTTTGTTATACCAGAGCTCTGAATATTTTTCACTGATGTCAGACCATGAAAAATCTCTTCAGTTTATTTTTTTATTTATGAAAATGAATAACACATTTTTTCTTAAATTATAGTTCACAATTTTCTGCAAAGTAATTGTATCATATAAAAGTATACCTCATAAATGAGAAAAAAAGAAGTGGATTTATTTGACTGAAAGGTAACTAAGGCATTTTATGTGGTTTACTCCCTATACTATCTAAATGAAATGCTTCAGTGTCAAATGCAATCACACGACACTAATTATGTAGGCCCTCAAATGACCTTTAGGTCTTGGTTATTGATTTTACCAACACAGTTAAACTCAGTGGGCTCTGCACTGGAAGCCAAGTAATGCTTTTCATACAGTGTGTTACATTACCAATGTCCATGCATACATAGCTTTACCGTGTGATTTGGATTACTATATAATTTAATGATCTGTGAAGTCATTATGCAGCAGCATACTGACAAATTACTCTAGGTTAATAATCGAGTAAAAGAACATAATTTAAGTAAAGTCACTTATACTGATAACTATTGGACGGGTTTGTTTGATCTTACGAAGTAATGTCAGTACACATTTTTTACAGTGAAGCTGCAGATCAAATTATTGCTAAACAGCCTTTCTGTACCAGAGCTCGATGTAGCCTCATTTGACCTATTAGGCAGTGGAACCTGTGCTTAGAAAGCCCTTTTGTCAGTTGTGCTTTGACACTGTACCCTTTTCTTGCTTGACACAGCTGCTTTTGTTTCAGGATAAGTGCACTCATCCAGAGGAGGTGAGGTTGTGCACCATGATTGTTAAATCTAATGGGAATTTTCCTGTCAACAAGAAGAAAGTGGTGTGTGTTCTTTTTGTTCTTTGGTGTTTTTTTATGTCAACCACTGTACAATAACCTAAATGAAAAATGACTTAATGACTCTTAATCCATGTTTTTATTTTGCTCATGTTGAACATACTCAGATATTCATTAAAGATGTAGTCACTGAGGGGGAAGATCTTGAGTTGGACGAGCTGAACAACAGTGGCAGCAGCCAAAAAGAGAAGCAGCAGCGACAGTGTGCTCTTGGAGACACTCCGGCCACAAGCCACCAGCTACTGATGTCCAAAGCCAACACTAGCCCCACCTCTGCACCTCCTACACCCCCTGAGGAGGGCCAGAAAGCAGAAAAAAATGGAGATCCTACCAAGGAGGGCCTGGGGGATCCAGTGCCCATTGTGGCCAAAGCCTTCCAGACTCAGGCCTTACCTAATGGCAAGACTCAGACTTCAGTGAAAACCATGAGCAAGAGGAAGATTTCTCAGCAGAAGGAGAAGAAGGCCACTCAGATGTTAGCCATTGTTCTTGGTAAGCTGATTTGCTTTTTACTGAATATTTCATTCAAATTTGGTTTAAATAATTTACTATTAGTTATATTGGAGTTAAAGCAAATGTTCTTTAATGTGAATATACACATCAAAGTGGAGCTAACACTGAAACATTAGCATTCAAGCATCAAACTAACGGGGGAACTGTGCTTAAATTCATCAAGACCAAATATTTGTTTATGTTAAACGGTCTGCACTTACATAGCTATAAGTATGATAAGATATATGTCCTAATTTACCACAAGCTAACCTAGTGTACATTTTGAAAAGTCTTCTGCACAAGCTCACACCTATCTTAGGTGCTTCTGCATGTATTTTATTTGCATCTGAAATTTTTTTAGGACCAAAAACAGAGCTTGACAGCAAATCAAGCAGTGATGCAACAAAAAGAAATCATTCTGATACTTGTGTTTTTGAGTTCAACTCCTCTGTTTGCCACTCATATTTTGGTGTCTCATGTAAGAGCACCCTTGCTCTTCAATATCCTCTTTTTTTTCTTCACTCTTTTTCTAATATTTCCATTTTTTTTGTATCTCCTCAGGTGTATTCATCATATGTTGGCTGCCATTTTTCATTACACATATCTTAAACACCCACTGCACAAAATGCAAGGTTCCTGCTGAGGTGTATAATGCTTTCACTTGGCTGGGTTACGTCAATAGTGCCGTAAATCCCATCATATACACCACGTTTAATGTTGAGTTCAGAAAGGCATTCATTAAGATTTTGCACTGCTGAACAGCAACATCACTTGTCTGATCAGACTGAGGGAGGAGTGATGAATAAAAGCATCTCTTCTGGCAAATACCTCATCCTTCTAAGGAAAACGCACCACAGGGGGAAACTGCAATCTGATTTTTAAAGTTGTGGAGCTGAGTGACTGAAAACTGACAATATCTTGCTGAAAGACATGTTGGCTCTATATGTGAATTGTTTGTGGAGTCTTGTTCTCCAAATTACTGAATGTAAAACAAGAAATGTCTGTAATAATGACCTGTTTCATGGAGAAAAGAAAAATGTAACATTGTTCTCTAAAATCATTGTGCTTGTCATGTAAGGAGCCATCTGTATACAACACACATACAAGTTGCAAACTGCTATTATATGTGCGTGCTTTATGTTTTCATGACAGAAATTTTCTGCAAATCATATAAATATCAAGTCAGTGTTCATTGCAGTGTTAAAATTGATACATAAACTCTTAATCTTAATACCTACCACTGATTAGAATGTGTATTAAAGACAAGAGACATTTTACTTGCTGTATAATGTGGCAATGGCAACATCCACATATTTGCAATTTTATAAATTGAAAATTCATATTATTGTTTTCTGTACATAGTTTTCTTAACATACTGTTATTATATGCCTGCAATGGAAATGTGATGCATGCTCACTGCTTCCCTACTTGACTTCTCATAAAATGTATGTTTAACAAAAAAGACTACAAAAGATGTCCAATAAAGGAAGTTACAAGACACAAAAATGCCACATTAATATCAGTGTTCACTGTGTTTATACAGATACAGTTATAAAAATGTAATTATTCAGCAGCCTCTTTCTTATTCCCAGGATTGATCTGCAGTTGAGTAATGTTGTTTATTGGAAGTAACATAAATGACTGCTGCAGTGGAGTTGTTCCATGGCAAACTAATGACCTGTATGTGGACAATGAAGCTCACAGCTCTAATCAAGACAATGTGTGCAACCCCTGAAGCATCTCCCCCAGGCCTTTGCTAATAAAGAATGAGGTGAACATGGCAAAATGGAAATAATAGCAATACATCTGTGTGTTTTGGGTAACAAATCCTGCATTAGTTTCAGTTTAACAATAAAGATATTGTCATCTACAACGATATGAATGGTTGTGGATCAGGAGGTAGAGCAGGTTGCCTACTAACTACAGGTTCCCTAGCTTTTCCTGTGCAATGTGTCACTGGGCAAGACACTGAACCCCAAGTTACTCCAGTGCTCGACATTTCAGCTATACTGTCATTGGTGTGTCCTCAATTTCCCAACAGGAAATGTTTTGACTAGTATCAGCCACAGAGTACTATAGCTTAAGCGAAAGTCCCCAACTTAGTAATTATTAGGCTATATATATAAATATAGACTATGAAAGCAAGTTTGCAAAAAGTGGATTTTTTTTTGGTGGAATATTTGTGGGGAAACAGTGTGCAAAACACATGTGCATCTTTCTTCTTCCCAAAGACTTACCGTAGCATGCTCCTTTTAAAATTTGTTTACTTTTAGAAAAAGTCCAACTCTATAAGAATAAACTCACTCATGTATCATTCAGTGGCTCACTCCCTCTATGTTGATGATGCATGCTAAAATAGCAGGAAAATCAAGATTCAAAGATTCATATCTAACTTATAAAATCAAAATAAAACCCAGACTGGTCTGAGTATGCCACAACTTTTAAGCTAATGCTAAATCACCCTTTACTGGACTGATATTGTGTGTATGACTTTATTCCTTTGAATGTTCATTGAGTGATTTTGTAAATTTTGTCATTTTTTGCATAATATTTTGGATTTGTGATAAATTTCCTGTATACACAATTACGCAACAGTTGTCATAGTATTGCTCAAATTTATTGAGTCTAGCTTTCAAACGTGCCCCGTGGTTGTTGTCATGAGACTGAGACTATTTCTGCGATGACACACACCTGTGTGAGTCAGTCTGATGCACACCCTCTGTATCTGATGATGAGCTAGTACAGGCTTAAAATACTACACTATTTCTAAATGTAATAAAGTTATTTTTTAAAGGGAGCAGTGTTGCAAGCCTTTGGGATATAGAATAGTTGTGGGAGCCATGGTTTGTCACCAACTAGTGGTATACAGTATACTGTATGTGTGCATATGTGTGAGTGTATTGAGAAGCTGAAACATTTTAATTGGTAATGGTCATTTTGTTGTTTGTAATGAAGAAAAAATGTAATGGAAAAAAATCCAAATTTACACATGAAAATAAAGCTTTGAAAATTTATTTTACAATCCGTTAAGTGTCATGTTATAATAGAGTTATAATACATTGTACAGTCTTGATGGACATAAAACAGCTTTAGACAAAGAATGATGGCGTAATTCTTTTGTTGTGGTTATGAATTGCAGCCTTCGGTGAGTAGCTGACATCACTAATACTCTTTGTGATGACCTAAGACCAAAGACAGTCTAGCATTGCATCATTTCAGGAAGAAGAATCAAGAAAGAATCATTACAGCCAGCTGCAGTAACATGCACGGCATAAACTAGCAACAACAACAAGATATTAAAGTTCCTGTTCTACTGTTAGCAATCACAACCCCAGTAACAAATACGACAGAATAAAAAGTTTCTTTGTTTTATAAGGCAATTCATCATTCCTTGTGAGTGCTGCTGCTGCTGCTGGCAGGATACTGGATACAGCAAATGCAGAGATTGCCTGTTTTTGTGCTGTGGTGTTGTATATCGAAAGTAACTATATTATTTTATGTTGATCAATTCATGTCAGAACTCCTGACAGATTTCTCAAAGGCCACAACGTTAAACTACAAACACAGAAACACAATGTAAAACTGACTACGGATTAGGGATTATAAAACACTGATTTAGTCCATATTTCTATATTGTTTGAGGTAGGAGATGTTGAAAAGTGATTAAAGATTAAAGAGACTGTTTCGTATTTGACTATTTGGAAATAGATTATTTGCTTTCTTGCTGAGAATTAGCAGAGAAGATACAGTAGATAACAAATCTGTGCTGCGAATCTTAGTATTAGCAGCTTAGCATAAATACAGGAAATAGGTCAAGCAGAGAGCCTAGCTCTGCCCAAAGCAAAGCCAAAACAATTCACTCGCAAAGCTTAATATTTACCATATTATGTCTTACCAAGATGAAATGTGTAATGTAAAAAACAAGTTACACTGTACTTGATTATTTCATGGCCAGAAAATTAGATAAATTAGTTATCAGTTATTGAGCTTTAGAGATGCTGGATTGAAAAATTGGTTATTGTGAGTCAGGTTTTCCTGTTTAGTTACACATGCCAACTGGCACTAGCCATATTCAAAGGACATATATTTCCCAATATGACAAACCATTTCTTTAACTAAACACACGTATTTGAAAAAGTGTAGTTGAGATGAAGATTAATTCTCGTTAACTCTAAACTACGTAGCAACCTTGCTTCACTGCTCAGTAACAACCACTAAGAGCATACAAGGAATACAAAGTGCAAAGAGAGGTTAAATAATTTATTTTAGCTCAAACTCTAATGTTTTAATGGCTGCTTAACATCTGGCCAAATACTAATGTCCATTAAGTACCAATGTATGTACTGTATGCTTAATGGACTTGCACCATCTCAAAGTGCATTTGGATTCTGTTTTCTCTCCAGCAAACACTATCAGAGCAAAGATGTTATAAAAAGTTTTTGATGACAAAAAACTAATTTCTACTAACATAGCTAATGAAGTGACCTTGTTTCACATATCTCTCTCTATATATAAAAAACATTTGTCTGAAACATGTGTTAGAGCTACAGGATTTTGAGTCTGTTTCGCAAAGATCTCTTTAAGATCCATGTGTATTTTACCAGTTATACTGTAAATGGATCATAGCATTCCCATAATAAAATCCCTTGGGGGAATTTCTGAGACAACAAACTGGACACAGCAGCAATTATGTCTAACACATTCTCTGTGTTGGTACTGTTCCTGTTTTCATAATAGCTACTAAATCATTTTAATTACCAGCTGCACTGATAAACAATTTGTAAAAGTAAAACAATTTATTAATTTTCTTTTTTCTGGCTGGTCAATTATCATACATTGCAAAAATCTATAGTATAGCTTTGAAGGATAGGTGTAATAAGTAGGTAAATGTCATTGGCATGTACATGAATTTAGTATCAGTGAAAAAAAACCCTGAATTGCATCTGAAGTTATGAATAATTGAGAGCTTGTTAGCATAAACACAGTAAATGCAAAATGGCCACACATATATGAACACGGTAGTAGGTTATTTTTCACAACACAGAAGAGCTTAAATTGTAATGGTTTGTGTAAGCGTTCTTTTTTGTCATTCAGTAAACAGCCATAGTTCTGAGTCCTCTTTTATCATTGTTGCTGCAGGGCAGCACCATGTTTCTGATTCAATTTCTGATTGCATCAGGGGAAATCTCTGAATGCTGGCCAGCATGTCCCCAGTTCTACCCTTTCTATAGCCACCTAGGACTTCAGTTCATGCACACTGATGTACTGAAGCTCCGTTCTGCTTCAGTATTACCCACAACACAGTACACACTCTGAGCTCAACATATGCACACACCATTTCTCCCTGCCAATCTCTGGACTGTCTCTTAATACCACAACTGAAATAACACATTACCAAGGAGTGGTCACATGATTTATGATGTTACACACTGTGTCATCAATTATCCCATGAGAAATATCAACAATGATGTCAATAGCAATCCAGGTAACCTTGACTGCCAGCTGTGCATGGAGGGAGATGCTGCAGCATGAAACACATGGTCTCTGAGGAGAAACTTCCTTATGTCTGTCTTCTCTTTCTCTTCCCCCTTCAATCTCCAGTGGGTGTTTTTACCTCATCACCTCTATGAAGACTCTGGCTATGCAGAGCTTCATGACAGACATGCCCAAAAATAGACTCAGGTTGGAGTGTTGAAACAGAAGTGGGGTTGTGTGTACTGTTCACTCACCAGAGAGTCACATAATTAAGTGAGTCATCATAGTTTTCCTGATATATTATAACTGTCTTATATGCACCAAGTCCTTAAGTGTGACTACTGCTGGGCCATCAACCTGAAGCATTTATTCTCTGCTTAGACCCTGAATACTGTGTGTTCAGTGAGACAAAATGATAATACTATTAAGAGAAAATTACAAGTTATCCAAAGCCAAGGAGTTACAAACACTTGTTGTGCCTGCTCAAGAGGAAATGGAAAATACACTTTCATTGTTTGTTTTCTGAGACGTTCAGTTAATTTTGAGTCCTTCATCAGATCTACATTTTGTGAAATCCACTCACTGTTGTTAAAATTGTTATTGCAGTTGATGTTGTTTTTAATGGTATTTGTACATGCGGTTTGTAAGAAATACCACTAAGTGCTCACTGGTACTGCATTAACCTAATGCATATCTACACTTGCTTTGGCTTTCGGTCACAGAGGGTTAAAGTACTCTTTTGATTTATTGAGCTCTGTCTATTTCCAAAAGACAATTTTAATATAGTTCTCTATGAAATTACAAATATATTTCTGAGGTTGTTTTCGGGTATTTCTAAACCTGTCTCTTCTAAAATGCTGAGATACGTGAAACATGCTGAACACTGGACTTCAATTTAATTATATGGTTTTATATACTGTAAGAATCAAGTTGTGTCAATGTTTAATATGGTTGTTCATGCATTTTTAGTGTAAAATGTTGGTTATCTGTTCATACAATCATTTTATCCCGTATGAAAAAGGGAAAACAAAAAAGTACTGGTTTTTGTCTGTAACATAAAATGAAAAAAAAAAATTTCCTAGTTTTCTTCTTGAAAAGTGGGCATAAAACCAAAATCAACTGTTGTTTGTGTTTTATGTTTTGTGGCACGCCCTTTACGGAATTCATCACTGATCATTAGGCTATGATAGGCTATACGTGTTAGGTGACTTATGTTCTTTTGTTTGTTTTTGTGACAGGAAGAAGAACTCAAGAAGAACTCAGAATAAAACACAGTTTTCATTTAAGGATTCAGCCAATGCACCACCTGTGAGCTTCTGACACTGTGTGTCATCATTTCCATGACCACCACATTTACTGTATTAGAACCAAGAACTCAGAAGTGGGCTCCTCACTTCAAAAGATAATGGAATAGCATTAGAATTGTAGTATCTATTAGTTTCATTTATGTAAGTATTACCATTGTTAGAATATGAATTATTTATTATAACACAGTGTTGCTAGTGAAGCACTCCATTAGTCTGCCCACATTTACTGTTAAGGGGCTGATTTGGAATTTGAAGATGGCCTGTTTGAAGCACAGCAGCAACTGTTCTCTTATCATCATTCAGGCTCCAATGAGACACTCACAACAGTCTGATCAGCTCTTATCATGACCTTTTAGAAAAACGTGTTTTTGCACTGGCTATCCAACAGTTTGAGAACCCCTTCAGGATATCAACAATAATTAAATCATTGCATTCATTTTGATGTTTAATTAAATGCCTGTTAAATGAATGAATATTCTCTCTCTTGTCACAGCTCTTGACTAAAGCAATTATTGCTTCAAACATAGCCTTAACTTCATGATTTTCATACATAACTTGATTTTTTTAACTGGATAAAACAGATACAATGGGGGGATAACAAAGAGATGATGCTTGGGCACTCCTATTTTCAATAATGTCAATCATGACTACCCTTACGAAAAAGAAGTATATTCAAGTATACCATTAGTAAACTCCTTTTAAACTAAAAATAAGCAAGTATATTTTTAGTTTACTTTTATGTACTTATCAGAGAGAGAGAGAGAGAGACAAAATTACATTTAAGTACACTTAAAATATACTGACAGATATACAGAAAAGTCTAAGTATATTTGGCATATACCTGTATTTATACTTACAGGTATACCCAGCATGGCTTTCAGTGGTTTAATTTTGTGAACAAACAACTATGATATATAATTTTAAAAATTCTCCACTCGCCCCCCTGCAAGAGGCCCAGAGGCCTGGGAGTTTGAGGGTCCTGCGCAGTATCTTAGCTGTTCCTAGGATTGTTCTCTTCTGGACAGAGATCTCAGATGTCGTTCCTGGAATCTGTTGGAGCCACTCTCCCAGTTTGGGCGTCACTGCCCC
>JAUMHL010000005.1:18503350-18530443 GCA_032362345.1 Sandelia bainsii
GAAAACACTGGACCTTTTCTGGTATTTTGACCATTTTTCATTTTCTGCAAATAAATGCTCTAAATGACAATATTTGTTATGTTGTCAGCAGTTTATAGAATAAAACAAAAATGTTAATTTTACTTATACATATACCTTTAAATAGCAAAATCAGAGAAACTGATAACTTTGCAGTGGTCACTTAATTTTTTCCAGAGCTGTATATATACAGCAGAGAGTAAGTGTGGATTGTGCACTGAATCAGAAAAAAACAGTGCATTGACTGTGATTGAGCAATTTGGAAAATGCCCCTGGCAACTCACCTGTAAACATCAAAGGTAATTCCTGGAGGATCAGGACACTGAGTGAAAGTCTCTGGAGGAATGTAACTTATGTTTCCTCTTGCTGTCAGATGCTCCATGAACAATTCTTTGCTCATGCCTTCTTCCCAGTGGATTAAACCAAAATCTGAAATCTTAGTAGAAAAACAAGAATTCCTGAGTAGTACAACATTATGATATATTGTTCTGGAGAGCTTTTGGATCTCAAGAGATCACTGTTAGCATCCACATTTTCATCAGCTCTTTTTTTTTTTTACTGAATTTCACAAACCTTGATATGGAGATTATTATCTAGCAGGATGTTGGATGTCTTGAGATTAAGATGGAGTAGTGGAGGATTCATGCTGTGTAGGAAATTCATGCCCATTGAGGTCTCATGAATCATCTGGAACTTCTTTGGCCACATTAAATTGTGACTAGCTAGGAGGTTGCTCAGAGATCCATTACTCATGTATTCCATCACTATGGCAGTTGCTTCATTGCACAATCCATAGATAGACGCAATGTACTTGAATCTTACTTTGATTATGTTGGGTGCCTCTTCTATTATTCTCCTGTGATTAAAAAAGAATACTTGTAAATGAGGGCAAGGGATTTGAAACTTTGACCACTAGAAAACATTAAATTATATGCATTGTAGAAGTGAAAGACCTTGGGAATTTTTGTAAATTCATTATTAGTCTCACCTGTAAAAGTTGTTGGAACAGAAAGTTGTGTCAAAGCATTTTAGGGCACATTTTCCTTGCCAGGGTTTGTACTTGACCTGGTACACTTGACCAAATCTGCATTCTGCCACCTTAATCCAGTCAGTCTCAAAGTCGTCCTTCTTGAAGTTCCTGAACTGTCCCAGGGATCCGACAAAGCAATCCATGAGATCCTCTTTGTCACAAGCCCCTCACAATGCACTCACTCTGTAATAAACAACGTATATCCTCCAGAACAACATCGATCAGTGGCACAGCAGGAGTTTTAGTCACACACAGGAAATTAGAAATTTGTAGAACATGAAGTCACACTAAAACCAGTGGCAGCTGACTATGAAAAGCACGCGGTATCATACAGTAGGCAACACTGTTGGCCTGTGGGAGGAGCTGAGGTGTAGAACTTGTTTCTACAGCAATGTTGATAATCCGGTTTTTAGATACCAAGACTGCTGACCTAGTTTTCAGTTTTTCACGAGATACTGACTTATCTTTGTACTGCAATGCCCCAATGGACTCACATCCATCTGAAAGAAAAACTAAGCAATAACCTCAGAAATGTGTAGAATCAGTTGATATGACTGTATTTTTGCTCTGTATATACAGTAAAAGAACTGCTTAAAGAGCCATCCACTTCCATCAAACTGCACTTTAACAACACACTTAACCCCCAGCAGATGCAGTGGAACGGCTCATTGGTCTGTAGTTAAGGAATATGGCAATGCTCTGTAGCACCATTGTGTGTGTACATGTACTTGCGTTACTGATGATGTGGGGACATACACATATTTACACAGTGACAATGTGGGGACATGTCCTCCTTTTGGGGACAAGAACCATGCATCCCAATAGTTGAATTCATTAAAGTTTAGGGTGAAAACTTGTTTAAGAGTTAAGGTTGAGGCAAGTATTCCAAAGAACACATGTCAATGTAAGGTGCTCTGAAGTGATGAACATATGACTAAGTACGTGTGTGAGAGAAAGAATGAGAGGAAAATTGTAAAGCACATTGAGTAAAGTGCTCACATAAATACACACATAACCTTCACAATGTATCAGTCAATACTCTGCTTCATTATATGGATAAAACAAATTAGATGTAACATGTTAATAATTATAATAGAAGTTTTTCACTAGTATGTGAATTTTGTTATCTTTAGACTATTTGTCTCTTTTCCAATTTTCATACTAAGCTAACAAGTATGTATGTATGTATGCTTCATGTTCATGTTTACTACTGTTTGGTTTATTGTTTGTAAACTGTTTAGTGTGGCTCTTTTCAGCAAATTTCCTGTCTGTGATCACTTTATTCTCTAGTAATAATAGTAATAATAATAATAATTCATACTTTATTCCTTTGTGAATTTCTTGTGGACAAGAAATTGTCTTGTCCAGGAACACTTCGACATGTGGCCAAAAATCAAGGGAACCGGAAGTCGAAATACCAACCCTGGGGTTCACAGACAACTGCCTTACCAACGCCACGGTTGCCCCTAAAAGTGATGGTTTGGGCATGATCTGGAGAGTACATTTGAATACTCTCTGGTTTCCCTGTGATTGGGGTAATATGAGATGATCCTAAAGTAAATTGTCTTTCATTAACCAAACTATGGCACAAAAACATTAGGATTATTTTGCTGTTATTACAGAATGTCAGGAAAAAGGCAGAAAGTCAAAAAATAACTTCTTCCAAAAAAGTTTGAAAATATACTCTATTACTGTGTTGGCAAAGCTCAAGCATGCATTATATTTAAATGAATTATTTAGCTGAGTGTGAAAGTAGCCATAGCTGGGCCTCACTACTCTCATAGTAATCACTTACCTTCAGTCTGGCTGATGTTCCCTTCTCTGTTAAAGATGCAGAGAAAACAAAATTGAATTGAACTGATTTGTTTGTGAAGGCTTATTGTTATAAACACATAACAACAAGGAATTCATTCATTTGCATTATACCCGCTGCTGTTGTGTTTGGGAAGACCGTTTTTAGTTCAGATTAGATACTGCCTTGTTCTCTGCTGGAACTGGTCATGCAACTCATTTGGCACACTGTTAATAATTCTATAATTACATGAATTTTAAATTCAGCATTTTTGTAAGCTTTGACTTTACACAGTATCTGTGTAGAGAATGTGAACTGCATCCATTTCATTTTGCAGTGTTTTAAGACATGCACTGCCTTCTTCCTTTACTTCTTTGCTACCCTGGTAGCTAAATGCAGCACTTAACTGCAGCATCCTGGGTTTACCTTTGCTGCATGTCATCCCCCTTCTCTTCTCCGTTGTGTCCTGGCTTAAGCAAGAGGATTAAGGTAAGGTAAGGAATTTCATTCAAGTGATGGGAAAACAAGGATGCCTCTCAGCAAATTCACTTTAATTCTCACCTTGTATTCTTTTTGCTGCTGAATTTATCTGGGGACATTGTAATGTTAAAGAAAGAGGTGAACATGGATATGAACGTTCATATATAATGTGGGTCACTAGTAGGTTTGGCTGTCATATAAATATTTGGGCCATCTCCCTTGGGGTTCTTCATTCTTGCACATAGCACATTTAGACTCAATATGATTCCTGCTGAGAGGATGACGCAAATCTCCACCACACCAAATGTGTGAAACCCTCACCAGGCAACCATTCATTTCTGATCATCTATGTCTTTTCCTAGCTTTTAAAAACTGTAAATATACATTTTATTCATCATGATTTTGGTCCGTAATGTATGCCTCATAGTCAGGTCAGCATTTCTTCTCTGCTCTGGGATGGCTCTTTGTTCAGGCTTTCACTTTTAAAGATTATTTATTAATAAATCCACTTCAGTAGGATCCCCAACCCGTCCTGCATCTTATAAATCTGCTGGCTAAACCTGCAGGATTGAGGGTAGCAGAGGGTGCACATCTGTAGGATGATTTGCATTTAGACTTCTAATCCCATATTCTATGTCTGTGTTGTCACCAGGCTACAGGCACACAAAATGGAAAAATTATGAGGCTTTAGATGATTCCAAATTGATTATTTAGCAGCACATTAATACACTGTACATCATTATGGTGGGTTGTCAAATCTTTTAGCTGAAATATGAGAAAACATGACCAGAATAACTAATAAGGAAACAGGAAAGAGCATTGTCACTAAACAATCAGTTCTGTTGCACTATATTGCAGAGCTCCACTGAAACATATCATGTTTCCTGCATTTTCAGTGTTCTTTTATTTTTATTTAATTCTCTGCAGGTTTCTTAATTTAAAGTGTTGACTTCTTGCAAAACTTTGTTCTCCCAAGCACCCTAACCCTTGAACTCTCTGTGTATTTGCAGGCATGGTAATAGATACATTTAACATGCACTGACAGCAATAGTTTCATGCTTCACTAACTCACATTGTTATTTAGGACAGACTCTGGAGTGATGTTCCAGTGAAAACCAGGCGCTCGTGATCGGATTCCTGATAGACTACCTGAGGGGAGAACTCTGTCTTCAGTGACTGAACCCACAGCTCAGCCATCGCAGCTCAGCCAGTTGTATTAGTAGGCTCTAGCATGCTGGGTGAACTGACTGGCAAGAACCAAAGGCTTTTCCACTGCCCCTCATGTCCTCTAATAACTAACCAGCTCTATTGTCTCTGATCCATATTCTGTGAGCATAGACTGTGCTAAACATAACCAAAGAAAATGAATGAGTGTGCAGGTCTATCTGCTATGTACTGTGGTAAATGGTGGAAATGTAAGCTCTGTTTTTCTGACTGCAACATAAATTGGTTCCTGTGTATATCCCATGCTGGTTGTTTTTTTTTAAATAAAATCCGTATCCTATGCAAATACTTTATCACTTGTCTTTCACTTGGATTATATGCATGCAAAGTACATAAGAGAGAGTCATGGTCTTGTCCCTTGAGACACAGGATGCCTAGGATTACTAGAGGGTAAATCCTACACATTTCCTGGCGAATATATTTCTTATTTTTTGCACTGGTCCAAATCTTTGTGTCATGTAATTTACATACCTCACTTAATATGCAGAATTTGCAGCGGTATCTGTTTAGATATTCCTCAGTATAATGTACATATTTTTAAGATAAACTTTGCATACCGTGCAGAGTTTGATTGAAAGTGGATTCATTCATTTTTTCTCTGAGTCACTGTTCTTACAACAGATGACAGCAAGTGACATTTTGTTTCTAGTAGCAAGCAGCTGTTGTCAAAATGCTCTAGTAATTAAGCCAACATCAAGCTTTTTGTGTTTTTGTAGACTTATTACTGTGTTGTATTTTTTATGCCTAAAGCTCCATTATCTAAGATTTGTCCATGTCCACCATACTGGACGTGTCTCTACTTGTCACATTTGTATAGTACATCAGAGTCTTCTGTGCCTCGCCTATTCCTATATACAGTACATTCATGAGAATTTGTTCTTTACGGAATGATACTACAGGAGATCTGTGTGGTTTGCTCAGGTGAGGAGGACATTCTCATGGGTGTATATTTAGCTACAGCGGAAAACCAGAGAATACTTTGATGTGCTAGACAAACGTTTGAATATAGATGCATTTGAGCGAATGTCGTTAAGTGACATGATACTTCGTTTTGGCCAAACGAAGTATCATGTCACTTAACGACATGGCTGAAAATCCTCTACTGGGCTTTGTTTTCTTTTCTACCTGTGCATAAATTGGCCCCAAGTGCTTCCTGGCAAATGTTTTAGAAGAAGCATGACGCTTGCTGGCCCTTCATTCTTAGTCGGTCAGAACATCAAGCAGGAAATTAACCCTGGCTGCCTGTCAAACAGCTCCCACAGCACCGACTGAACTGTCTTTGACAATATAGCGTCTAATTTCAGTTATGTTAACTGCTACACAACAGAGCAGCTAATATTAGTTTTGGAGGGTTTTGGCAGGATAATCAATGTTGCCAGATCTTAGGAGAGAAACAAGCAACCAGTTCAATGAAAATAAACCCAAAATAAGCAGCTCTAAAAAATTAAAAAATAAAAGCACAGGCAACCTTATAGACATTGTAAGTAGGGTTTTTTTCCACATGGCAGATCAAAATCATGACATTAAATTAAAGTACAGGTAACTGAGTGCTACAGTTCTTTAATGTTTATCACTGCTGGTGTGTTAAACAAGATCAACGTGATGTGCACATATTTCAAACTTACAGAATCTGTAAAGTCTTTGAATCAGCTCATGCTTAAGGACAAACCAGTCTTTTTCACTCTATTTCTCCTGGGCATTATACTTTTTTTCCAGTATGTCACAGCAAACTAGTCAAGGATGAAAGAAAGCTCCCATGGAAACACCATCACTGATGGATCATCAGTTGAACAATTTTGATGTGTTTTGACTTTTGACATTTGACATTTTCACTTTATCAGGCAGGTATAGTGGAGTGTGACAGGAGATAGGGGGCAAGAGGTCTGGCCACTTCACATGATCCCTGTCAAGGTCCAGAATATTACCCCTAAAAACTTTTAGCATTGTTTTTAACAAAAAGTTTTTTCTTCTATTATGCAGACACATTTTAAAATGATAAAAAGAGAAGCCTTGATAAAATCAAGGTTGTTGTTGTCTTCTGTTCACTACACTGTCTAGCTTAGGCTGTAGTTTTGAGTATATATGTTATTATTTAAATTTGAATTGATGAAGATTGTACACAGATTGTAGACAATGTATATTAATACTCTTTTGGTGATTTAACTTAACTACAACAACCATAGCAGAACAGGTTTATTGGCCTTTTTGTGTTTGTTGGTAAATAAAGGTGAGTTTGTGTGCCCACTTATTTTTGAACACTTTGTGTAAACCTTACTAAATTTTGAACAAGCCATGTGTTTCTGTCACTCGCTGCATGACTGTTTATGCGTACAGTACGCTGCTCATGCTATATAGTCACTTTGCACAGGGAGTAGATTCTTGGGGGAATTAAGTCTGTTTTCCATTGAGATGTGTTTCCCCTTACTTTTATCTGAACCAAACCAGTTACCTCTGCTACCAAAACTTGGCATCTAATGTTTACCCCAGTTATGTATTATGAGAAATTGGGTCAAAACATGGTGCAAAATCATTCCTATGAAAGTTGTTCAGTAGTGAATGTGCCAAAAGTAGAGGATGCACACTAGCGACCTCCTCCAGATGTGCCTCTTGGGTTCCCACATACATGAATGGGGATAAAGTAAAATAATTCTATGGCTCAGTTTTCTAGGCTTGTGGTGCCTACAAAATTATACATCCTCCTTTTCGCAATCGTCTACATGAAAAATGCTTTTTGGGTCAGTGTGTGTAACGTGATCAAAATAAATGCTGCAGTAATAAGGTTTGGCCACTACACCAAAATTGCTTCACTGCCGAGTGCAAATCCTGAGGGCTAGTGATGGGTCGTTCACGAACGAGCCGGCTCTAAGAGCCGATGCTTTGTAGAGAGCTGGAAGAGCTGACTCCCGTTGGGGAGAGCCAAATCTTCAGCCACTCTGCTCAGCTCTGCTGAGAATCCATGCAGGCAGGGGCGGGACTTTATTTTGATTGGCACACTATGCGGCCAATCACATGCAAAGACAGACTAGGATCATACCATTGTGTGAAAGAAGGAAGGGGGGCAGACGCTCTGAATACAGTGTAGTGGTACAAGCCAGGTACACGAAGCGATGGAGACACTTAAATGCAAGTGTGTTGGGAAAAAGTGAAGAAATTAACAAAAATTTCTGAATGCCAACTTGCAGTAAAGACTTTTATATAAAGAGTCATAATGTTAAGACTTTGGCCTTTATTTATTTGATTTTTTTTGCTGTGGTTCTGTGTTCAGTTAAGGGTTTGATTAAAATGTTGAATAGTAACAGAATTTTTTTTTTGCAATATATATATAAAAAAAAGCATAAAAAATAAGGCATTTATGAAAAAAACGAATAAAATTGCTTACCAACACACAAACCATTCATAATTGCTAAATTAGGCTAAAATATAAGGCTCAGAGCGATGCTAAATGAAGAGCCATTTGGGAGCCGTAAGAGCCGGCTCTTCTGAAGGGGGGCCAAGCCAAAAGAGCCGAAGCTTTGCAAAGAACCAGACTTCCCATCACTACTGAGGGCCTGATTTATCCTCACTAGTTTGAAAGACTGCTGTCATTCAATTGAATAAGAAATCAATATGTGCTTATTATTGTAGGCTTTTTATGTGGAAAAACTGGATAGAAGACCCTCAGGGAGTGCACCAGTCGGTGGCCACTTAGAGGCTGAAATAAATGTAGTTAATCCTGCTTTAATGTTGATCCGTCACTGGCGATAGTTTGTTTATTCCTGGTATAAGGGGCTAGAGACAACTTTCCACCCAAATGCAACACTAATTGTGCCAAATTTACAAAGAAGAAAATCTCCAAATAAAAAATGCTAATTAATGCACATTTTCATTTCACTACAGTTATCTCAGCGAATCTTAGGATAAACAGTTGGGTTCCGTCAAACTATTGCAGAAGGAGAAAATTGATGAGGTAATTAAAAGCACAGCACACAAATTTGATTTCACCTACCACTAGCTTTACTTTCCTCAGTGAATGTTTGTATATGCAATTTTTTCTTTTTTTTTGCAATAGATATATATTTTTTTATTTGCAGACTTCTCGTAGGTATCTGTTCATGCACATTGGCAATGGACTCAAAACTCATTAAATGAAATGCCTTATTGTAGTTAGTGCTAACTCTTCCCAGCTATTGTTTTTGAACTCTGGAATCTCATCATTGAATTTGTTGTCTTAAGCCCTTGTCAGACATGGGATATGTGACACTGTCACACCCTTCTTTCATTCAGACATAAGACACTTTTACATTCGCGTTCCTCACGGTTTCATTCAAATACAGCTGTGGTAGAGTAAGACCAGAGTTTTCTTACTACAACATTGCGGACGAGTGTGAGTGTGCTGCTGCCCCAGGATACTGTTTGCATGTTATGCTGTTTGGATCGTTCTCCAAAACAGTTGTTTTTAGTTAGCTGGGCTTCTGAATAATGTCTGGGATTAAATCTCAGTTTTTAAAGTATCTCTCAGACTGTGATGTGATATATATAACAAATTCCTACAAGAGTATGTCGAAATCATAATGCCTATCCATTAATATGACTGCATGCAATTCTGACTTTTGCCGTATTGAGAGTGATACATAAATATTAACGGGTCAAACCTATTAAGATTGCCATTGCAATTTTTATGGAAAAGTAAGGGTGCACATTCAGACATGAAGCTGACACTATCAGATGCCATCCAAATAATGGGAAGGAGAGCATGCCTGAAATGGGCTTAATACTGTTTTTACATTCTGTTTCTAGTGGGGGGAAAATTCAAAAGGTAACTACTGTCTTCAACCTTTATTAGATGTGTTTTATCTCTTTGCAAAGCTGTGCAACTACAAGTAAATAGCATTATTATACTAATACACACAGATTCAGGCCACAAGTTAAAAGGATGATTTGAAGGCAGAGTCAGCAATGATGAACAATTTCTCCTTTTTTGTAGAAGAACTAAATTTCAGGATATACTACATTTAATCCGTACTTAGACAGTATTAATGATTCATGATTAATTGATTAATTACACATTTTACATTTACATTACATACATTTACAGTATCATAGTAAGATATCATTCATGCACTAATAAGCTGAAACCAACATTGTAGGGGGTTCTTTTATATTTTCTAGCAATAATAAAGGAGATTGAATTTTCCTGACCCAATGGGATACATTTTGCCTACACAGTCTACCACAGGGGCTCATATAACTGTCAAGCCACAAATACAAAGATCATATTAAACCACTATTAGCAGTATCAATCTCAAAGGTGGATACAAAGAGTATTGATTTGTTACCACTGAGGGAAAATAAAGGGATCAGAGCAGCTTTTCTATTTGGGGGTGGTGTTTATTTCCAGTGAATGGTAATAGACTGCTCTTGGTTAAGTGTGAAATTTGACTGCAACAGCTGTGTCACCTATGAGAAGAGGTGTGAATTGGATTTCTCCTCATCCTCTAGTCTGGCCTATACCGGTTGATACGACTGGCCGCCTCTGCTCTATGGTTAATATGATTGACTGCTCCACTGTCTGCTGACTAATGTAATTGTCTGCAGCTATTTTGCAGAGGATGTGATCAGCGTAATTGGCAGCAGTTCATCCTTGGTCACGGTAGGATCAAGTCACCTCCTGGGCACATACAGCAACAGCAGGCGTGTGGGGGAGCTGCAGAGTGGAGCAGCCAGATCACCCGGCGACGGTAGGCTAGCCACACCAGCAGCAACATAACTGTGACAAGAGAGGAGCTAACCACCATGCCAACAATGACTAGAACCAAGTCCAGCTCTGATGGGTCTGAAAATAAAACAGGGCAATAATCTGACAAGAAGCTGCTGTCATGATTTGTTTGTTTACTGTCCTTGTGGAGAAAGTAGCTGTCCATGATAAATTCACAAAGAGCTATGTACAGGATATTTACACACAAAAAAGACACTTTACAGTGTAGCTCTTTTCCACACATGCTATAGATAAACATGATCATCTCTAATTTCCTGTCCTGCAGCATTTCCCATGTATCCTGTGTTATCACAGATTTTTTGTTTTGAGGCACAGCTAATAATTACCTATCTCCTCCAGGAAGGTAGAATTCTTCTCTTCTTTCAACATAGGACCAAAAGATATACGATTTTTGAGATTGGCAACAATAGCCTCTGGACCCTCTAAAGGAAACGCACTCCTCTGCTGAAGGCACTCCTATAAAAGACAAGGGAAATACAGTATGTAGCATGTGAACATGAAAAATGATAGCGTAGCTAATAAGTAATTAACTTTTTGGAAGAAGGATGATGTTCGTGTTTATCATCAAAGATAACAAAAACAATGCACAGAAATAGTAGTTGAAATAATGCAGGTGCACCTCTCTGATAAAATGTTGAAAATCTGTTTTCCTTTGAGGTTTTTTTTATTGGATAACAGGCCAAAACCAGACACATCTATTTCCTATAAAGTGCTGGAAATAGGATTTTAGGCAACAAGCAACTCTTTCTTTTAACTGAAGCAGCCCACATTTTGGAGCAGTTCAAATAAGGTAGTGGAGGTACAATATAATATACATGTCTAATGTAGCTCCTACGCAAATGAAATGTTCATTGGAAATATGTAGCCTGACGGTAACATGTACCAAGAAAGAAACATCATTTCAAAGGAGGTGGGGAAAAAATACAAATACTCAAAGAAAGTCATGAATTACGTAGAAGAACATGAAAGTTCACACTCTGGGTATGCACATGTTGTAGTCTTGTTTGGGCAATGCATTTTAACATCAGTAAATCAATACCAAACAACATATGATGAATTAAGACTGTCTGCGCCTACAGCAAATAACAAAATAAAAATAACTAAAGAAGAAAGTGCTGGTCTTTGAAATACTGGAAAAGGTGAGGAGTCACTAACTTTTGAGAGAGCCGTAGAAGTGTTCTACAAAGGCAGTCATCAATATTTACAGAGTTTATCCTGGGTTTCACCTCCATCCTCTAACACACACTTGGCAAGTGTTTCAGTTTTTCCCATTAAATTAGAGACTACAGTAAGATTCAACATCCTCTGCTGCTCTGAAAGTGTTCTGTAACTTTGTAAAGACCTTATCTGACCTTCAAAGAGCATGATAACATGACAGATGTTTTAGGCTGTGCGTCTTTTGGCTGTCAGCTGCAGCCTTAGTCATTACGTCTCTCTTTTTGCATTCAGAAAGCGGTTCCTCTATAGCTACGGCAAGATGTTTTAATTATACCACACCCTCCCTTTTCACTTCTAATTAAGGAAAATCTTTTATCCTCTTTCTTGCAAATAATCCTTCCCCTCCTCCTTGTTTTTCTCTCATATTCTGCCATACATTCATTTACCTCTTCTCCAGCTCCTCACTCACCTTGGTCTCCTTATTTGGTCGTCTCCCCAGCCTATTTACATCAGCCTGTTCGCTCCTTGTCTGCCTCCTTGTTTTCACTATGTCACACCCTGTGTCACTAAATTTAAATCACTCTCAGCCGCTCTCATTCTCCCGCATTCATTACACTGCACCACTGCAGTCTTACCCTTTCACAGTCAGAGCGGTTCCTCAGGCAGACACTAAGATCACAGTGTAGGTACACCACTGAGTAATTAATCATTTGGAAGAGACTGATGGTGAAGCTGGCACTGGTTGACACGGTACTGGGCAGCAGTGTGATCCCCACTGGCTCTGCTGCTAACCTGAGGCACCAACACAGACACATAGTCTAACCTTAGCAGAGTTATTTCCTTTGAAAGAAATAGTGAAATGTTTAAAGAAGATTGTTAAAACTCAGAATATCCTGCAGGTGAGTTCTCCATACAGCAATGTTCAGACCAGCTTGTTTTGTTTTTGGTTTGGTGGTTGTTACTATATGTTGTTGTCAGATTGGTATAAGGTATGTATTTTAATTAATTACCTAGACCTACTCAGCATCTAATGAGAGATTTTTTTTATTATGCTCCATTTCAGCATAATATAACAATTTATCCCAGGTGTAAACACTTTTTTATAAGTGTTCCCTTCAGATACACAGTAAAGGCCAACAGTCTGCCTATCCACACATATTTTAGAGACTACACATTTGTACTGCTGCTAAGTGTGCAGGAGTACACTGCATTCTCATCTATCTGAGCGATGCTGGCTCAGAGAGATAACTCCATCACCCAGCAGCAGTCCTCTGTTTACTGAGCTGAGAACATCCAGGTCATAAAAATGTAACCGTAACTCCCCAGGTTGATATGCGATATACTAACACTAAACACGTTTGTAAGCAATGACAGTCTGGCTAAGTTGTTTTATGAGGTTGAAATTTTACATTATTAAATTATGTGTTTTTATAATATTTTGATAATTTGATTTTATTTCTATTTTAAAATCTAGCAATTTTCTACAATTGCCTTAATTTCCTAAAATTCAGCCCAGATGGCTGCATAAAAATCAGTAAATGTACTGTATATTTCCCACTGCGTAACTTCTCTATTTGCTTACTCTGCCTGCCTTGATGTAGTCTTTATACTACAGGAAAACACATTTTCTGAGCTAACTAAATTTGTTTCCGATCTTAATTCATATTTTCCTGTGTACCTGGAGAAAAGGCAGCAGGTGGAGTTAGTGAGGTCAGGCAGGATGGTTGGGGAGAGGCAGCAGGAGGTGACCTCAAGGTTTATCCGGCTGTTGTTGGTCTTCAGGTTGATAATGACTCTGAGGTTTCCCAGCACAGGCACAGTATCACCAGGCTCCACACCTCTCCCCAGGTTCAGATTCATCTCTGCTGTGTAGTTCCCACTGCCACACAGGTCTTCTGAAACTTCTGTCACACTAGCAAGATTCATGTAAATGCAATTTGGAGAAGGAAACAATGGGGCTGAAGAACAAGCTAGAAGACCATACTAGTACTTGTTAGTCATGAAGTAAATTAACAATCACAGACTTAACATTATTGCTTGCATTCATTTGTTTTTGGTTATTTTGCTACAATGAAAATAAACTTTAACTTTGAAACTTCAACTCAATGTTGGTCCATTTAAGAATGCTGTGACAATTCAGAGTAGTTGCCGAACAGTATATTAACTTACATAATATTGCATGTACAGCAGTGCTTCAAACTAAATGCTAACATCAGCATGCAATATGCAATATAGAAGAATACCAACAATACCAATACCAAGATACCATACCAGTAATAATGTATAGCTATTAAATTTATCTCCTACTAGGTTTGATATTCCAACTCCATAACCCACAATTTAGGCAGCAGACAAATAGTTGATTTAGAAGGAATTTTTAGGAAGGATTTTCAGAGCTGTACCTGCTCACAACTGCACTATCATCTGACAACATTAATTTTGCGAAAAAGTAAAGCAGTTTTCTGTGATATCTACTTAATAGCATAACTGGTGCAAAATAACCAATATGGTTCTCTAATTTGTTAATCCATGATTATTAGATGATACTGGAATAATATGTTTACACAATAAAATTACCCAGAGAGATACAGATGAGGTGAGGTCCTTCTCCTGTGTTTCTGTATTGGAAGCTTTGGTTCAGACTCTGGCTCCAGCAGTAACAGCCTGCGTCCAGACTCTTGAACTGCCATCTCTCCTTTAGCCACAACATTCACTGACCTGGTAGCATTTTGTGCTACTAATATCTTGGTTTCAGCTGCTCCCACATTTAATGGTGTTTTTGTATTTTTTTCAGTCAACATAGTCCCCTCAGTGTCTTTTATAGTGGTCAGTCCCATTGCCTCAGGTTGAGATAAAATTACCTCTGTTGCATTAGCCTCTTGAGTTTCAGACGTCTCTTTGCGAGAGTGTCTTTGTGTTGTTTCTTCTACAGTGTGAGCCTGGCCACGTGCCCCACGTGTCTCCAAATCATCTGTTTCAACATGTGCTTTCTGCATTTTTGTTGATGTCTCATCTGTCATACTTTTGGCATTTTTTGTCATAAGCTCATCAACAGTGGGATGGTCATGATCAGATGTACTGGTGGTTGGTGAGAACACTGCATAGATGAGGTTGGCAGCCTGCGGTGTAGCCTTGCCAGGTACAGGACAGTCACTGCTACAGTTGCCATTCTCTGGTTTTGTGTTAGGAGTGTGCATGGCTTTGAAATAATCTCTTCCAGTATTTCCAGCCTGTTTTTTATACATTTTCTCTGCAGCAGTATGATCCATCTCACCTGTTCCAATTGTTTTAGTCTTGCCTGACTTAGCACAACCAAGTGTGCTGCAATTCTTTTTAATAATCCCTGTATGTGGTACAGAATCAGTCATAGCTCTAAGTATTACTTGACTTATTGAGGTCTTTTCAGATAATGTATGCATCATATGTTGGTCTGATTTGTCCACTGTATGTACTGCAGAAGTGCCCTCATGTATAGAGCTCTTTGTTGTGAGAGCTGTTTTGTTGTCTTTAAATGATGAATATTTAATTATTTCAACCATGGTAGGTGTTCTGTCATGTGTCCCTCCAGCTCTGTGGACAGCCTTTAACAAACCTGCTTCCATATGCTGTACAGGGTTAGTAACAGGACGTGTTGTTACCATCACACCAGGTGGTGCACGCTGGCTTTGTTCAGTAGCCTGTGCAGAAATTTCATGCTCAGGCTTCTCTACATTCCGTGTTTCTGATGCATTTTTTCCTTTCACAGCAGTGGTATATTTGCCAGGAGTGGAAGTTGCAAGAGGCTCTCTCAGTGACAAAGACTCAATTTGACTATTGATCTGTACCATACGCTCAGCATGTGCAGCCTGGGAAGACTTTTCAGTAACAACTTGCATCCTCTCACTAGTGGTCAGCTCTGATTTATGAGCTTCTGAGGACATAAGACCATTTATGCTAGCAGTTGGAGACACAAAATCATTGGTTTTAGTAGTGATTATCTGAAATTCAGAAGTAGCATCCAATATCTGGTTGCCAATCTGCTGTGTGAATGTGTTGGGAACCTTAAGGTCACTTCTGAAACTAATGTGTGGAACAGTGATAGCATTGTCTCTCACAGTACCTTGTAATATAGAGGGACCATGGTGCTTTTCAGTTGTTTTTTCTGTATGATAGTTAGCTTCTATTTGGGATATTTCTGGCAGATTATCTGACTCAGTCAATGCAGTGGTTGCAGTTCGATGATTTGTATCAAGCACAAGAATAGCGAAATCATTTGCAACAGGCAGAAAATCCTCATTTATTGCCTGCTCAGTGTTGTGGGTGGTTTGAAGTGCAAACATGATGGGCTTAGTGCTTGTTTCATTATAACCTTCTATCTGCGATAGATGGTCATTGTCCAGGGTCAATTTCACTGTTTTGTTTGCTTCATCTACATTAAACAGGTTATTGTGGTCATTCTCATTAGTGTTTTGTACTGCTAGTTTGTCAGTTTGTGTTATAGACAAAGAGTTGAATTCATCAGCGTTATTAGCATGATGCTTACTCCTTCTAGTTGTTTGTGCTATAAAACTAGAAATGTTCATTTTATCTGTCTTTTCTCTCATTTGCTTTGTCACTGCATCTGAATGTTTTACTGCTGAGCTCACATTTTGCACACTGTAATTTTCCTCAGTTTGATTTGTCTCATCAGCAGTCAGTAACAAGGACTCGGCATGGTCACTTACACTATTTGCAAATTCATCCTCCAAGTTGGCCCTCAAATTTTCTTTCTCTGAGACTGATCTTGTTATCGCTGTCAGGATATAGGTGCCAGGTAAACTGTCACCTCCAAACAGCATGGGATTTAGCATTAGTGACATGTCGCTGAGAGGAAATTGATCGTTTTTTGCTTCAGGGCTCATTGTTGCCATTAAAGTCTGTACAGATCTCTGCCTGTTATCATTAACAGGAGCATGCAAAGCTTCTGAATGGGCTGTCTGCTCTGACAGTTTAAATGAGCATTTCTGGCCTGAAGTCATGTCAGAACAGGAGGGGGAGGAGGACCGACTTATCTCACCAGCAGGCTGCCCTTGGTGAGGCTGCAGCCAGCCTTTGGAGATGTGGGCCTCAGATGACAAGGTTTCATCTGTGATTGGCCTGGTGGATGAATCACTATACATCTGCTGGGGTGGAGCAGGGTTCACTGAAGTAGATATATTTACATCATCAATCAAGTTAGAGGTTAAAGGGTCCTTGACTCTGGATTCAAATATGTGTACTGGTATAGTGTGTTTTGCTTGCTCTCTCTCATTCTTAATCTGTAAAAGTGAATTTGCATTTGAAACTGAAGTACTAAATTTATGCCTATGATTTGAGATGCTGTAAATAATTGATAAACTGAGAGTAGAACTATTTACTGAAACGTGGGGCTGAGCTCTTAGGAACCCTGCTGTGATTGCCAATCGTGGGGTGGTAAGTGACAACACATTACTGATACTGTTTAGTACAGGGTGAGCTGATTTAGTTGTAGTGCTGTGTGGGGGATTTGCTGGCTTCAATGTATCACTAAATCTGGAAGTACTGACTCCAGATGTGTGTTTTGGGACCGTTTTTGGCATGACAGTCACAGAAAATGTAGCTTCAGAAAGTTTGTTCTGAGCGCTTTCTTTAGTAAATGCAGACGTATCTCTGTGCTTTGTAATCATAGCCTCATGGGTAGACAGACAGGGTTTAATCTGTGTGTGTAGCTCTTTGGGAAGAGATGTCATTCTTGATAGTTCTGCGCTCTGAGATCTCAAAGTTGAGTGTAGTTGTCTGTCATTGTTTGTCACGTTGTAGGAAAATGTCTTATTTTTCATTTCCACTATTTGTGCAGTATTTTCCAGATGAATGCCGTTTTGCTCAGTGGCTTCCAACTGTTTAATCAAACTGTGGCAGGAAGAAGAGTTTATAGCAGTGTGGCCTTTGTCTCTGTTAAGTTCTTTAGAATCAGTAGTAGCCCCTAGGGGAACATTTGTCACGTCCTCTCTCCCAATTTCCCTGTTATGTTTAAGGTCTTTCTTGCTCGCTGTTTCCTCTCTTCCAGCCTCTGCTCCTTCCTTTGTCAAACACTCTCTCTGCTTTGCAGCAGCATCTTTGGTGAAATGTTCTATATTTATTTTAGTCACAACTATTCTTTTAATACCTTCTTCATCCCTTACTTCTTCTTGTGTTGGATCTTTGTTTTGTCTCTTTGTTGCGTCCTCCTCTCCTATGGTACCTCCACCTTCCTCTCTACTGGTGTTAGCCTTGTGTTCTTCTATTTTTTGCCCCTCTATGCCAGTTTCTTTATTTATCTCTACTCCAGTATTAATTATCTCTTCTTTTTTCCTGCTTTCAGTCTTATCTGATTTTAATAATCCTTTGTTCTCCAACTTCTCCTCGCTGCTCTCCTCTTCTTTCTGCAACTTTAGTATCTCTTTAGTCTCTTTAATTTCTTCACTCTGCTGGCTCTCTGTCTTGATAATCTCTTCGTCCTGAGTTTCTGCAGCTACAGTCAACACCTGCTCATTTTTATCTCCCAGTTTCAGACTGTGACCAATTTGTGTCTCTCTGCTTAAATCCGTGTTATATTTTGCAAAAGGTTGGTGTGTTGTCACATCAAAAGTCTTCTCCTGAGTGATTTTTGATGGAGTCCGAAAAGCTCTGTTCATTGTCAGTCTGTCAGAGGATGGCTTGCTTGGTAGTGTTGTTAGTGTCAGCGTGGACACGACATCATCAAACTCCTGTCTTGAATCTGAGGAAAACGTCACAGGCCCGTTTTTCCTGGATGTAAAGGTTTGAAATTGTGGTTCTTTCATACCAGGTTTATTTGCAGACCCTGAGGGATAAACAGCAGACTGCTGAACAATGCTTTTTAAAGTGTTAAATGTTTGAGAATTTTGCGTCTCTGTTGTTGCAGATGTAAACTCGATGGCAAAATCCTTTCGTAACAAAGTCAATATGAGCTCTGTGTTCTGAGAGCTTGGTTTAGCAGTTGTTTCGTTCCTCAATACAGAGATCAAAGAAGCAGCTCTTCCTGTCAGTGAATGAGACTCAGAATTTTTGAGTGCAGAAGTGGTTGGCTTACCAAAGCTAAAGGGTACTACTATCCTATGAGCTTCAATCAACCTCATTCTTGCTGTAGGATGTGATGCAGCGCTGTGATCTCTACCTTCTTGAAGAACACTTTTCTGACTGCTGTGGGCAGCTTCGGTAATGACAGGTGTGTTACTTACTGACCCACTGCTGAGGTCCAAAGGTTGGTGTAGGATTAATACATTTTTGAAGTTTGTTGAGAGACTGTGAGAAGAATTACTGAAATGCAATTTTGACTGTGGGTCCCCAGTGCTCACCTTTTCTCCAATTATCTTTTGTACCCTGTTTTTCATTAGTTTCCTCATGGTATAAAGCAACTTTGATGAGTGATCAAGTGCTGGGTTTGTTGAGATTGGTGTCTCTGTGACAAAAGCTTCACCAGGGTAAGTGTTCCTTGATTGTTTCTTAGTGTCTTTTTGTGTGACTGATGATCTTTTATCTGAGAGAAAAGTTTTGATTTTGGTTTTCAAATGACTAGATTGACTAGATTTCATGGTTTTATTAAATAATGAAGAAGAAAATGTTAGATTAGAAAGAAATTGTTGTTGTTCTCTGACACCAAAAGTAGAATGATTGGTATTGTTTTGGTAACTGATGTTTTTGTTCAGTATTTCTTCTTGTTTTCCAAGTAAATTCTGTAATGAGGTTGTAAACTCATTGAAATCTAAGGTGAGCACCGTTGTACTAAGAGAGTCTGAAGAGACGTCAGGTGAAAGCTCAGGCTGAGCCACAGATTCCTCAGTAAACACTGCTCTTCGATCTTTGTGGCAGGTCAAACATAAGTTTGTCACAGCACTTCCATTGAATGAAACTTCTGCTGTATCATTTTGGAAGATGGATTGCACTGTACCAGACAAATACTTGTTTCTTCTCAGAGTTGAAATCCCCTTTTCATCCTTGCCTTGAGCTCGTTTATCATCATTGTCATTCTGCAGTGCAGCCAAGTTATCAATTACATGAGGATGAGATGCAGATAGGACTTGAACTCCTGGTCGTCTGTCAGCAGATGTGAGAGGAATAGAGTCAGTGCTTCTGTGATTCCTGTTATCACGCAGAGTGTGGGGCCAAAGAAAGGATTTGACTGCATCTGTGGACAAACGAACCTCTGACTCAGAGGTGCCATTCATTATTGATTTAAGTGCAGCTTGAGAAGAAGAGAAAACGATCTTCTCATAATTAGAGATCAGTGGGATTTCTGACTTGATGTGAATCCCATTAGCTGCTGGATTGTCTTTCTCTGATGTGAGAGAATTTTGCCTATTTCTGGAAATAAAACCTTCTTTGCTCAATGAAGCAATTACAGTCAATGCTTTTGTCGTTTGTATTCTCTGAAGAGGCGGCGTTGGTCTTGTGTCAAACAAGTTCGTCTCTGGAAACTTGGCAGCCACTGCCACTGCAGTGTGTTGATGTGTATTTTCTGTTGGAAATGCTTCTGTGCCATGACCAATTGTGTTTTCTTTTTTCAAAAGCAGATCTTTTTTGACAGTTGTGCCTTTTGTTTGTTCTGTGTGGTAACCTTGGAAATCTTTTTCTGCCCTGACTACAAAGAAAAAACAACAACATGTCACTCAAATCCCTTTCCCAAAGAGTGTCCTTCCTAAAAACAACCATGTGGAAAGACATAAATTTAAATGAATTAGTATTGTAGATCAATGGTGCACAGTCACATATATTACATTTTAAGATTTAATTAATATGAAATGCAGTATCAATTCAAACATTAAAATTAATACCACTAATTTAAAATGGTTGCTAGCAGTTTTTTCTAAAATGTTTGCATTGGTTGCAAAATTCCACTAGGTTTCATAATCATTTAATTGCAGTATCATATTATTATTTATGAAGATGCACGTAACAGAGGTTCAAATGAAAACCATTCCATAAAGATGGTGTATCAGAAGATCTATTCATATTCAACACATTAACACATTAGCATTCAACACACTAGCTAATTCTGAAGCAATAGGATGTACTATATGTATTTTAACACTGTTCTGATTGAAGAGTACAGTCTGGCCTATACATGTAGATTGATAGATGGGGAAAATAGGGTGTCAAGAAGTTTAAGATCTGTATTGCAGTGTGGGAAAAGAAACTGTGGTGATTTATAGCATCTTACAGAGGGTATGAACTAGAACAGAAGGTGATCTGGATGAGCAGGGTCAGTGTTAGGTGATAAATTAGGATGGTTACCAATTGAGCTGTATTTTTAGCACTTTTTGCACCAACCATTACAATAAAACAAAAATACAATCAGCTGGTAGACTGCGGTATAGGGTAATTATAGTATGTTTTTAAAAAATGCCATTAGTGTTCGTTCAAATTTTAACCTGATTAAAAGAACCTTTTGACATATTTCTGTACATTACTGGAGATGATGTCTCTGTCTGCAGAGCACTGTAATGGCCAGCCAATGACCAGGGTACCTTTAGAGTGAATTTATGCCTCTCTGTCATCAGTGTTTTCTAGTGATCCCACAGTAGCTATTTGCAGCACTGGAACTGATTTATGGTTCAGCATTCACCCGTTGGTTGGCGTAGATTGCACGACCACAATACAGAACAGGTATATTCTACATTATCAGACAGTGTTGTTAATTTTTTATGGTTTTATGTGTAAAACCATATAATAATTATCCTAGCACCAGGACCCACAAAAAAGGTACCCAAGGTAACTAATCACGGTTCTTAGTGTCAGAATTAAAGAAAGGTTTGCAAATGTTTCTTGCAGTACACAACGCATTTTGATTGTTGAAAATTGTTAACTGCAAGAAAATCTATGTCTATATCTCTGTCTATTGCCAAATCTCTACAGGGTAATTTGAAGCCTGTTGTGGCAAATAAAAAGTCAGACAAAAAGTTAATGATGCTGACACCCCTTAGTGTGTGACTGATACCTAAGATAGGAAATAATTTATTCAAATGTTTTCATTGTTAACTGTAGCACTAATAGTAGTTTTCTTACTAATTTAATTTATACAGCTAATTTCAGGTCTCATTGTGTCAGTTGTTAATTTAAATCACAAACAATGAGAGCAATGACAACACTGGTATTAGATAGACAGAATAAATGATCAAATTGAAGGTGAGTGGCAGACCTTCTGAGTGATTTCATTTTTTGACTTCACAAAGAATAAAGCATAAACTGAACTTAAACTCAAAATGTGTCTACTTTAAAGTGTAAATGTCAATTTAAAGCTCTTTACCTGCTATTTGCTATATATTATTATGTTTATGTGAAAAAAGATAATACATTTACATAAATGCTCTAAGTACTTGTGCCAGTGTTTGCAGCATGTATGACCAGGGCTGTAGAGTATACACTAATCAGCCACACATTTAAAACCATATGTTGGTTCTAGTGTTGTAGACATGGGTCTGAACTAAAATTAATGTATTATAATGTATATTCATAATATTCATTTAATACAAATATTTACTAGAAGTGGAACAA
Source organism: Sandelia bainsii (assembly GCA_032362345.1). NCBI lineage: Eukaryota > Metazoa > Chordata > Actinopteri > Anabantiformes > Anabantidae > Sandelia > Sandelia bainsii. The sequence continues at coordinate 18,525,335 of JAUMHL010000005.1, forward strand.
GAAGCATGATAGAAGTTCTTACTTTACCTGACTGTACCTAAAGATAAACTTGATAAAGGAGTACTTACCTGTAAGCAGGAAAAATCCTAGTGAGAGAAAGTAAAGCCTCCTCATCTCTCTAGAGTCCTGTTTACAATAACTCAATCCCATGTGAATACATGTTCTTATAACAGTTTAATCCAACTGAGCAGAAGGTATCAGGTGTTCGCAGACATACACAGATGGTGTCATCCCTTACAAAGGCACTTTTGTGTCCTGCAGTTTATTTATACATGGATTCGATTTCTCTGATTTCTTTATTTTACATGCACTGTAGGTGCAGGACCTGGTCTCAGCTCTTTCTGCTTTCAGATTGTCATGTATTCTTTAATAAAATTGACTGAAATCAACCTGAGGTGTCAGCATCCCTTCTGGGTCCGAAATTGCAACCCTCTTACACACTCGTACACTCGTTGGTCAAACTATGTGAATGATAAATAGTTAATTTTGTTGTTTATCTAGTTAAGCTGAAGAAACCAAGACCTAAACAAGTACATGTGACTCTGCAGTGGAGAGTATACACCAGGGGTCCCCAGTTACTTTTCCCCAGGGCCAAATTCCATTCCATCAATATGCCTGGGGGCCAACTTCCTGACACTACTTGAAATTACTTCTAACTTGACAAAACATATAAAAAATACTTATAACTTTTCTGCAGACAGCATGCCAGAGGGTCAGTTGCACCACATGGCATAATATTGAACTGAGGAGATGCGGTGGTTGGGGGCTTTGGAGCAGTCTGTCATGGGCCATAAAGAAACGTTCCATGATTTGGAGTCCTGACATACAGTATAGTACTGAGAAGCCAGCGTTTGCTTACAGTACAGTTTGTTCACTGAATGTGAATGTGTTTTGAAACATCCTCTAATGGTGGCACCCTGCAATGAATGAATGGGTATGGTTACTGGGGTATCTAGGCAGGTCTTATCAGGTGAAAGGGGTGGCTGGGAACCAGCTGGGAACTGGCTGGCTTTTGGCTGGGTGCAGTTGGGTGGAGTTTTTGCTCTAACTTTCTCACAATGGTTGGGGGTCAACATTCAAGTGATGAGTGCAGCATAGTGTTGCACTAAAGCTGTTGTCAAAAAAAGTCCCACATCAAATCTTTGGGATCAGCCCTGTCTGTAAGCTATACAATTAATCCTCATATTTAAGACGTGCAGACTCCAAACACACATAATTTATTAGAACTTAATGTGTGTTAAAGTTTGTACCACTGTAGAAGTCTTCAAACTAGTTGCTTGTTTGTTTAAGCAATTTATACTGTCATATATTTAAGCTTTCACTATCCATATAAATTCACATGGGTATTAAAAACAAGGACAGCCAAGATCGTTGCTAATGTTTATGACCTTCTTTATGTAGATTAAGCAATTAGGAGCAGAATCTTATTCAAATGAAATAAATCTTTTATTACTCTCTAGTTTTTCTAACAAAAAATACATACTTATAAAAAATGCAGGAAATCAATTGGAATAGCAATTACTGATCTCAAAAACAGAAAAAATACTAATACTAACCGCATTAATTTTTGTTATTCCTCAATGGGTAGTTGTTTAAGCTTTAAACAAAATACAGAGGAGAGCAAGCCTGATGTCAAAAATATTCTAAAACACGTTACTGTTGTGATTTCATCTGATGAACTTAATACAGGAGTGCAGGATTTCAATTCCGTGTAGTTCTCGAAGTTTGTTCATGTGTCTGGAAATGAAAAAAAAAAGCATTTTAATGGAGTACTATACTATAAGATGACAACTGACCATTATACCACCAAAAGTATGCTATTAGCTTCCTTGACAACTGTTACAGATGTCATAAACGTACGTAATAGTCCTCTCCTCATGACCTCTCCCAAATCATTTGGGAGGGGCCAGAAGATTCTCCTGAACAACATTTTTAAATCCTGACAAAAATGGCTAAATTTGATCAAGGGTGTAGAATCACTGTGACAGTGTGTTCAGTGGGCAGGCATTCAGCTGAATTTGTGAGGTTGAGAACTAAAGATTAACACATCCACAGCACAGTCACAGCAGAGCTCTTTAGCCTGGAGGTACAGTAAAAGTTTTCCTAGGAACAAAGATACATATTTGTCACTGCCATCTTTCATTAGTAGGAATATTTCAACACAGCAATTACACTCACATAATCAAAGAGGTGCTACAGTATGTGCAAGAGTGCCTAGAGCAGCAAAACACCATTGTTCAGTTAAGCGTGTGTTAATTAACCAGGGCATTTCTCACTATTTCGTTGCATGGTACTGGCTCAAAGAATAATAGAGAATATAGTTGGCAGATTAATGGGTACCAACAGGCAGCAAAGTTGATGGACTACAGTAAAATGTGACAAATAATAATAATAATAATAATAAACAATACATATGGCCAGAACTCAAACCTAACTCAAAACCTGAGGACAATGCAATTATTTCTCAACTGTCTCACTGTTACCCTCTTTCTTTTTCTTTCATTCACTTTCTAGACTATTAACAAATGCATTTTTTGCAATCAAAACATACTTTTGACTGCTGTTTTCTATCAGTCTGATCAGTCTATGTATGATGATTAAGCTGTAAATCAAGTGCTAATATATAAAACTAAAGTTATAGCTATCAACTTTCATTAGCATAGTCAGCCAATCTTTATATGTACAGAATGTAATGAATGTAATGATAATGATGCTAATCTAGTCTATCAATGCTCCTTCAGGTTCATTTCTACAATGTAATCAACAGCATGTGGTTTACAGAGCAGAGTGAGAGGGCACCTGGGCTCAGATCGACACAGCTTCGCCAGAGCAATCGCTGCATTTTGCTGCACAGCTGTCCTCTTAGCATCCCCTGCAGCGCAGCGCAGTAGCAGCAGCACAATATCGGTGCCCAACAGGTTGCTGGCAGTTCCCTTCAACTCAAGGCAGTGGGCCAAGCACAGGGCTGCATTTCCAGACACCATCTCATCACAGCTGGAACTCAGCAAATGACGTAAAATAGACAGTTCTGCATAGAATGTTAAATGAATAGCAGTCAAGAAGAGTATACTGTGAAATATATATTAACAAACATGTAATAACAGGAAAATCAACCGTACACTGCACTCCCACTCATATGAATTTGCATGTAACAACAGACTGTACATACACACACACACACACTTAATTTGCATATTAGGTCAACCCTCAATATTATTCATGGACTAATGAATGAGCTAGTAAAAGTTTTAACATGTCAATCATTTCTCACTTTTATCAGACTTCACCAGCTCCTCCCGTGCCAAGTGACTGGCAGCAGTGCACACTGTCAGAGTCTTAATGGCATACTTAGTGGCAGTCTGCCCTGTTCCCTGGGAAGGTGGAAACAAAAATAACAATGACATTAAAAAGCAGAACATGCAACTACTCTAACTCTAATTTGTCAACACTCAAAAACTGCATGTATTATAATAAGTACATATAATACATGCAGCTGTTTCAGTTAACATGGTTTCATGATTTTGTCTTCAGATCTGTATTTTGACATACTTTATTGAGGTATTAATCCTCTTGGGGAAATTCTTGTGGACAAGCAGCTACGTTGTGCAACACTGTGGTTCAAAGACCGCTTAGCCAACAGACAACAGCCTCCTCTCTGTGTTTGTTTTTATGTTTGGGTGATTTGGTGATTGCTATAGTTTAAGTTCTGTGTGAATGTGACACTGGGCACTGAAGTTGAAGAAAAGTGGAGCTTCAGACAACCACACAAATGCACTACACAAAAGATTTGGCATATTAATGGGTGTTAAAATCAAATCATTATTGTGGCTCAAAAATATATCCAACAGCCAGCAATGTCTGTGGGCTGTGATAATAGTTTCTATTAGAAAAGTACATAAGTAACCAGTGATAAATAGACAACCAATGATCAATGATGCTGTGCCTGTCCTGTATTACAGCAAAATGATGGTGCAGTGAGAGGACAGACAGACAGAACATGGCTCTTCTGTACAGTACAAATGTGCCTTGCCTTTTAGCAAAGTCAAGTCAGCTTTGTTCAAATTTAGAAGGGGTTAAATATTAGAAAGCATCACCACATGTACATATCTCTCTTTTCAAATATACACACAAAAGTGAGTAGAGCCCTGGTTACTTGCATTCTTCAGGATAAATCTTCATAGGAAAATCTATTTTCTGTAGTCTCCAGCCCAATTACAAAAACACAGTTTCCTGTTTACATGACATTTGAGAAATCAAAAATCCAGATGGCCAGCCATAGGGAAATAGAATAGCATTTCACAAGTAAGAAACAAATAAGTGTTGATGTAGCTGTTTGTACAGTTTGTACCTTCAGCAAGCGGCGCAAGGCTCGGACCACGTCCCCCTGAATAACATGCTGAACAGCATCAGAGGACTGAGGGAGGACAGTGCTCAACACGCCTGTGGCTCTCTGGAGGACAAAGAAGGATACTGGCATTCGAAAACAAGAAACATAGAAAATTGAGAAAGGTACATGGGAAACACAGCAGAGAAATAGACACCACAGCCGGGGATCAAGAGACAAGTGCTATGTATGGGAGAAATAAAGTTAGCAGAAAGAAACAAAGAAAAACAGATCCTCCTGGAAAGAAAGAGAACAGGAGAGGATGGTAAAAAGTAGAAACCAGAATGATCAGATTCAAGAAATTAGCCACTGCTTTGGAGTGTGAATACAGCAAAAAAGTACAGAAAGAAAACTTAATGTAAAAATGGTGAAACAGTTGAGTATAGTCTGACCCTTTCAAGGACAGGGTATTGGGTAAATTTGTTTAAAGTGTGGCCATAAAATCCAATTTTGAGTGAATGATTTATCAAAAACACAACATCTGTGGAACAGATAAACATCCATTTCAACCAATGCTACTCTCAGTAGAGAATCACTGCTCTGAAGTGTGTTCATACACTACTCACAAAAAGTTAGGGATATTCGGCTTTCGGGTGAAATTTCAGGACAAACCTAAAATGCACTATAACGCACCTGTAAAGGTGAACGTAATGTGACCTTCTCTAAACTTTTGAATGCACATGTCCAACTGTTCAATGTTTCAGTACTTTTTACACAACTTGCTG
>JAUMHL010000005.1:18539572-18558180 GCA_032362345.1 Sandelia bainsii
AAAAAGTATTTGGTGAAAAGACTACTCAAGTACTGAGTAACTGTTTGATCGTAATGTCTGATTTATTTTTTAGAAATCATGTAGTCAGACAGAAATATAAAATAATGTGCAAATTCTGGTATTTCCAAATAATAAAATAAAGAAATTAGTTAAAATAAATGACGTCTTTACAAAATAACAAATTAAGGCACGAGAAACACAAATTTCCAGATCTCACTTTCTCATAAAGCTTTTGAAACCAATACCTACAGTAGGTAACGTATGTATGTTTGAACTGCGCCATTTTTCATGTGTTTTTTTAATCACTGTCTGCTACGTCACGTGTGAAGATATCTGAAAGTTGAGTTGTAGTCTGAAGAAGCTACTTGGATGCGTAGTGAAAAGTTTTAACCTAACAAGAAAAAAGTCCAGTTGCCATGACTCAACTTCCAGATAAACTCACCGGGAACTGAGAATCTTCACCGATATGTGTGAAGAGTTTGTGCCACTATGCCTCCACAGTCAGGGCCGGGTTAAGAAATCTTGAGGCCCTAGGCTGCTTGCATTTGGGGCCCTATTTGTCGCATGTCGCCTTAAAAGAAGTAAAACATTTTATGCTTATAGGACTGTGCTACTGATTAACAATAAACTAAAACACTAAAAGACTGGTTTTTGTAATGGTTATGAATCAATATGTGTGGGTGCTGAATCCTCTCAGACAATGAGCACTTCGTATACTGCATGAATATTTTGGGGAAATTGTCTTTTGGATCCAGGTTCACATGGACTATGTAACAATTAAACACAATAGTGTAGCCTAACATGGTGACTAATATCCAAAAGGGTCTCACCAATAATGAGCTTGAAGCCAGAGATGAAACAGAAAATATGCAAGTTCCAAAAATTGTCATTACTGGTGTTACCATAAATTAGACAACTCCAACCTGACCGTCAGTAAAATGTTACTGCTAAGAAGAACAAAAGGGATCAACAAAACTTATCACCCTATGTGTTGACAGCACAATCTGGCTCTCATAAGATTAGTTCACACCAGCAGTGAACCACAAACTCTGACATATCTTATATACTAAAGTGTACATTCTGAAAACATCACCCATAAGTGAAGTCTGTGTTTAAATCAACTTAAAGTGAAACATTACTGATCACATACTCACTAACTTGTGATTTTATTCCTGCTTTTCTTTGAACAAAATAATTGATAATGTCTGATCAAACTGACAGTCATATTCCAGAGACATTATTATCAAGTGGGGCAGACGTTCATACATGTTGACCAGTCTGTTCTTGATGAGGAAGAGTTTGGAGAAGGAGCTGTCCTGTTTACTGCTCCTCCAGCTCCTCTTCTGTATCGCAGGTGCTGCTGATGCTAACGCTAATGCTAGCTGACGCTAGGAGGTTTTATTTTCTGTATGTGATGAGGGTGTTTCTCCACAAACTTATTCATAGTTGTTTCTATCAGTCTTTGTTTTCTTGAGATATGTTGTAGATTTTGCCACCTCCTCAGTATATGCTCACTTTTATCTTTATCAACATACGTTTTTACGTTTCATGTTTAAAATTTGCCGAGTTGCCAACTTGATGATGTCACAGACAAACTCAAAAAAAATATCTGAGTTTATTTTGATTTTTAATCATTTTCAAGAATACATATTACTAAAAGCTGTATTTTTGTAGTCTCACAACAATTACAAAAATAGAGGGAACATGAAATATACGTACAAATAATTTAAATACAATTCAAAACAAATAAAAAACTAAATTATCAATCCATGTAGCTCACTGAGGCCCCCTGCTGGTGAGGCCCTAGGCTGCAGCCTATGTAGCCTATGTGTCTAAAACGGCCCTGTCCACAGTTTGTGTGTGGTCATGTGACTGCATGGCTACGTCTGATTGGTGAAACTAACTGTGTAGAATAAATGGTTAAAAAAAGTAACGAGTCGAGTGTTGCCCAATTTAGCGGAGTAAGAGTAGCATTTGTGGTAAAAAGTATGGTGCAGTAAAACTACACTTAGAAGCACTTTTTTTTTTTTTTTACAGTTACTCAAGTAAATGTAACTCGTTACTACCCACCTCTGCCCCTGTGGCACAAAAAGCATTTTCTCCATAGACTTTAATCTGTATGGGTTTTATATTTCACAGTGAAAACTGAGCATTGTTTTTGTGACATCATCACAATATAATGTCTATGAGAGAGGATGTAAAACAAGGTGCCATACAACAGAACTAAACCCAGAAACTAAAACACCTTTTTGGCTCATATGCTGACAAGCAATTTTCAATTAACTGACTGGACACCATCTTTGAATCCAGGATCCAGTTCTCTTTAATAAATCCATGTGTTACAGTACAATATTTTTTGCACTGAGCCAGAATTTTCCAAATCAGAGTCTTGGGTGTTTTCTTTGCCCCACTACCTCAGATACTTGTCACTTGCTAGTCCTTAAGACACATAGTTGTATATAATACCAATAATGTCAACATCACCGAATGTGTATTATACAGACAGATACAAATGCCTGGTATGAGAGATTGTAGGAGTCGTGACCGTATCTAATGACACTCCCCTACACGCACTTGTCTTTTCCACCTAACAAGCCTATTTAGGTGAGGTGAGAAACAATACCACCCTGTGGGATAAATTTGAGGATTCTCTAAACAACTTTGCTCAAACTGAAGAAGCTACTTGGATGAGCAGTGACGCCTTTCAAACTAACAGGATAAAAGTCCAGTTTCCAAGAGGCAGTTACAAGGCGTCATCCTTTCCATATATAATAATAGTCCTCCTGGGCCTGACTTCAAAAGCCCTTTAACAAGGCCTACATGAGAATTACACAGTCCAATACATCCATGCCAGAGTATTCTTTATAATGTTTGCTCAAACTTTTACTTTTGTCTGATTGCTTCAGAAATAGTTTTCAATGTAGAATAAACATCCTGGAAGACAATCTCTGATATTTATGTAATATTAAATTTAGGATACAAAATGTTACCAGATATGTAGGCCAAAACACACATATGAAGGATGTATTATTCAAATAGCTTCATAATTCTCACTGTTTGTTAGGAGAAGAGTATCAGTTTGCAAGATAAAACAGTTCACCACAAGAATATAGGGCTGAGTTAACGAAAAGTTTGAAAAGCAAGATGTAACAAAAAATATTAAAAAAACAAAAAAATAACACTGTTAAGTTTACTTTTACTTTCATGTTAACAGGTATGTTCTGTAACACCGGTGATGAAAATTTCAGTGATTGTGACCCTCTTTTCTTCAAAGTAGTCTGAGGATTGTCAGCTGCTGTTCCAGAGTTAACTAAGTTAGTATTAGCTGACAGTAGCTACTCAGTATATTACATTGTACATTAAACTCGTTATCTAGAATGTGTAAAGCTGCAGAATCCATATTGTAGACAACTTGCATCTTATGCAATAATTACTAGGGTTGAGCATGCATTCACATGCACTGCTGCTGAAAGACATCCTAGAGTAAACACTGCAATGTTCACAATCCTCCCTTCAGAGAACATTTCTGCACTGCTGATGAACTGTATCCTGCAACAATTACCGTTTGCATAGTCCACCTATATTCCTACCAAATATATTCCCTGAGTTCCAAAGTTCAAAAAGAATGATGCCACAGAAGACACTGTAAGGTTTTTCCACCGTAGTAACTTAACATACTTCTGCCCTATAAATTCATGTTATAGGAAGCTCCAAGTTATTGATCAATACGTTTCTGCAGGGGAAAAGAGCTATACAAAAAATAAGGCGGCAACTGACTGATTCCAGTTTCTCAACTAGGTCTTACCTTCAGGGCCCATTCACAGTCACTGATGGCCTTGTCGTACTTCCCCAGCTTGATGTAGGCCTAGATAGATTTAAAAATGGCACCGGTGACAACTGGACATCAAAAATAAACAAAATAAATCTGGCCTTCCAAAGTAAAAAATGTGATCAGAAGTAGAGATGTCACAAAAACAGATACTTTTGTACCAAATCGATGTTGAAAATGTGAAATGTGGTACTTGTATTCTATGGTTCCAAAGGTGTTGAAATTATTAGCTATCATAATTAAGGGAACGTAATAACCCTGTGTATTCATCCCTGATTAGTAGTGTAGCATTGTTAATTGTCAATTAATATACCCCAGAACAATTTCAAGATGCTGGATCTTTGGGAACATGCTGACTGTACAATTAACTTAACCACATGTGGCCGCACGAAATCCATACCTGGCAACCCTTCGGTTGCCTTAAGATCTCAGTAAAACCAAACTGCTTCAATTGCTTCTGTGGTACAAAGAATAATTTGTCATTTCAATTTGGGAATTATTTTTATATTTGTTACTGTCAATAAAGCTCACAAAGAGACTAAGCCAGTGTTGAAATGCACCTCTCAATTCAAAACCTGATTTTGCTCATTAATCTACCATAGAACTGTTGTTAGAAAAATAATAAAGACACATGAATGAGCCACACCACAGTGAGCAGCGGTGTAATCCTAAATTGACATTATGTGTACTACAGCATGAGATGCAGCATGAAGCAGATGAATAAGCACAATCAAGTTCTGCATTCACAGAAATTAAAAAGTCAGTAGATGCCACAAATCAATGCTATCCTTACAGTGTCTATAAAAAGTACTCAACGCCTTGGAAGTTCATTCAAAGGTTACTTAGATTACCTTTTAGAGAGCAGTTTTTGAGAAGAGTCACATTTTTGAAAAATGCCAAATTAAACCAACCACAATTTGTAATTGGCACAATAAATCTTAAAATGGGTATCAATTCATGGAATTAAAGTACAAACTTTGTTCAATGTGTATAACATTTCAGAGATAACATAGAAAACATAAGCTAAAGATATTTACTTGTGCTCGGTTGGTGTACAATGTCTGCATGTCCCGTAGCTCAACCAAGCCATCACTGTAATACTTCACAGCTGTTTCATAGTCTTCTTGAGCAAAAGCTTCATTCCCTTTGTCTTTAAGTGCTGCAGTGACACAAACAAAACAATGTTTTAAATGCATTGTGCCAGCTGAATAGAGCACAAAATACAGCAAGCTATTCACAACAGCAACTTTAAGGAACACAGCATCACACACCAATTGCCATTTTCTCTTTAGCAATCCTCCTTACTCTCCTGTCTTCAGCATCTTTTTCCATAGTCTTCATGAGATACTCTGGTAAAAAAAAAGACAAATGCTATAGTGCTCTATATATATATAGAGTGTTGAAAAAGAAAAGGATGAAATTATACATTTTTTTGTCATTAGGTCATACATTGGATATCATTTTTTACTTTGGGTCTCCCTTAAAGCCAGATATTTTAAATAAGGGAAATGTGATCAGCAATTTAACAGTTAAGTCAAAGTTAAGGTTAGAACTACAGTCTTAACATCTAAGAGTTTGTTTTTTTTTATCACTGATGACTATTAAAGACAGATAGTGCCCTAAAGTCAATATAATAAATATTATTTATAATTTAAGTATTTTTAAAAAAATGTTTCCCGATCTCCTCATGCTCACGCAGCGAATAACTTTTTCTTCCTCATTTTCTGAAATGAATGCATGATGATGTGTTAACTTTACCATCATCAGTTGCAAAAACCCAGCTGTAAAAGCTTTACACGTACAGCTCATGTGGATACTGGTTCAAGAGGAATTGAAAAGAAATGTTGGTGTAATGAAAGTTATTTTCTACTGTATATCATTCAAGGCCCTAGATTCAATGAGATGTGTAAGTCTTTATGAAAAAAGTTAAATACTATAATTTCATGTTCAGTGACTTCTCAGTATATAAATGTACTGCACACTAACTAAGAGGTGTCTCCCAAGTGGCTTCTCAACACTGTCCAATGTCTGAGCATATATAACGTTTGTAGTACTTTAGTGACCTAAACAGTCAGCACTTGTGAGAGGAAATGTAAGAGGCCTGTACACAGTGGAACCAACAAGAGCCTATCAATCATGCCCAATCATTCATATCCTCTAATCCATAGCAGTGCCCACCTCAATATGACATAGTGACAGTTTGATAAGAGAGTGAAGAGTTCACTCCACACTTGTTTATCGCACCCCTGCCAACTGAACTGAAAAAAAAAACAGAAAAATACATGGGAGCGTCTGTGCAGGCAAGTGGCAGATAGTTTAAAACAAAGCCCCCTTGAAATGAAAATTTCAGAGGGCACTTTAATGCCAAGGATACATAATGTGCCATCTACTATCTCTCATCCTACTATAGCGCCACCAATATCCAGTCAAGTCTACAGTAAGCTTCAATAAAGCCAGACAAAGAAAGGTCAGGTAGGTTAAAAGAAACTACAGAACTTCGCTACACTACAATCCCATGTAGCAGAGTGCAGAAAGGTAATGTAAAAATAAATAATTTTACTTTTCTAACTGAAATAATTCATGACTTGGAGCGTTTATACAGGTTTTGCACTCTTCAAGGCTTTCCACCTCAGATTCCGATCATGCTATAAATGAACAAGTTTCCATCTCCATTTTTCATTCCACTTATTTTTGTGAAAGGGCGTAAGATATCCTAGCTAAAGCCATAACTGTGTAAAACATGCGTTCATATTTGTGAAACGTTATGTTATCTATGATAACAAATTGTGATTTCAATGCATTTTTGCCAGATAACAGTAAGACCAAGTGTATCTTAAAATCCACCATATTTATACTTGTCAAACTTGGACTTCATGAACACGTAGACTCCAGTAACTGTTTAAAATTTGTGAAACTTGAAATTCTATTTTTTAAACAAGGTGGCTGACTGCTACAAATGACACTGGACCAAATCTACAGTTAATCACAAACCATGACCCATGATTCAATCTGGGCTAGACAAAGTTTAAAGCACAGTTTCAGATATGTAAAATCTTTCTTCTGTTTATGACCTGGTCTGTCTGGGTGGAGGAGACACAATGAAATCAACATTTTTAAAATTTCATAGATTAAAAAAAGTTTCACAAATGGGAAAGTGGATTTGAAGCACTAATAAAGTTTTAACCAGGATGTTTAAAACCATTTCACAACAATAAACAATGAACTGCTAAAGAAGAGGCAAATTTCAGTGTTGTCAGAAAAACTAAATTTAAGTTTGAATCTCTAACACTCCATGGCAAAAATGACATTTATTTGCATTTTGAACATTTTACTAGTTTTTACTTTTTAGATTTTTGGAAAACACGCAGAGCAGTCTTTTGTAGTGTCATTCTGCAAAAACACTTGTGCCATGAGCAGCATAATTTGCATATTTTTTCTAATTATATCTTTTCTTATCATTTGTCACTTTTTTCTTAATTTATGATTGAACAAATTATACTTTTGTTTGCTAGAAGAAATATTTTCTTCACAATGACATAACTTTGCTTAAACAGTGCTTCAATTATCACGTTCAACGGTTTATTTTCATTGCTTCTCACCTGGACTTTCATTCTGTGGACTCTGTTAAACAAGAAAAAAAGAGCATTAAATCAATGTTAACAAATAACTCTCTTCATAGTAACAACTTACTACACATTGTTGTCCTTACACAACAACAAGGGACGAGAATGAAGGGCTACACAATTTATTGTTTTTTGATCAGAATCTGAATTCAGACCCTATGCAATCTCATTTTTAAATGGCAACTATTTGGGAGGAGATCTGCACCAAACTTCCCCTAAGCTGCATTCACAAACGACAGGACTCCAATACAGGGGTCAGATATGGAAACAACCTCTCTGATCTGAACACATTGTATGATTGCATTTTTCAATCAGTGATAATTTTTCAGCAGAAGTGATTTGTTTGAAAGTGTTATAATTAAGAGCAGACCAGGGGTTTAAGCTTATGTTTAGCATACAGTCACATTGCACTTCAGTAATGACCATAATTGTTTGTTTTGTCTTCATAATGAATACAAAATTTATGACTATAATTAACTATACTAATAAATGAGAAAAATATACTACTCAATCGTGAGACAAAATTGTGATCTCAGTTCTGAGTGAAATAAATTCATCATGCAGCCCAACAAAACAGACAAAACAACAAGAAGTTGTTGGTTTTATATTGCATATCCTTAATGGACAGAGCCAGCAATAGAGCCAGACAGACGGGGGCACAGACAAAGTGAGAAAGACTAAGAGAGACAGAGTGCAAGAACAGGAGTGCAACTGTGTGCTGGTGACCTTGTACGCATGTCTTTACCAGGGAAGGCTGGAGTGGTGGGTTTGTGTTGATTGTAGTTCTGTTGACTTTGGTTGTGCAGGGTTCATCCAAGGAAGCAATGTAGCAATCAGCTTCCTTCATTGCTTTCTGCTGAAAATCGACATCAGAGGACTTGAGATCCTTCACCAGTTCACCTAAAATGAAATAGTAATATGTAATATATATTCTCTGTATAAAGGTTATTGTAAACGTTACAAAACGTAAATAAAGGTTATTGTAAACGTTACAACTTAATAACGTTACAACATGACCTACGAGTTCATTAGATGGACTTCATACAGGTTACAACAAAACACAGTAGTCCTTCCCTAACTGTATGGTTAGAAGCACAGAGAAAAAAAAAACATTTGTAGCGTTATTTTTATCTGTATTATGTGGTTAATGACAAGATAAGATAGCTAGTGTTAGCTAAATAGTAAGCAGGGACTAACGTCAAGGTAATTTGTCTCATTTTGAGTATGGTAGTTCCGTTGGTAGTTAACTGCTAACGCTAATAACTGAGGTAGCTAACTTAACATTAATAAGGTCCACAGCACTTAGACTACTCACTTATTTTGTCGATGTTCTTCAAAACACTCTCGAGGTCTTCGAGTTTTTCCATCCTGGCTTCGTTCTTTTATTATTGCGTTAAATGTGTCCTTTTTTTTTTTTTTTATCTAAGTTGACGCTGATTTTTACCTAATGCTGACTTTTCCCACAGACGTCTCAGCGTGGAGTCACCATGGCGACGTGATGCCTTCAGGGGCGTTCGTAAGCCCCTGTATTAAGGCTGAAATTGCACACCGCTGTCGTTATGCCACAGCACGCTGTCGCAGAAGATAAAGACACCCTTAGATATTAATCATTTGCTGAAGCCAAAGGAATTGTTTTTCACTACCCCCGGTTGCACATGCAGAACGAAGACTAAGTAATGAAACAGTTTAATTTAAAAGCTTTTGGAGAGAAATATAATAACACCTGTATCCATTTCCCGTTGTCATTTATTCTGTCGGGTGCCATCGGTTTAGTGTCGCCTTGTAATCAGTGAAATTTATCATTTACTACTTAGTTATCATTTTTGTCATAAGCGTCTGGTGTCACAGAAGCAGTCTATACGGATTTCTTCATAAATGTGGTGATCACAGATTTTTATGAAATCGCCAGTCATACTGTTACAATTATAAAATAAATATTAATACTAAGCCAAGCCTGATGACGGCCTAACAACTTAATAATGTTTATGGCTGCTACTCTGTGATATGTTTTTTTTTCATTAAGTGCTTCAAGGGCCCCATGCAGAAATTCTGTGCATCTGTGTTGTGCTGTGAGTTCAGTACATGGTGGCCAGAGAGGCCCAACTGTTAATGTCATCACTTCAATGAAACTGCTCTCAATGTATTATATATTATGTATTATACAAGAGCGTAATACACCTCGAACTCTTCTGACATTTACTCAGCAACAGATCAATACTGCCTCCTGGTGGTTAAAACACATGAAGAGACACGGCAAACATGTTTATTAACATTACTTGTATCGCATTATGAACGTTTAATGCTCTCATAACTTTAAGAAATAACGAGGCGACTTATCTACATAAAATGTAAATCTATACATTAAGTAAATGAACTGAGCATGAATAGAGGAAGAAAAAATCCTCACAGGCTTTGATAAGCTTCATCAGCTCAAGAGTGGCCCCCAAAGTCTGTATATTAATATAAAGTCTATCTGAAAAGACTTATTAGCATGGTGATTCATCATATTTATTTACATTGAGTCCCACAATAACTCAACAATTACCTACAATATTTCTCACTTTTAATAAATGACTAACAGCAAAATTAATGCGCAATGTAAAGCAATAAAGAAAGGGTCAGCTGAACATCTGCTAAAAAAATAATAAAATAATAATACAATTTATTGTAATTGTATTTATCGCACTGAGAGAAACAGCATTTAATTTTTATGTAAGTACATACTGTATGTAGAGATGACAAGACTAGATTAGTATTATTCATATTACATATATATTGTATTTATATTATTGGTAGGAGGAAATGTGTGGCGGGTGTGGCTGTGGTTTAGTTGCTTAAGTCCCAGTTTCTTCTGGCCACATGTTGGAGTGTCTGTGGAGAATACACTGAACTCTGAGCACCTTAAATGTAGCAGCCTGTCTCTTTATAACCATTTTCCCTTGGGGACTAATGAAAATATCAAAGTAAAACAACAGCCACACCAAATAAGGTGGCATTACTGTGGGAGTTGACCATTGCGAAACCTTTAAGCTTACAAAATTGTAGCTTACCAATGATCTACAACAGCAATGCATCAAAAAGAACTCCTAATATTAATGAACACACATCATATTTATAGTACAGAGCATAAAAGACAACTCCCAATTATATTAATTCCCAGAATTTTCCAAAAACAGAATAAACAACCTATAAGAGGAAGTAATGTCTGATCAAACATGCCAACATGTCATAATGACAGAATGTTCCCTACCACATTTCCTGCTTACTTAGTACTTTCCTGTAAGAGGACAGTACGAACAACAAAGTACAAACAAGAAAAATAACAAAAACAGGAGTGCTTCTGGTATCCGCCACAAACACTGGTGCCCTTGGAGGAGAAAATATGAAACTTAAAAGGACAACATATGCCTACGTGCATGGGTGGAATATTGTGTAAAAATAAAATTCCAGATTCCAGACAAATGTAAATTCTCAGAAACAGAGACGGTTGAGTTCAGACTACACACTTGCTATGGCAACAACACCCTTCCCTTTTTGATGAACATGTTATGGCAAGTTGAAAAATTACCACACCAAACAAAAACAAGAGATATACCATCAACCCAGTAAGTACTCCCATTAGCATTAAACTAGCAAATCACACATTGTAATCTCTCAAGAATGGAAAACCATAGATGTCAGTAATCAAAAGCCTGCATGGACAAAAACATAGGTGTACAGTACATATTAAGTCAGTCCCTGGTTGAGTACATCACACAAGTAATGAAATACTACAAGCTGTGATTTTTCAGGTACAAACTTGTACAAATGTACAATTGTGTGAATTTCCCCATGGGGATGAATAAAGTATCTATCTATCTATCAAAGTTCACTTTCATTTCCTCAGTCACCACCGGGCTTACTAAAATATTCAGGCAGGCAGAAACAGAAGACATGGTCAAAGAACATGTAGTGTTTAGAAATGAAAAGTGTAAACTGACAAACATCCACAGGAACAGGTCAAAGTCCAAAAAAGTGTCTAAAAGAGTCCAAATCAAGCTGAAGAACTGGAAATATCTGGCAGAAGACAAAGGGATACTGGCTAGAACTGACTAGTTCAGGTGTAGGAAACCCTGGTCCTAGAGAGCCGCAGCCCTGCTTGTTTTCCAACTATCTCTGCCTTTCTCGCTGTTGATTACGTGGATCAGGTGTGTTCAGTCAATCAGAAGTGTAAGTGCAGGGATGACTGGAAAACAAGCGGTTCTCAAGGACTAGGGTTGCGTACCCCTGGACTAGTTAATCAAGAAAAAGGTGAGGTGAGGTTGAATGACAAGGCAATGCAGGACAGGTTTGCATATGGTCCCAGTAAAAGGGAAGGAGTGAAGGACATATCTTGGCTGGATGGTGAACTGGTAGAAGGTAGAAGAAACGTCCATTATCCTAACCGCTTGTCCTCTTAAGGGTCACAGGAGTGTTGGAGCCTATCCCAGTGGTCAATGGGCGAGACAGGCCGCCAGTCTATCACAAGGTTGACATATGGAGATAAACAACCATTCACACCTATGGGTAATTTAGAGTCACCAATTAACCTGCTAACCCCCTAACCCAACTGCATGTCTTTGGACAGTGGGAAGAAGAAGAGTACCTGGAGAGAACCCACGCAGACACAGGGAGAACATGCAAACTCCACACAGAAATGCATCCGTCTGACCCGTGGATTCAAACCTTCTTGCTGTGAGGGGAAAGTCCTAACCACTGCACCACCATGCTGCCCTGGTAGAGGAACAGACTAGGAAAAATAAATAGAAACTACACAGAATTGTGAAATTCTGGACAACATTTTAGCTAGTGAGTCGTTATTAAATTATCAATTAAATAATGAGGGAACGTATAAATATATAAAGCATGTTGCTTATGTGGTATGCGATGTCCATCTGGTCCAAGAAATAGCAACATCATGGTTGACAAGGTCAGTTTGCAAAATATTAGAATTTCAAACAAGGAAATGATAACTAGCAAAATCATATGTAGTATAGTAAAAAATCAAATATAGCAAAAAAGGTGTATTATGAAAAGCAGAGCTACAATCTCACAGTCTCATTAGTAAGAGCTCTCAATGTGGATAGTGATAGATCTCCTCACACAACTTCTTTTCTGGCATAGTTGCCCTTGTACACTTGTAGTGCGGACAGTCCGTGCTGACTTAAATTTTGGATGTGCACAAAAGTATGCCAAGCCCAAATTATTAATGAGCCTACTGATCATTTATAGATGCATGCAGATATAACATGCAGTAGAAATTTTATCTAAGTGCGTATGAGGTATCACACATGGATTAGGCTGTTCCTCAAAGTCCACATGCAAAACACAGCTGAATCCATAAACAGGAGATCCACACTTCAATGTGGCGGATTAATATGAAATAAGGAGAGCATGCTTGATAAAACAGAGATGGAAAATTTCCAAACAAAAGATAATGATCCAGCTATAAACCAAGCACCTCTATTATCTGCTCATCTGGAAAGCAGTATAGATAATAACTTACATTTTGGCAAACATGTCCAACAAACACTCACTCAACAAAAGACAGCACCACAATGTCACACTGTTTTAACATGAACAGGCGGGAGACTTCTGGGAGACATCCTGCATAGGAACACCATATATAGATACATACAGACACATAACTACTGTAAAGCTGATCATTAATCATATGATTCTCTCCAGCTGTTTGTACAACTACATTTTTGTTAAGGGCTCCCAGTTTTTTACCTGCGCTAGTACAGAATGTTATAGCTTGCTTTTCAGTGGTAGGATGTGTTGTGTGTGCTAACTAAAGGCTGTGTGCCCTTAGTGCATCTATTTTATCCTATCCTTCTCATTTTCATCATCTTCTTCTTCTTCTCCTCCTCCTCCTCTTCACTCATCTTTTGCATTTTCCACAGTCCTTCTAGCTTTCATCTAACTATCTACAGTTTGTCTGTGTGGTCCCAAGTCATTTTCTGTAAATTAGCAACAATAAACACAGAACAAATAAGGACAAGCCAGACTAAACAGGTATAATAGTACATAATTTCAAAACACCCAAAACATCAGAGTCACTTCCTCTACTGGGTTGACTGCTGTATTGCTACTAAAAAAGATGGTTGAAGGAATTCTTTTATAGGTAAGTGGCAACGTGGTTTCAATCAATGAAAACTGACAGAAATTGCTGATTTTCATCCGAACAACTAATGGTGTAGGGGCTGAGATACAACAAATAATACTAAGCAAGAAATCAAGTTAATATCTAACACTAGTATTTTTCCTTCATAAGTGAATTTTTCCGTATGATACAAAATTACAATGTGACTTTTCAACCTTGTTATTATAATAATAATAATAATAATAATTGATACTTTATTGATCCCCTTGGGGAAATTGTTGTTTGGACAGCTGCTAGACCTGTGTTAGCGCTACTACGGGGTTTCGGTGTCTTGTCCAAGGACACCTCGACATGTAGCTTGTCGAGACTGAGAATCAAACCTCATAAAGTCATAAACTTCTTTTTAGTGCTGGGCAGCGATTAAAATTTTTAATTGCGATTAATCGCATGATTTTTCTATGATTAATCGCATTGTTACGGGCAAAATTTAATAATGAATTCAAAAGTAGTTTATTGTGCACTTTTATTTTAAAAGTACTGCCATATGAACAAAATTGCAATATTATTTATTCTGCAAATAGCTTAAACAAATAAAGCAGTATTCCCTTTACACAGTAGCAGTTAAATATTTCTCGTAAATCTCAACTTAAACATTAATGTAATCAAATCAAATAGAAAACCAAAGCTATTTGCCATTGCCCGGACATTAACGTTTATCTAGTTTATTATAGAAAAACTACTTTTTTCATCATAATAATAAAACTACGTTAACGTTTGATAAAATAATTGTCGGTATTAATTAATTAATGCGTTAACGCAATAATAACGTGTTAACGTGCCCAGCCCAAGTTATTTTTAAATATTTTAGAGGCAGTTGTTTGAGATAGTTTCCACATATTAGGGTAAGTAAGTAAACCGTTATGTTGCCATTCAGATTACTGCAAGCTTTCACAAACAAGAAATAACATAGGTCAACAGAACTTTGTATTGTTGGACATTAAGTGTCCTAAAAACAGCACAGCCACAGATAGTGAGGCTCTTTATCTTCATGTGCACAACGCAAATGACGATAAAAACATTCTAGGGACACAACACAGTGTATCCTCGCTTGCCCTTCACTTTTGCTGCAGTAGTATTAATTACAATACATCTCTCACATTCCACAGTGACAGACCGTAAAGTCTTTTAATAGCAAGCTGGAGACTTTTCCAGAGCCAGGAATTCAAAAGTCAAGATAGCTCAGAGCCAGACACTTGGAAAAGGTGGACTTCACAGTGATGAGGAATATGATGACCATTCAAAAACATATGCAGAAAGTACTAACATGTAGATGAGAAGAGAGATTAATAATTGTATTTTGAAATAAAGCTGGCATGTAGAATTCAATTCCCAGCTGCTGTTTATGCATTGTGTCCCGGAATAATTACAGGAGCTTGGGGACAACAGTAGGTAAGCTACACAAAACAAACATGACAGGTAAGGTACAGTGTGCTTTCTATGAGCTTTATGTGTTTTTTATGTGCGCTTAAACATCATACTTCTAGTTTTTTATTACTTTTATAGTTTATGTAAAATTGACTTCAAAGGGTTGTCTAAATTACTGGATTAATACACCAAAGTGTAAAATGGGAATAGTAAGGAGTCCTGAAGAGTGACCATTGCTGTCTTGCCGAGTATATCCAACTCAAGTTCCCTGAATGTAAATGTCTGACTTTTACAGCCCACTGCAATTTGTGGTTCATACATTATGCTGCACTGCGTCTGATATAATGGAACTGCATCCGAGACATGATGAATACTGACCATTCAACTGCCATTAATCAATCATGGTGCACAGTCATCAGGAGTGTTCAGGAGTAATACTTGTGTAGTGTAGTTCAGCAGGCACCTAGTTTTAGGCCATTAAAAAACAGAAAATTTGAGACACAGCTTGTCTATAAAGCTATCATGTGACTTTGTTGGTAGTGAGAAAACTAGCAGTGATTATGGTATTGTTCTGCTGAGCAATTACTAGCTGTGGACGTTATTAGTTCAGGTTTATTATTATTTAAGTTTAATGCATTAAATTGACAAGAACTAAAAGTAAGATTTCAGAGCTGCAGAATTAGAATCCAGAAGGAAACAAGTACCGATAAAGTAATGGTATTACATGTTAGGTTTTGTAACGATAATTACTGCACTTGTAATTGCACTTTCAGTCTGACACATTTACATTACAAACAGGTGTCAAGCTTAATGATGACACATAACACTGCATTGCCATAACTAATCAGAATATATACTAATGAAATGGTAAGATGTTCTCTGTGCATTCAGGTACTTCATCATCAGCTATAGAAACAGGTAGGTTTAATAATCTCCCTGAGAAGAGAAGACTTATACAGTATGTGATTTATCATATTTGATTTACTGTAGGTGTGTTTGAATATGAAATACATTTAATGTAAAAAAAAAAAAAAAACAGCTTAGAGACGCAGTTATTGGAAACAAGAAATATGCAAACAAATATTAGGTTTTATTACGTGTTCATTATATTGCTCATTATGAAGTAGGATGATTTAAGGTCTGCAATTAAATTTTTGATGAGCTCTTAGAAGACAACAAATTGAATAAAGTACATCTGAATAAAATTGCTTGAAATTATTAATATAATAAATCACAATTATTTTGTGTTAGAATTTACGTAAACACAGAAGTCAACCAGGGAAAGCCTATTCAAAGTATTAAATTAGTCATTTCAGAGGTTTCTGACTCCATCTCAAAGTCTCCTCCCATGTATGCTATAGTTGCTCCACCCAGTAAAGCTAAAGTTAGAGCTGCCCCAAAAGCCCATTTTAGGACTTTTGTGTGGGGATAGTGTCTTTTTTCTTTTCAGTGACTGCCCACATAAGTCTTGGTCTTATACAACCCATTAAACCACACCCATGAGGAATAAAAGTACCATGAGCCGTTAGTCAGAGACATTAGAAAGACATTACTCAAGAAAGCACAAGTCGCATCCACCTGAAGTGAGACAGGGAGACACTATGGAAGCAGGACAGACCCGCTCTAATGCTCCATCCTACCTAGCATGGTCGATCTTCAACACTTTATGCTGTTGTCTGCCTCTGGGCATTGCTGCTATCATCTTCTCCGTTAAAGTAGGTAACTTTTCCTAATCATCAAATCTTTTTTACTTTTCTGTTGGTGGTGTATACATCTTTATAGTAAAATTAAAACTTATCCAAATATGTTTTAGTGATAGCTCTTCTGTGACTAAATATTTATTTACTCTATGTCCTCAAAATAAAACCAGCCAGATTAACTGTGCACATACATGGATATATATTCCTGTTCAGAAAATTTCCTAAAGCTAAATCTGGATTTGAAAGCTAATAGATTTCAAATAGTTCATTGCATTGATCATTGCAGGCACAAAATGCTAATGCTCGTGGAGAATCGGTTACTGCTGAGGGAGCATCCAGGACTGCCAAGAAGTTAAACATCATCGCACTTGTCTGTGGAATAATATTGATCATCGTGGCCATTATAATCAGATTCACAGCGGGGAGGTAAACGCCAATGATGAAGACATGCCACATTTTGCCAGCAGACACGTTGGAATCTCAGAAAAACTTCTCTTACTGCAGACTTCCTCTCATCCCCACAGAAGAACATTTAATAGAAGCATGTGTCTGTATGTGTGTGCACACCTTGTACACGTGTTTGTCTTTATACCTTATGTAATCCATCACTCATAAAAAAGACCCTAGTTAATGATTTAAACAATGTAGTTCAGATTCTAGCTATACTTCCTAATAGTGGTTAGTGTGCATCAGTTATCATTGCCTTTCTGTTTCCTTTATAGTATCATGAAAAGCATTTTTGTCAGCAACTGTAACAGCATGGTTTATTTTGCCTGTATTTGTTTGAATGCTTTTTTTTTTAATGGGATTTTTACACCGTATATTAAAACTGAATAACAAAAGTCTGTACATATGTTTACCCAATCTGGTCTTCGCATGTTGTTTCAGAGCTCTTCTTTCTCAAAAATCCTTCAAGGTGGGAGTACAGAGACGTTTCTATGTGCTTCTTGTGAAGTTCTCTAACTTTCTGGTTTCGCAATAAGAGACATGCAAGAAGAAACATACAAGGAGATTAGTCTCAGATTTTCAAATATTTCCCTACCAACTCTGACAGACAAATAAAATCATAAACAGGCTTGCTTCTATCTGAAATAAATAATAATAAATATCTTGCAAAATATTAATATAAATATATATTATATAAATATATATAAATAGCTAAGATGTGAACTTTGCTATAGTTGAATAGTTATAAGAAATATTCTGCCCTTACATCTTCAGACAGCAATCCTCTACTTGGCCTGTTAACCCTGGAAAGGAGCGAGGCAGCATGAAAGTCTGACAGAGTCCCCTTTAAGTCTCCTGAATGGGTGTCTTGAAACGAAGCACAAAAATTGGATTCCTGTCCAGAGGGGGGTATGGCAAGTCTGGACTGAAACAGCTCCCCCAGACATGCCTGCAGTGTCTGATATAAAGTTAAACAAAACAACATCTACATTAATATCTGTTGGTATTTCAAAGCCATGTTTTCTTCAGAGCTAAATCTAAAATCAAAATACACTCTTTACAGTATTTTTAAGTGTTCATGACACACACACAGACACACCCACACACAGCTTGTCTTATACCTTGAAGAAAAGCCTCTGGAAGGCAGGACTGCTGTCAGAGCTCATATCTTTAATTTTTATATGGGACAGACTGTGGAGCAGCAGCAGAGAGAAGCCTCCAACTGACTGGAGCCTCTGGCGACGCACAAAGAGGGTCTCCTCTGCCTCCTGTCAACAGAGGAGTCATCTACACTCATTCAAGAGTTATTCCCACTAACATATTCCAGCTGTACGGAGACATTTGCTGTACATGCATTCCCAGATTCATTAAAAAACAAGCATGGTAACATTGCATTAACAGTATAATATTGTTAGTCTTGATATTTGGAAGGAAAATAAAGGATTACATATGAATATTAT
>JAUMHL010000005.1:18562948-18619013 GCA_032362345.1 Sandelia bainsii
TACCCCACTATTTCCTTGTTATTTCCAAGATATTACACCACTATTACCCTATTATTACCAAGCTGTAAAGTAAAGTGCTACCAACAGCTCTATACTGCTGCAAGTTGACATTTAACAAATATACAATTTGTCTGTGCATTCTGCATACACACAACACAAGTCTTTCTAAACACATCTACAGACATGCTCACAAAGCTGGAGTAGCTTGAAGAGCACATACCTTTCACCACAGGCACAGAGGCTGTCCAGACTCTAGAGGGTATATCCAATCCATTTACCTGCTTTGCTGACAAACCTGAAATATGTCAGATATCAACATTAAAAGACAAAACTGGTAATATTTGTTGGTTTATTTATTCTCAACGCATCACATGAAAAAACAACAACGGATTGATCCTAATGGCGACTATTGTATGTTTAGCCAGTGCCTGATATACCACAGTTTATTATTCTGTCATTTAACCATAATATCAGAATGTGTGGATGAATGTAGATAATGCTCTCATATTTAGGTATTTCCAGGCTAAAACAGACTGAAAGTACCAAGAAATGTGGGTTTGCAGTAAAGCATTGTTGGTTAAAACAATTGGATCACATGCAATGAGACAGAGAGTAGTACAGCTACAAAATAATTATTCTTCAAGGAAGAATTGTGCCTCCTATCATGTGTTAGGGATTACTGTGTGAATCAGTACCAGAGATGTGCTGATTGCAGGTTTTGGGCAAGAAGCTGGGAGGCAATTTGTCTTCCAGTAGCTGCTTCACTCTCTCCAACAGAGGTAAAGCTTTCTGTTGGAGAAAACCCATGACCTTTGCAGTTGTTATGTGCCCACTGCACTGGACTAGACCATATTTCTTGTACCAAAAGTTCCCACACAGTATTGCCTAGAAAAACAAAGAGAGAAACGTATATCACAATAACACTGGGGGAAATACAAAGATAACCAAAATGAATATTCATGTTCTTGTTCATGTAAAAACATATACAGTTAAGCACCATTTGTTTGACACTTAAGCTCCAGTTTAAACAAGCTTGGTGGGTGGGTGATATTTCACTTCTTATCTGCATCATGTATGTATAGGTTTATATGTATGCAGTGTCTTTCTGACCTGAGCAGTGTCTGCACGTAGCTGAGAAAGGCGTCTGACAAAGTGAAGTGCATTCAGAGCAGCCTCCAACTCTGTCTGTCTGGAAGAAGAATGCTCCCACAACTCTCTCAGTCCCAGCTCTCTGTCCTGCAGGACAAATAATACATAGGCTTGTTCAAGAAGGAGCATAAAGTCTTATTTCCATATTCAGGGGACTTTCTAAAACTCCTTTTGTGTCATGAAATTTTGGCACTGATGGTCTGAGAGGTAATTATATCAATTACCAGTTAAGCTGTAGTGCCACTAATAGACCATAAAGCCATTATTCTTACCATAACATGCAGGGTTTTTGCCCAGTCTCCTCCCTGTTTTGTCCATTTTTCTTGGTCTTGTTGCAGCTGCTCTACACACACATCTACCTTTTCAAGGCCTGACACAAGTTCTGAGTGCCAAACACACTGCTGATCCCACTCCTCCTCATCGCCTACACACAAAGACATGCTGCCAAGTCAAATAAAAATACTGAATACTGAAATTAGACTAAGTACAATAAAACTGTAGAGTACAATTTGAGATGCTGGCATGAAGCATCTCTCTTTTGAAAAGCAATGAATATAACCACAGTTCAAGTCATGAGTGCAATTTCCTTCATGCTCTTCATTCCGCCAGCTTGCCAGCCAATTTACCCTGTGTGAGGATGTGTAATACATGTGGAGGCAGAATCAGAGCCAAGTGGGAGCACTGGGCTGCTCTCCTCTGGGCCTCGGTCTGCGCTGAATCCTGCAGTTCCATGGCTGCTTCCCTCAGCTGCCTCCCTGACCACTGGACCTGCAGCAGAGCACACACTAACACTTGGAACACAAAAAAATAGAGACAGATATTTGCATACTGGGACACGAAAAGACACATCCACTCGCATATAGTCAACATAAGCAACAAAAATATGGCAAACCCATGAGTACACACTCATACACAGAGATTGCAAACACTTTGCAGTTTGCCCTAACTCTGCAGTTGTGCACAAAAAACCTAACCATAAACTTGCTTGCTTTCAGTGTATGGCTGGGTACGAAAAGGTTCACTAGAATTACTTTCCAATGCTGTTTGCCCCCACGTTCACACATGTCCTTATTCATTTCCACATGCTGAAAAAGGCTCAACCCCTTTGATTTTCTCATCCTCAGTGGCCAGACTACTTAAGATATTTAGAACCAAAACAGCAAACTCCCCCTGCTGACCTGAGAAGAGTTCACTTCTGTGACTCTAAAAAAACACTGGAATAGAGCTGAGTCCACATCAGAGAGAATATCTTCCTCTCGCTGCCTCTGCTGCTGCCAGTAAGTGTTTCGCACACACACTTCTCTCTGCAGTGCCTCTACCTGGCATACAACAGCAACAACAAAAGAAACAGTATCAGAGTAAATTCAATCACACTGAATTCAGCTAGATGTAAAATGGAAGGTATTGAGTTGAATTACTTTATTATTTAAGGTAATTGTAAAGGTTTCTTATGTGAAAGCATTTACAGAAAAATTTCTGTCAATTACATCCCCACCTGAACACTGTCAGTTTGATCCAACACAGTTAGCCAGTAGGAAGCTGTGACAGGTACAATAGTTTTTCTGGATGCATCCAGCCTGGCTCCAACCACAGGGGCTAACACCCCTGTCACCGGGTCAACAGTCTGAGAGCCATAACGGATTGCCACTAGGCCTGTGAAGTGTAGCAGAATAGACAGAAAAGGGTACAAAATGTTTTATTGTGTATTTGTGAATTAAATCAATTGTCTTGGGTTAACATTAGCCTTTGGAATGAATTGTTTTTCACTGTACCTTTTCCATCAGGGTCCTGCATGGTCCCTGCCAACGGTATTGTGATTCCAGAGATGGGGTCACTCTGACACCCCAGCACAGGTACGCTAAGTCCAGATCCTATGGGATCAGGGTACTCCATCCCCAGCAGTGCCAGCACGCGCATATCTGAGCCTGGGAGAGACATCTCTCCTGGTTTGAACCACACAAGAGAAGCCAGTTGGTTAGAGTGGAGCAAATAATTAATGATAAGATGATCAAAAATGTATTTCCTAAAGTGTCCATGCAAGTTTTTTTATGTCCATGTTAGTGTGTTTTCAGTTTTCGCCATTTTTTAGGTGAAAACTGTGCTATGTGAGATGATCTTTAGGGTAAACGAATGTTGTTTATGAAGAAAGACCATTCAGTTCAGTGTCGACTATATTAAATTTAGATGTGACCTGCAGCCTTGCCGTGCTTTGTTAATATTAAGAGTGAATGGAGCATTTGAGAAAGTGAAAGCAGGCTCAAACATGTCAGAATGAAGGATTAGCTCACAATAACATCTGAAAGTGTTGCATGCAATGGTTGTGTCTTGAGGAGAACAAGTGTGAGTGAAACTAAATACTTTGCCTGCGTTATACTGAATCTAAACCATGTCCAATTCTCATTATAGAGTGACTAAGCTAAGAAACCTTTTCCTAGTTTTCCAATTTAATTCCATGTGAGAAGAAAATTTCCCTTTCAGTCCAACACATTTCTATCTTGTGTGATAGGTGCAGAATTAGGCCCAGATTTGTCTGACCAGCGTAACCAAGAAGAACAGTTTTTACAGTCACTTCACTTTAGTGTCAGTATAAGTGAACACTGTTCATTTGTGTTTCCTCTGACTAAAGATCAAACAACATCTAAACAAATGTAAATCCAAATATGATTCCAGTAAGGTACAAGAAACAGGATTGTGACTGCACGACACATCTGTAAAAATATATTAAACACCATAAGAAGCAAAACTAAAAATCTAATTATGAAGCAGAGCACATATGATAATACAGCCACAGCACCTGAAATTAGTCAGGGTGAGAGAGCATAATACATCTGTCATCATTATCACAATATTTCAGAGCTGACATAGTTCGATTATTGATGAATCAGGAGCCCAAACAACAAAAAAGAAACATAAGCACAAGCACTTTAATGTATACTCTGGAGCTAGCTATCTGTATACCATATAATTAACATTCACATTTACAGAATTTAATTCTTGTGCATTTATTAAACAGGTAATCTGATGTTTAGTGTGCAATGGTAGTGGAAGGGGACTAGAGATTCAGAGCTCAAAACACTGATGCTGGAAATACCAAAGGTACACCATTCTGTGTTCCCCATAAAACACTGAGATAAGTTAGCAACGGTTCTAAGTTATGTGAGACAAACAGGTCAGATGCTTAGTTTACATGGTTGCTTGTGACAAATAAAGGTCATATGAAAAGTCTTTGAGGTAGAAAATATCATTATCCTTAGGCTTAGGAATCTTTTCCAGAGCACATTTTAAAGTGAAAAAAATAAGAGTCACTTTAAGGCCAAAACTCTTGTTCTCTCAGTACACTCAGTACCAAAACTCTCAGTAGCAGTGGCCATTTAAGGATAACACTGACATTCAGAAGATGTTAGTCAAAGCTTGTACATTTTCTTTTGTCCAATATTATATATTAAAAAATGCTCTTGAAATATTCTTATTTTCACGAGCAGCAATGGCCTTCACTGTATGAACGTTCTGTCAAATACTGCAATAAAAGGTGTAAAGAAGAAAGAGATAAGCAGATACAAAGTAACAGGCCTACACAGAGTATTTTTCTACTCAACAACAAAAGATTTATGAGGGTCGTGGCAAAGATTAAAATGAAAAGTGTAAAGTAGTAAACATCTAGTGTTTTCTACCTGAAATACTAGGAACTCCTTCAGTACATGCAATAGAAGACAGCACCAAAATACAGAAAGTAGAGAACATTTGCAGAACATTTGCAGCATCAAAGGAAAAAGGAGGAGAGGACCAT
The DNA here is from genome assembly GCA_032362345.1 of Sandelia bainsii. Classification (NCBI taxonomy): domain Eukaryota; kingdom Metazoa; phylum Chordata; class Actinopteri; order Anabantiformes; family Anabantidae; genus Sandelia; species Sandelia bainsii. The sequence continues at coordinate 18,567,885 of JAUMHL010000005.1, forward strand.
ATTAGCACAAAGAGGCAGAACTGAAGAAATGACAGTTTGTACTGTAGCATCAACAGGAGACTGCTCAAATATATTACTGGTCTCTCTTGCATTATCTCACCCAGCGTCCCCCCATCCTGTTGGAGAGCCACAGCCCAGTCCAGCAGGATCTCCAACCTGGTCTGCAGCTGCAGCTGGCAGTGCAGACTCCTTCCCCAGGCCTGCTGGAGCTCCTTGGAGGCAGCAAGAAGATGATCTTGTTGGCCACTCCCTCTCTCCCTGCTGGACTGATGAGGCAGCGGATGCTGTAAAGCTGGATCTGAACCCAACACTTCAGTTAGTGGTTTGAGGAACTCCAACACTTTGAACATCGCTGCCAGAACCTGAGTCAGAAATCAAGAGTTTTACTATCATTTCAGTCATTGTATGGCCAAACATCTGCTAAGTTAATTGTTATGTCTTGGCTCTCTTGGGTAAAGGGAAGCAAAATAAATAACCAGATGGTAGAGGTTAAATTGCGTTATTTATTGTCATGATTGGTGTGTAGCATACAAAAACCAGAAGTTACTGCAAAGACAGACTATAGGTAAGAACAAGGGACGACAGGAGCTACTCGTAACAAAAATATAAAGAAATTGCCACAATCAAAAGGACTCCTAGCTCATAATTAAATGCTACATCAAAAGCAGAAGTGAGAAAGTGGACAACAGAAAGCACATAATGCAGAGTAGCACCTCTAAACCTTGTGACACTAGACTAATGTGATGAGGTTAAGTTAATCAAGTGCAACATTTCATTACTTTTTATCATGTCTCCTCTTTACATATATATCTATGCCACTTATTATTTTCTAAATGCAGCATCAAATCAAGCACCTTGCTGTCTAGTAAAGCTTGGTATCCTCCTGCATTAGGAACCAGTTGTGCAGCACGAATGCTGGCCCCTCCTGCTCTCACCATGCGCCCACTCAGAGGTTCCATGAAGGACTCAGCCAGCAGGACTCCACCTATTGGCAGCACAGCTCCTACACAAACATATGGACCAGGATAATTCACTGAATGTATGATAACGCTGACACAAGTTGTCCTGCAGATTCATCATCAGGAGCAGATTGACAAGGATCCAAATAATTAAGTTTCTAAAACTGTTATCGTAAGATAAAATAACAAATATCTTATTTTTATCTTGCTACTCAAGTTTTTCTAGATCTGACACTGTTCACCATCAAGACTCACCTGTTACTGCATCTAAACCAACACCAACAGTGAGCACAACATTTCCCGTCCTGGGATCCAGCATGGGATAACCAATCTGTATGGGCTGTGGAAGGCGGGTGATGGGGCAGATATGTACTCCTCCCAGTGGGTAAAGTAGTCCAGTCTGGGGGTGGGTGGTTACAGCCAGAATAGGGACTGGAACACCTGTGTCTGGATCTGCCATAGGAGCTCCCAGCTGCAGTCTCTGTCCTGGTCCCAGGCCTCTGAGTCGAGTGCTGGGCAGAGGCTGGTCTGATTGGCAGGAGGTTGGGTAAGGAATGAAAGGAAGCAAAGGACTGTCCCACTTCCTGTTGTCATCTGCGATAAAGAGTGGCACAGAGATGTTTCTCAAAGGAGAGGACAGTGGTTTTCTTGTTGTGACTTGCCAAATTTCTGTTACTTCATTGTTTTAGGATGTCTTTCAGTAATTCATTGAGGATGGACATGAAATTCTCACACTCATCTTGTGTCTAGGTGATGAATGATTTTACGATTTATTTGATACCACGATTACTTTACACAAGATGTTCACCAGATTCAGCACAATTTGGTCAGGTTGGTGGCATATTTAACACACAACTAACTAATAGATTAGCTTTACAATACTATTACATTCCCCTTTATTATCTTGCATTCCTTAATTTCTATGCATTAGTCAATAAATAACTTGAAGAAGGGGAAGGGAAATTTGATAATGACAATAGGGAAAAAATTACAATACGTACATTGGGATGTAAAGTACATTTTTAGATCATATCATCCATCCTTATACACTGTTACTGGAGACTTTCTTTTATGATCAAAACTCCAACTTCCCCAATCAACACATACACCCTTCATGTTACCTGTACACGAGTCAGTCGTCAACACTAAAGTAGAGCTTGCGGGATCGTAGGCCACGTTTCCAGCGATGGGCATAACTCGACCAGTTTGTGGGTGGAGGAAGAAATCAGGTGGCACTGCCAAGGTGTTGCCACTGTTCAGCAGCATAAGGCTATGAGCGTTTGTCCTTATGAGACCTGTGACTGAATCACAATCGAGTGCCTTACAGACACGCAGGGACCCATCTGGACCTGGAGTGATGCAGAGGAGATTGTAAGCAATTTTCAAAATTATAGTGTTAATGATTTAAATCGGTTTTGAATAAGAGTACAGTCACATGTTGGATGGGTAGTGTTTGATACTGATTTCTTCTTGAATAGAACACTGCAAGATATCATCATTTGTTATAAGAACTTCTCAGCTGGCCTCTACAAGTACACTGTGTTTTTAGTATACGGTTAGAACTAGCTCTAGACTGGCAGTCTGTCCAGCGTGTACCCCACCTTTTACCCACTGACAACTGGGATCAGATAATGGCTGGATATTACTATAACTTGCAGATAACATACACATGTAAATTCTTATGGGACTGGGCAGATAACTGGACATAGTACAGTACAGATTATTATAGGAGTGAAGCAATGCTGAGAAAATTAGTTGTCTGAATATTTTCAGGTCAAAATACTAGCACAATACTTTAAAATATTGTAAAATAATAGTAGGAAATAATGTACTTTACTGGAAGCTAAAACTGATATGAAAAGTTTAATAATTGTATTACAATCATTGTTGCAGTGCACATTTGTATCAATAGATGGTGCTGTTCTCTACAATTCAAGGACAGAGTTTTTGAACTCAAACTCTGGTGTGCTGAACTCACCAAAGATGTGGTCCTTTGTCAGCACACTTCCAGTATCGGGGCACAGCAGCTTGGCCCCTGTACCCTCACCCAGTAACCCCCAGGCCCCCTGACGCTGGCACTCTCCTGATACCAGCTCTCCCATCTCATCCACCAGGGATGTTAGTCTCTGGGTCAAACTGAAGATGGGAAATGACACATAAGACGTGTAAGGGAATTTTCTTCATTCACCTTATGGGTTGTGACAGTTTGCAAAAGGTAAATGGAAGTTTTACTTTTGCTGGTGTAGTTCACAGAGTGTCTGGTTGTTGTTATAGATTTTGGACAGTAGTCTGGTGCACTCTCTGAGATGAGTTGTGAACACACTGTGGGCCTTTTGTTGGGCCTGCTGTTCTTGCCTCAGAACCTGAAGAAAACAAGCAAAACCAAACTGCAAAAATTAATATGCAATATAACATAATTTAAAATAATAATAATAAAAATTTGAGCTCAGATAATGAGTAGGGTAGTTGATTAGCTCATTAACAGAACTGACTATTTTGATAATCAGTTCATCATCAATTATCTAAGTCACATTTCAAGTAAAAATGCTAAATGTTCTCCTATTCCAGCTCCTGAACTATAACGATTTTCTACTTTTCTTTGTCTTTGGGTTTTTATTGAATTTAGGAAACTGTGATGGACAGTTTTTTATTATTTATTACATTCCACCATAAATGGGCCATTATAAATTCTAGATGGAACTGTAATGCAAACCTGTAGCTGACGATCGAGCAGAGTCCCCAGCTGTGAGGCCAGAGTCTTTCGTCGCACCACCTCTCTCTCCACCTCCCTCCTCATCCTCTCACAACCTTCTCCAACCCTCTCCTCTGTGATCAGGCGTGGGTGGAGTAGCTGTAGTTTTCCAAGCACTCCCTGGTGTAGCTCTTTTACCTGGATACACACGTGAAAACAAAATGACCACACAAATGTCATAGGATAGTTGTAATCGGATTACCCATCTCACCCCACAGCACAAACATGCACGTCTTGGGATCTGAGAAGAGTCATCTCCCCTTACGTCTTTATCCCCCCAGTTTCCTGAGGGCTGTAACAACAACCTCTGCCTCCTATGCTGCAGCAAACAATTTTGATGGGATAAACAGGAAAGGACCAGGACAGAGAGGTGTGCAACACAAAACATTCTGTTTCAAAAGACTTAGACTTAGTGAGATAAACAGTATGTGATAATGTGACAATGTCAAGACAAAAAAAGAGAAAGATAAGAAGTGAGTGGTTGGATTGCATCAGGAATTGTACAAAATTAGGGTATGTAAAGTGACCTTATGTATAAGTAATATGAGAATCTACAATATGTAATTTGCTTGCTGCCCTGCTCCTTTTATTTGGATAAATAAATAATTGATGAGATATCTACATACTGAATATCTACATTTAAACAATGGCAGGTAGAACCTACAGCCCCAGGCTGAGATGATAAAAGTAGCATTAAAAAACATTTAATAAGAAGATAAATTAATGTCATTTGCAACTAAATAGCTGTTTGCAATTGTGACCATAACTGCAACCTTGGAGTCACAACCAAGCTCGCTGCTTGTTACACCCACCTAATGGCTGACAACACAAAGCGTCCAAAGAATTACAAAAACAAATTCAGACCAACATACAGTAGACAGGTGTACAGTACATCAAGAGAGATATAAATAGCTAATTACATCCTCAAAACTGGAAACAGTAGAGAATGTTTTACTTCAAGATGATTTGCACATGAATGTGTTAAGTTTCTGAATTCCTATGATGGTGTGTGAGGGCTGACAACACAATTAAAAAGTTTATTAGATAACATATGCTTCAATCCAACCTCCTACTCTACTAAACTACTCAGATAACTACAATGCAATATGCAGGATAGAGGAGATCCTTCAGACAAAATAAGTATGCATCAGAGGAGGTACCTGTCAATCCTTATATAGGATTATATAAATTTAATTATATAAAATGTATGAAATATATTTAATTTTCATTTGCATATTTAAGAGTTGAAAACCTCAGTGGTGAGCTGTCCCAGACGTGTGGTGACAGACAGGCTCTGTTTGAGCAGGAGGCTGTAGAAGGTGTTGCTGCTGAATGCCTCCAGATCCACCTGATGTTCATAGTCCCAGAACTCCTCCAAGGTGTCAGCACAGACTGCTGTCAGCAGAGAAAACACAAATAGACAGAAAAAGAGAGATCACAAGACAGATTACTGAAAACCTCACCTGGTAAGGAGAACTTTGAAGAGCACATATGATGTGTTGCCTGAACAATATAAATAAGCTTCAAACGTGTTGCCCCCCTGTCTACTGTTAACATTAATTATTGCTTTGGCTTTGGTTAATGTATGAACATTAGAAGTTTCATCAAGCTTTAATAAAAATGTCAAATTTGGGGTGTTACAAGAAAAATGGTCCCAGTTGTTTCTCCCACTTTTTTAATAATGCACATGCATCTTATTACACTATATCGTGTAAGATGTGATGTTCCAAAGCCTCATGACATTTGGTCTGTTGGTACCTTTAGGTGATATGAGGAGTACATGACAAAAGCCTTTTCAAACTGTAGTCATTTGGGTGGAAGCAGTGCCCAAGGGTCAGTGTCAGTGTTACATAAGAATTGACATAGGTCCCAGAAGGTTGATTCTGTTCATCTGGACATAATGTTTTCATCACTCATCCCAGTGACTTCAGCCAATCATTTTATCAACTTTCTGGGATTTCCTTAACTGAATTATTGAGCATACATCAAGACAATTGGCATGGGTCTTCAGATACCAAAAAAGTCTCACTGTTTTTTGTTGTTGTTGTTGTTGTTGTTTTGTTTTGCTTGGTGAGTTAGTCGACATGGTGCGGGTTAAGTTTGAATGTAAGTTATGTAACTACACTGGTCTTTATGTGTAGGTACAGCTACAATACAGCACCTGGTTGAATGGAGTCTTGTGTCATTCTGACTTGCTGGTTTCGGTGAGTCTTCTTGAGTGAGATCACCCTCGAACCTTTTGATGAGTAGTCATCCATGTTGTAGGCCAAGTGCACCAAGCGATACCGTGGTCTGATTGGTACCTTCTCTGGCCATCCGTATTCGCGAAACAGGATCTAAATGTGAGATAGAGTTATTAATGTGAATGATACTTGAACATGTTGTAATCAGTGTATAGTCTTCTGCATGTATTTGTATATGTGGACTAACCAGCAGTGTAACACATAAGCAGAGGATGACCACAGCTACAAATAGCAGGCCTCCAGTCACCAGCCAATCTGGTCGCAGTAACAGGTTGCGCCTCCTTCTCATTCCCACCCTAGTCACATGATGAGGGGTTGTGGGGAAGAAGGGGCCAGGCTCATAACACTGGGCCCCTGCAGGCATCACCCGCACATACTGGGGGAGGAAAAATTAAGGCAATGTTTCGATTGGTTGATGTACTTTTAACAAGATTTTTTAAAATGCTCAAGCCCTTACATTTCTTTGGTATCTAAAGACCAAGAACAATAAACCGGAAATTTGCTAACTTAAAGGTGGAATATTTGACCACTATTAGGGTTCGTTTAACTAGCTAACTTACTTATTTATGTCAAACACTGCCAAATACATGAGAATGGTGTTGCACACCATAAGTAAAAAAGTGATCAAACACACATTTCTGCTGCCTACAGTTGCAACAAATCTAACATACAGGTAAAAGTAAACTACAGAAGACCGATGGGCTGCAACCAGTAATTACATATATGGCAGTTAGGCAACAGCAAAGCAAACAATAAGAAAAGAATCACAGATATGCAAAAGATGTCATCAATAAATGCACTGAACATGTTACAAGGAAGAAACACAATGTCTCCTGTTCAAAACTACATTTGTTTTAAAATGAAAACTTCTCATGATACCCTTAATGTTAATGCTATTTTAAATTTAATTACCAAATGTTTGTGCTGATCGCTGCTCAGGGTAAAAACATAAACTCCAGGTTGGTCAAAGAAAACTGAAAAGAAACTGGGAGGTGTCCAAGACAGAGTCAGCTGCTCTTTGAGCTTTCTGAATGCACCCCAGTCAAAGTCACTGTTTGTGTTGTAGAGATTGTCACTGGAAGATAGAAGAAAAGGATTCAAGGTAAGTGTGAAGCAAGTCACAGAACACTTAAAATTGACTTAAAATTAAAAATGTTCATCTAGCATCTGACTTACAGATCATACTGAGGGTAATGATGGGTATTAACAGTGAACAGTATGAAGTCACCCAGATGGAGACATGTTGTTGGGTTCAAAACTCCAGTTATACTTCTCACTTCTTCCTGCATATCATGCAGATTTCCCCTCATGCTGCTGGAATTTGTTTCTTCATCACTGATATTTTGAACTTTTACCTTCGACGGGAAGTCAGAAAGTTCCTCTAAAAATGAACAATACAGGACATTCATTACTAAAATCATTATTCATGAGTTTGCAGGTAAAAATTACCATAAACACAACATGATTTGTGTTTTAACAATGAGAAAACACTGCTTCGTTGTGACAAACCAGTTGAGCTCTGAGAGTCCTGCTGCGTGGTGACAGAAAACAGTTGCTGAAGTTCCTTTGGCAGCCCACCAGGGAGACCGAGGAAGCCTGCCTCTGCGTTCAAACAGTGAGGAAAGAGAAAGAATGGGAAGAAAGGAGAGAGAGAGAGACAGGGAGAAATCACAAAGAAATCAAACGCAGGACAGAACAGCCGTTGCGTATCTTTATGCACGTCTGAATGCGTCTGCACCTGTTGTCTGAACAATGTAGACAGGACGTGAAGAGTTGAGAGGGCTCTTGCACAGAATAGTCCCCTGGGAATCCCACTGTTTAAAACGCTTATCCTGCATGCTGTCTAGGATGCCTAACACCTGCACACAATAACATTTGAGGGTCACTGGAACACAAGAGACGCCGATTGTAGGATAGGATTGAAGATAGGATTCATATATAGTTCTTTCTTTTCTGTGTCTTTTACTTTAGTGTCCATTAATGTAAATCTACAGCTTTATTTGTTTACCTGGCTGCCCTTGCTCCACACCAGTTTTATTTCTCCATTGGCCTGACATTGGAGTTTTAGCTCAGTAGCTTGTTTGTTTTTGCACAGGCTTCCACATGCAGCTCTCCCAGGAGGCTCTCTGCACACACATAGACCCAGTTCTCCATCATAACCCTGGTAGTCCTGTGCAGACTGACACACCTGCAGGAAGGAACCAATACACCACGCAAATATTACTTGTGTTTCCTGCTTGGACTACCTTTTGTCTGCAAATATTTTTAAATTGTAAAATCATCTAAAAACTAGTGGAAGTATCGAGTGTGTTTCTGGGCGAAAGTTCATTTGTACCAAAGACCACTAAACAGTCACAGGATGCAGTTTATGGTTAAATATTAACTGAAACTATTACACCCGTGTGTTGGATAAACTATTGTCAGGTTCATGGAGAAAGGGTCAAACCAGGTTGTACTCATTGGCCTTGTCTGTGATTGTGGAGTATGTTTTGTCAATGCAAACAGATCACAGTTTACAACTGAGCTCTCTTTCAAAACCCTCAAGCACCAACAGTTCTTCAGGATATGGGTTTCCTGTGAGCTGTTGTTTTGAGAAAGATATGGCGGTTACGTTTGCTCTATTTTTAGTGTTCGCATGTGTGTATGTGACATGATTACACAAGGCCTAACCTGCTGTCTGCAGTGAAGTGACCACTGATGTCTGTCCAGACAATCTCCGTACTGTGTGCGTATTTTTCCGTCTCTGCAGACATCATACAGTTTGTGTACACATGCATCTCCATTGCTGGTGGGTTGATAGCCAATGGTGCAGTGGCAGTGCCCATCGCTGGCCTGCAGAAAAACTCATCATCAATCATTTATTCACTGCGTCTATCTATCTATCTATCTATCTATCTATCTATCTTAATCTTTACTCCGTCCTTCATTGATACCTTTATGTTCATCTGTTTCCTTCCTCCATTAATTGCTTCATATTTTTCACACCCTCATTGATTCCTTCATTGATTCACTCATACCTTCCACCTTGTTCCACCATTCTTCTATTGATTCTTTCATTTCTTTTTTCCTTCCCTCCATTTCTTTCATTCATTTATTAACTCATTCAGCATTAGTTATCACATTAAGGACCACAAAAGAGAGATAAGAGAGAAAAGAAAATCTCTTTCTGTTTATTCTGATCTGTTGAGTGGAGAGCTCAACGCCTGTGCAAGATGCAGCAGACTTGGAAACAAGATCCTGCTGTGAGGGAACTTGATCTAAAGCTCTTTCAGCTTGGAGCAACAGATTGTTCAGTCTAACGTTTCTGAGAGACAGTGGGGAAACTAAAGACTTTTGTAATATGTACACTGTATCTAAGCACTTTAGAGTAACATAAATTTTTGCCTCCAGTTTCTTCTTTGGATTTATAAAATGAAGGATGAACACAGAGAATGTGAAGTCTCCTAGAAGTATAATAGGTGGTGATGGTGTTGATATGAAGAAGAGGATTGCATGGCCGCATACACAAACCAGAGTGATCGCACATTCTGAAGTTAACCCTACCAACACATGAAAACACTTTGTAACCTGAAAACTCTGCCCCTCTCTCGGGCAGATGCAGGTGTCCTGGCCAGACAGAGGCTGCTCAGCCTCGGGGCCACAGGGCAAGAATGCAGACAAGCCTGGTTGAGGACAGTAGTGATGAGGAGGACACATAAGACAGCTGTCAATGGACACAGCATCAGAAGATAGCCCATAGGTTCCCTTAGGACAGGGGACTGGAGTGAACCTCTCCACTGGACAGTAGAAACCTAATAGAAACACACAGTTTCATATACAATATTTTTTATATTAAAACACATTTCTATTGTAATCTTTTGGTGGTTTAACACTATACTACTATACTCATCACTGTTACTGTAATTGTTACAGGTAAGGGAACATCCTGATGGCTGAGTGGTTACAAGACACACCACTGTCAATGACAACACAAAATGCCAAGAAGTAGTCTACATGGTTAGAGTGGCGTTTGACTGGAGCAGTCAAAACACTAACCCACCTGTGTGTTAAATAAACAACTGTCAGGTTTACGAAGAAAAGGTATATTTTTGGGCACTAACTTGCCTAAAGGAAACACACCTGATGGAAGCTGGGTATGTATGCAGAAAGATGCAGAATAAGCTAGTTATGTAGATCTTTTGGTAGGAATCAAATAAAAGTTCTTTTTTTTTTTTCCAACAATTCAACAATTACAAAAGCATTGTATGCAGGCAGGACAGTCTACCTGGTTGGCAGGGAAGTCTCTCCTCCTTATACTGACTGAAGTTGTTTCCACGAGCTTGAGGTAGCAGGACAGAAGCAGACAGCCACCACAGACACCTTAAACATCTGAATGTCCGTAGCATAGTTGTGTACCTGCTGATATAAAGAGCTGGTTTGCAAGAAAAACAGCTCTATTCCAGACTCAGCAAGAAAATTGTAATTCTTCATCCAGGAAATGTGAATATTTTTATCTTGTTTAATCCGTAGCTTTGAAAATACTTATGAAGATGCTGTAACAAGCAAAATGTCTCCTGTCTGTTGTAGTTCTGCACACATGACCTGATGTCTGTGTTGGTAGACAGAGCTGCAGGACATAGAAGGGTAGTTAGTCTGCATAACATTCAGCAACTTGCTGAATGATTTATGAGGCTTGTGAGGTAAGGTGACAGTGACAGTGGAGGGAATGCTGGTGAAAAGCAGCAGGGGAAACAGAGAGTACGGCTACCTGGTGCTGCCGGATTGCATTACTACTTTTGTTCATTTCAGTCCTATCACGAAACTGATTAATGATTTGGGTCCCCATGTATATCAACACAGCTTTGCTTTAAAGGAGTCTACCGAGTACTTAATGCATCATAGCAACTGCTGCATTGAAATTCAACTTCACATATAAAGCTCACATATAGTACCTTGCTTTATGGCATAGTCAGAGTTCTGAAGAAGTAAAGCATGTCTTCTTAAACAAGTTTAAGAAGAGAAACAAGTTTAAGAAGAGAAATACATCTGACAAATATTACTGTTGTTAATATGTGTTTAACAGTTGATATTGTCTTGCAACAACCTTGCTGAAAGTAAAATAAGTTTATGTCAGAGTCTGTGTAGCAACAAGTGACAGATCATTTTTATCAATAATAGTCTGTTTTATCTGTAAGAGAAAATGCTGATGCTTTACATGAGTGCAGAAAACAAACAGCATTGTTTTTATGTACCGTAACCGGAGTCTTACTCACTCTACACTACATGGTACTAAATATATGCTGGACTTTGGATAACTGGAATAACCTACATATTTCATTGTGGTAACCATGGACTATGATCCTCCAATCACGACTCATAACTTACCTAACTGAGCAGGATTCAACTTTCACCCACATATCTATGACACTGGTGGAGAAATCTTCCACATCTCATTTTCAAATACATCAGATTAATGAGATCATACTTAAGAGCTCACTAGAAATGTGAAGCAATTTTATTAAGACTCATGTAATATTAAATGCAACAATCCTGCATATTGTCCCCATATGAGCATGTACACATGATTGTGCGACTAAAGTTATTCTGCAAATGTTCTGTAAAAGGGAAGAGTACAGCGTAATCAGCAGTCTTTACTCAGGCTGTTTGAGCTTCTCCATCCTTACCAACAGAATCAACACTGATGTGTAAACTGTTGATTGTCAAGCATCCAGAACAAGCCATCATAATTAAAGCTCAGCCTGCTGGTCCAAAACTGGATTTACTGAATTCTTACACAATTTAAAACTTGCACAACATAAAAAAATGCTGAAAATTTTGCATAATGCTAAAAAAGCCACAAACAAACAAATGAGTCCATCCTTAACGTTCATGTAATTCTGGTTCCTAGCAGAGTTTGACGTGCAAGGCCAGAAACACAGCCAAATCTCTTATCTGACTGTGGACATACAAGCTTGAACTTGCTGAACCTTTTTGGTTCACTTCAGTAAACTTCTACTTTATATAATTTTCATTTGTTTATTCAGTTTACCAGTGCGGTTCAGTCTTTCTGTATCACTACTACAAAGCTGCATGAATGTCAGTATTCTTTTTCATTGCAGTATTTTTTATTATTTTATCACATCACTAAAAGTGATGCTTTGTTATTGACATGTCATCATTTCCTTAAATTAATGCTGCAAGAATGCTATAAAGTTTTATCAGTGGGCACTATTACACACACTCACTCTGTGTGGGTGTCTATGTGTGTGTGTAGTTCTGTGTTTATGTGCGTGTTGTGTTCTGTAATCATTGTGACCCTCCACGTGTTGCCTGTTGACACAGCAGGGTTTGGGCAGCCACTCTGATAACAAGGACCTTTATAAGTCAGATGGGAGGAGAAGGCATTCTGCAGACCCCTGATCCTCAGGTAAAGGCCAGCTACTCTTTCACATATTGATCTTCTTGTCTTGTTTCTTAGTTTATTTCATTAAACAGAGAATATGCATAACATGAATGTAGATAATTTATGGAAATGTTCGGTGTTCGGTTACTTATTCATTCTAACGTATCTCTCTCATCTGTTCCTCCACAGAAAACTAAATATGCAATTAAAAGTAGTAATCCTCACCCTGTCATTCTTGACAACTTCAGGTATACATTAGTCCTCAGTTGTTACTCAACATTATTTATTTTAAAGTGATTTATTATTTTTTTAATGATTTATTTGTCTATAGCATTCCCACTCCACCATAACAGCAGAGAGGCAACTGGGCCACATCCAAAAGCCAACCAAGTTCATGACAAGACAAAACTCGCAAAGGATGTGGAGTAAGTTGATCATCAAATATTTCTGAATACCTGAAATAAGTTTGCACCCATAGATTGAATGATTGAATTGTAAAAACATTGTAATGGTGTGCCTCTGTGTCTGTTCCCAGTAAGCTCTACAAGAGCCACATAGACAGCAGTGACATTTACAGCCAAGAAGATGATTACAACAAGAACCCCATGGCAGAGGAGATGCAGCACAAGCTCAGCATGGAGTCAGAGCGTCTCCGAATCCGTCTGCGTCAAGAGCTGGCTGAGCTGCAGGAGAGGCTGTCCCCATCTCCCGCCCAGCTCAGCTCCACCGTGGCCAACATTAGGGAACGCTTGGCTCCCCTCACTCAGCAGCTCCAGAGCTCTCTCAGCAGCAATACCCAAGATCTGTGTGGCCAGCTGAGGCTCTATCTCCAGGGCCTAGAAACAGCCGAGGCCCAGGCAGGGGCCAGTCCAGCTCTCTACCAAGAAGCCTTCCACTGGATGAGTCACACTCTAGATCACAGCAGCTCAAAGGTGGCCAACATCATCAGTGACTTCCATACTAAAACCGTTGGGGTGATCGAGCATCTGAAAGAGACCAGTGCAAGTGCTGAAGATGCAGCTAAATCTGATTTCTTTCAGGAAACAAGGTCTCGGTTGGGACAGGAAGTGAGTTCACTGAGGGTGGAGGCACAGAACAGGGAGGGATCTCTCAAAGCAGAGCTTGCAGCCCTTCTGGAAACTGTACACCCTCTTCAGGCTGAATTGACAGCTAGCATAGAGCGGTTCTGCCAAAACGCAGCCCTGCAGAGCCAAGTGTTTCAGGCCCGCATGGAGAGATTGTTTCAGGGGCTGGAAGAGGAGCTGGAGGACCAGAGAGCCTCAAGTCTGTCTCTTTCTTCTTCTTCTTTATCCATACAGCCAGGTGGCTCTTTGCAGGGAGACTTCTCAGTTAAACTCTCTGCTCTGATCCAGGACATTATGCACTCAGTGCAGTGACAGAGACAACTGGACAAAAATGAATTAATGGCCCATTTAAGTGATTCATTTGACCAATGTTCTTGTCCATGAATTTGGTTTGTTGTTTGTCATTGCACCAGCAAAGTAAACATGTCAATATTTATCAGTGTATGTATGTTTTTCTGATGTTTTTGTTTTATTCTGTATATGAATGTGTATGTAATTGTCAGAATAGCATATGTACTGTGCCATACTGCTTCTGGAGAGTAAAGTTATTTATAATACACATTTGCTGCTGCTGTATTTTTAATTATGTAACATCAACCACAGAGTGCAATGCTGACTTGATTTCAGTCTTTATTTTGTATAAATTCCACATTTGAACGTCAGAAAATTCTTTAAGCAATTTGACTGAGATTCTAGATTCCTATAAAGTTATAGAAAATGTAGGTAGACTAACAGACATTACCAAAGAAAACTTATATATAAAAAATAAAACTTACTCTTTTACTAAAATGTTTATATAGTTAATGTGTTAATGTTAACGAGTCTATGCACAGCTCAGGTTTAATTGTTCCTTCAGTGTAGATGCAACATATAAAGACAGAACATCGTTACATAAGATACCAGAGTATTTGCTTGGTTTCCACAGTCACCTGACAAGAGCATTTGGCTAATATGGGAAAGTCACAACATTATCAGAGTTTTCATAACACAGTGCAAGGTGATGACACAATGACAATTTGCTCAGCCACGGATATGAGGTAATCCTCCCACCCAATAAAATTTCTTCAGGGCAAACCAGACACCCAGAACAAGCAATGCAGCACCAGCTGAGCCAAACACCACACCCACAGCCAGACCTGCGAGGTTCACAGTGTTTCTTCCTGATGCCACATCATTACCTGATGTACACAAGGGAAGTTTGATAGAGATTACTTTCTGGATTACACAAACAATCTTCCAAATGTTTGTGGTTTTATCAATGTGCTTAAAGTATACTCACTGTTGGCAGCTTCATGGGTATCTTTAGTGGGGGAAATAAGAAAGAGAATCAAATAATGGGTCATGAAGGTATTTTCTGAAAATCTACTGTACACAAATTGCATATTATAAATGGTTCTCACCTTCTTGAGCGGTATAAAGAGGTCCAACTGAAACAGTGGCAGATTCTCTGCTTTGTTCTCCAAAAGGAATCAAAGACCTTTTTCTTCTATTCAAACAGGCCTGAAAAACAAATATTATTCTAATATTTGCACTAGAAGCTGCTTTGCTGTTGATTGACTTGCCAACTTACAGCCAGCAGCTCTTGACATTTGTTCGGCTCACACAGTCTCAGTATGCAGTGCAGATAGATGCTGGACTTTGCTTGGTCACGGTGCTCAGTGAAGCGGAAGGCCTCAAAGTTAAACCGGGCAACCTTGGAAAGGCCATTGCTCGTCACAGATGTCCTTTGGTCCGCTGTACAGCTAGTTGCAAGTGAAAGTATTTATGTCATTTTAAAAAGTAACATGAAAGTCAAATTTGTCTTACACGAGTGAAGCTATATTAATGATTACTGTTCCATACCCAGTGAAGAAGTTATGCTGCTCAGTGTTTGTCATGTTGTATGGAGTAGGAGTACCAAAGCAGTGATCCAGCAATACGTAGAAACTGAAAATAGGACAGTGGGCCAATGAGTTACTGTTTGTCATGAGAATACAATCTCCCCTCCTTTATTTCAATATTGGTTTTCTCATACACAAATTCACTATAAGCATTCACTCATTCAAATGGGCTTTACTTACTTTCCTGTGAGGTTAACAGCCTTGACCTCCACATAGACCTTTTTTCGTAGCTCAAGGCCCGTAGAGGGTAGTACTAGTGGGTAGACATAGTCAGAGTCCTGAAGAAGTAAAGCATTAGAATAAAAGAAGTTTCGAGAAATACATCTGATGTGTACACTGAATACCAACTAGAACTTACATTAAAAACGGCCATTTTTAGTGAATTAATGAAGGTTCCATTATTATCTTTGGTCGCCACCGAAGCTGAGGAGCTAAGAGAGAGAGAGAAAAACATACAAACTCTCAGAGCTGTTGTATGATCATGTCTGCTTCATGTGTTGCCTCAGTCTAAATGTAATAGATTAATATGCAACTTGCTTAAATAATCGATCAATCAGATTTTTGCACAGACTAAGCATTCCTAGTCACTCACGCCACAATCTGTGTGTTGTTGAGCAGGTATTCCAGTGGGTAGCGGCAGGAGAAGTGATAGTAGATGTCTGTGGAGTAGCTAATCAACCCCTGGTCAGACTTGGGTGCATCAATGAACCCTGTGATGATAACTGACTGGATACTTAGGAAACTGCTGAAGGGACCTGTGGGGTCAGGCACCTCATCCACAATCTGAACAACACAGCACAACTCAAAATCATTACCTTGGGTTTACATTACTTTCTATGTTGCCAAATAGTTCTACAGGATAATGGGTTGCCCATCTTATGCATTCATCCAACTGCAGCTACATGTACAATATATTTGTATTTTTACTCCTTTATTTTTTCACAACTTCAACATTCTGACCTTCAGAGACTGACGACAGGGGTTATTCTGACTGTCATTTACAGGAAGCTGGAAACGGATGATAGGAGGGTCCACACTGGTGATGACAGAGCCCTGGCACTCTGTATTGTTGTGGTTCCCATTCAGAGCAAGGTCTGTGGCATTGAAGCCTGCCCACTGAGCCGTGCAGAGGTTGACATCCAGGGTGATCACGCGAGTGCTACAGTCAACTGTCAGGTCCGAGTTGTCTATGAAGGAGGTAAAATTGGAATGAGACTTAAAACTGCAGCATTGTTAGCACTTACTTTTCCCCCATTGAAAGCACAGTTAAAATGTATTTTTAAAAAGTCATCACAAACACATTCTGCTTTGATTTGTGCATCAAACTCGTATAAAGCAAAACAAACTGCCTTATTATTAAAACCCACCAGGGGTCCTCTGATAATTAGACGAGCAGTTATAGGTGCACACAGCAGGCTGCAGGAGCACAACCAGTAGAGGGAGACAGAGATAAAGAGTCATGATATCTGGAGGAGATATCGTCCAACTGTTCAGTCCTGGAAAGAAATAATATCTACAAGAAAAGAGTAAAATAACAAAACAACTTCAAGTGAGACAGAACACAGAGCAGAAAAATACTAGTAATTAGTAACGGAAAAAAACAACTGTAGTGAAAAATACTATGTTATCGTGATTTTCAGTATGAAATTGTGGTGCAATATTTCTTTTTCCTAGATGAAATTGTTGATATTTCAATTTATAATCAATAAAATGTTAAAATTTGTGAATTTCAAATAGAGACTTATGTGCCTGAGAAGCGTCTTACCTCGCTGGTACATGAGCAGGAGTTTGTCACAGAAGTAGACGTTCGTTGTGGCTTTTATAGTGTTGGACAGCCTCAAGACACCTAAAACCACTGATGTGCAACACTCACGCCATACTATCAACTAATTCTAGACCCCTATGTATACACGCATACACACACCAACACCCAACACACACAAAACTGCACACACTTTCTTCATGTATACTGTGACTTCTAATGTAGGCAGCAGCAGCTCCTGGTTCACTATGTTCACCAGGCAGATTAATGTGTCATTGGTTTTTGACACAGATGTGTTTGATTAATTGCAGCTGCTGTTTTGTTTGTACTGCTATCAAAAATGATAAGTAATAAGTTGAGTTGAAAAGAGTTGTTGGCTGGTTGTACTGGGGAAAATAGGGTTCCAACTTGGATGCAACATATATATTTATAATTAAATATATATTTAATTATATAAAATATAAATTCCTTAATCTTAAGTGATTATACTGTATTAACAACTCCATTACCAAATAAACTGCATCGCATTATAAATTGCAAATGCATATTCAGGAACAAAAATATCAAAAATGGAAACATTTTCCAAAATACAAAAATTATTGCATAGATGTTAATTGTCTTGAGTAGTGGAGTCGTGTTTTGAGAACAAATAATGTTGAGTGCTTGCAAGGTGATCGTGCTTGCCACAAGCTATGAAGTACTCAGCCGTCAAGGAGTAGCCTTTCTTAATTTCACATTGCATGTCAGACCTCACCTCTATTGTCTATACAGAGCTCTTTATGTAGCCAAAAGCGACAACTGTTACTGTTTACTTGAGAAGCCCCGTTGTTCCCCAGAAATATAGAAGCATCAGTGTTTTTAACAAACTGCTCATGGTTAGAGAAGAGAGTTACACTATCCACAGTTATGTCACTCTTTTACAATCTCTTTAATCCCTTCATGCATCCAAGGATGTCCCCTGTTTGGAAACAATGTTTCGTTTATCTCAGGGGCTAAACAGTCCAGGTTGTTTAAGTATCTCCAGACATGATGTTCAGCTGTGCATTGATCAACAGGATAACTCATACCACATACAGTATTTGCAGGAGTATATGGCATGTAAACATTGACATTAAACATTTAAACCATTTATGTCCAATCTTATGCATTTTGATAAATTGAATGATTTCGGATGATGTGTTTCTGGGGGGAAAATATGGCTCCTACTTCCAGTGAGCAAAATATATAACTAAAATCTTCATTACTGGTTATTTTCACCTAGAGCGACAATAATAACTGATACACAATCCCATTCAAAAACAAAGAAAACAAGGCCCAAGAAAGAGGATACACTGGGAAGAGTGTGACTAAACGGTACTCTGTGAGAATGTAGAGTAAAACACATCATTAGTCAATTGATACTTCAAGGTGTGAAAACAGCAGTTCATGTAAAGTGTAAAAGTGTTTAAATAGTGGCAACAGACCAAAGTTGCAGAGGGGATTTTGTGTATATAAATAAATAAGACAATAAAAGATGTACATTGTTTACTTTTTATTGGATGAATTATGAATTAGTAAAAAATATATAAAATAAAATATTTCTTCTTATGACACAATTCTGTCATATTTTTAACCCATATGAAAGATTGCTGTGAATTAAATATCAGTTAGTGCCATTGAGTGGTGGAAAAATCATTCAGATTTTTAAATGAAGATACATAAATTTAGTCATTTTTATCCAACGTGGCTTAAGTGAGGAGCACACAAACACACACACCCATCAGGTTCAGTGTTTTCTCCAAGGATACTTTAATATTCAGACCAGAGCAGCCAAGAATTGAAATACCAACCCTGCGACTGGTGGTCAACCTGTGATAGCTCCAGAGCAGCAGCTTCTTCAAGTACAAAAACAGGACAGTAAATACTCACAATACCTGAAACTGCACATTGGAAACATACAGCTCAGAGGGCAGAGATACCTGTAGAAAGATACAGAGAGAGGGAGACAGAGAGGAATGAGCAACTACAGGAGAGAGAAGACAGAGAGTTAGATAGATAGAAAGATAGGTCACATTTGAAAAGATTATTGTCTGTACTAATGTTTTCATATGTATTTTTAAAGTAAAATCTACATGTTGAACCACTAAATCCAGATGTCAGGTAAAGACTAAATTTCCCACTGAACTCTAGTGAAGTAAATGCATAAAGTAATATATAATGTAAGTAATCAAGTAAAGTACACCTCAAAATTGTAAATAAGTACAGTGCTTACAGACTAAATGTCTTTAGTTATGCGAATGGGAGTTTCTACTCTGCCTTATTTCAGGAGTAGTTTGGTGTCATCTGCTGGCCAGAATTAGACAGAGCTCATACCTTGTTCTCTGGGTTCAATAGACTCATTCACCGGTACGGAGGACTGGAGGCCAAGAGACACAACTTCCTTCACAATGAGCAGGCAACGCAGTCACTGCTATTATTTATTTTTCTCTCAAAGAAACTCCAATAGATATCCACTTCTGTAAACAAAAGATGTACAAATAATCTGGAGTAATCAAAGACACAAAATTAGTGTTTTTTAAAATCTTCCACTCAAACTGTGTCTTAGAAGAAGTCAGTGAATGAAATGGCCTTGGCCTTGTTTAATACCTCTTTTAGATCTAGATTTACCTCTAGGAACATGGAAAATCGTCTCGTCTAGGGTGCGGGTTTCCACAGTGACAGAAATTCTTCCAGTAATTTCAGTGAAAGAACTAGAAGGTGATGTGGGGACTGAATAATCAGGAAAGTCAGACAATCTGGCAACTTTGAGAGGGAGAAATCGGGGCAAACACACTAATGATGTGGGAAAAGCTGCATAGGGCAAGGGTAATGCAGAGTCACAGCTTTTCATGACAAACGTTTGCCTATCAAGTGAACTTTAGAGGCTTTGAAAGACCACAACAAGGAAAAATCACTCCAGGTCACACATGACAAACACCCAAAGGCTCAGATAACAGGGCTCCCACATTACAGACACACGTGTTTTACCAGATAGAAACAGAAAAACAGCCTGTGGTTGTGTGTCCTCTCTCGGCTCTCCACAAAGAGGTGCTGTGTTCACTACTCTGCTTCATGACAGGTGACAGGTGTAAAAATTAAAAATAAACCACAGACTTTGGTGGAGAAGCTGACTTTTATTCTATGACTCTTTATCTTATACCAATTTGTCCAACATGTCATTATCCAATTTTCAACCCATCATTCAACCTATGTATGTACAGGCTAAAAATAAACAAACCACTGAATCTGTGAGAGAATTACAAAGAGAAAAGCATTGTACTGTACCTTTATGTATGTACTTATTTATTTACGTTTTTAAGAAATGCAAACTAGAAGAGGAAAAAGTGGAACAGGTAAAATGTGCTAAAATCTCCTATAGGTGATGGGTTGATGTTTAATAATTTCATATATCATTTTCATACTCATCACATCGTCCCTCCTGAATACATTTGTAGCTATCTGCAGTGGCTTCTTCTTTAACACAGTGATGCTCATGTGCCAAAATACACAAATAACACAGAAAAATTATAAATCGAAATGAAAAAATACTTTTGAATTCAAACACAGTTTTACTTCCCGCCTATTTTTTTTGAGTAAATCTGGGTCATGAGTACAAACAGCAGTGGATTCCTGGTGACATTCTTTTCTAAGGCAACAACAACAACGACTACTTTTATTTAAGCATGACTGGAGCACAGAGGCAAAGAATGTCACTGTTCATGTCATTTTTTTTAAATGAAGAAGTCATCAAAAAAGTAATGTAATTAATTTTGATGATTATGCTGGATTAGGCTGTATGAAATTATTTATTTTGTTGCATAGACTGCTCCAGACTTTTGCAATCATATTCTTGAAATTAACCCACCATGCCAGGAGACCAAACCCAACCAATGAACAGGAAGTATTATTCTGAAAAAATGCTTTCCTCTTCCTCTATTACATGTTTTCCTGTTCCACAGGCAATTTCTCTTCCTCTTTATCTCCTACTCTGTCCCAGTTGTGTCTCCCTCTTGCATGGTGTTTTCACAGCTTGGTGTGAGTCAGCTTCCTTTTGAATATTTTAGGTGATTATTTTGGTGATTTGGATGTTTTTTTTAGCCACATCACACATGTGGTTAAATAAACTTAGCTGTATCACATCACATGAAACCAACGTGATAACCAGACACAGAAAAAGAAAAAGTGACTTTTACTTTTAACACAAAGTGTTTTGAAGTCAACCTTGTTCCTGTTTTCTCTCTTTATTTTCTCCTCTGAGTGTGTGTGCAGCACATTCTTTATTTTAACACAAGGAGCATGATACATAATGCATGCACAAGGAACTCTATTCATCCCATTATAATCACATTACTCTATATGTGAAAAGGGATTTTGCTAATTTAGTAGAAGGGGACGCTGGCTGTTTCAGAACTCGGTGGTACTAGAGGAGAAAAGAACTACTGGAAAACAAGAATACGTCGCTTTTTTTCCAAAGCAAAAATCTTGGACTATCTCACTCTTGATTTTTTCCCCCTAAGCCAGACGCCATATGCACGCCTTCGCTGGTCGACCCACTTTTGACTGGACAGACGGCTGTGCTGCTTCTGTCATTTGTCTATGTTTATCGCAGGGGTTTGACAAACTTCTGATGTGCTCCTAACAAACTAGTTTACACTCGACTGTAATACTAATCGTTCAGCACGCTCGAGGGAACATGTAGAGATGGATTTTATGAAGCTGTTTGGCACCGTTTTCGCCGTTTTGTTCCACCCTGGATCTGCTTCTAAAATAAATGGTAAGAATGTACAAAAACTTCTTTAAACTCTGCTGATCTGGTGTAACCATGTGTAATCTTGTGTTTTCATTCCCACAGTAAGAGTTGTTTGTTTTTACTGGGAACGTTAAAAAAAAAAACCTGTGCATGTGCATTATTGTTTGTTTTCGTCGGTAGTTTAAGGGATCGGGCGTGATGTGCTTAAAGTAAGTGCGCATACGCAGCTTTTGTGACAGGTAGACTGGGGTCTCTGGAGACTCCTCTCTTTGAACCACGGTCACTCTCAGGACATACGCTCCCCAAAGGTAGATAGGTGCGTGTGTGCGTCTGTCTGTGTTTTTTGGTTTGTTTGTTTTGTTTGCATGGTGGTTGGTTGGTTTTTCCAATTATAAATTATTATTGGTCATTTTTTCTGTTTGTAAATAGATTATTTTTTATCACATAAGTAAAATAAATTTCCCCTTTTTTACTTAAGCTCATGTTTCTAACCTGTTCTTTCCCACTAATGCTTGACCATTTCCACGGTGGCATAGTTGAACTTGAGACAAACTAGCATTTTGCTGCACACTGTTTGGTCACATGTGATAAACGGGCTGCAGATTAACAGAACTATGTCATTTGAACTCGGGAGCTCTCACGTTAATTGTTTCAGCAATATTAATGCTAACACCACTAATATTAGACTAAAAGCAACCATACAGATAACAGTAATGATTCTAACGTAGTAAGAACTAAATCTATAGACTAGCACAACTTCAGTTATGTGGAAAGAATAATGGAACAGTTCTTCACAGATAGAGTTCATTATTCATTATTCATTATTTCATTGCATTGCATTTCAAAACCCCTGGTTTAAACCCAGGGGTTCACATATTATGTCCAAATGATTTAAAAAAAATAATTCTACAATTTTAAATAGTTAAGTAGAGTCTTTTTAGACCGTCAATGTACTTAATGTGCTTTAGTCAATAGTTAACACACTCTTTAAATCCTTCAGCAAACACTGCATTTTGGACATGTCCTGTCTTGCAAATTTAAAATGTTTGTTTTTACTGTGACTAGTGCATCAAAACTATTTGACTGGCAAAAGACCAACATAGAAGCCTTTAAAATATTGTTTTTTAACTACAATTTCACTTCTATCAACTTTGCTCACATTGCAGGAAAATGTGGGAAGACTTTGGCAAAGCAATCCAAAAAAATCTGGTTGCCAATTTGTCCATGATACTGTGGGTTGTTTATAATCCTCCTGCCATGTGGCTGCTACAGAAAGTCTTCAGAAAAAAATCCTTGCACTTACCATCTTGTTATCTCCCCATACTGACTGTGGTGTCCAGGCCAGACTATCTGTCGGAGTGGGACACAGCGACCATGCTACAAGGTGTCCTACTTCCAGGAGAGCAGACGAAGGCTGACTTTTGAGGATGCCAGGAAGGCCTGCAGGTCAGACGGAGGTGAGCTGCTCAGCATTGAAACAGAAAGCGAGCAGCGGCTGATAGAGAAGTTCATACAAAGGCTGCAGCCTGGAGATGGAGACTTCTGGATTGGGCTCCATCGCAGCCCACAGGGCCACAGGGCAGGGACCACAAGCCCAGGTTGCTCCTCCCAGTACTATTGGTTGGATGGAAGCAAGGCTGAGTTCAGGTCTTTCTCTCTTTTTCAAAACATTTCACTATTTATGTGAATGTATTCTATTTAGTGTATCAGTACATCAGTGTAAATGTTAAGAGTGCTCTCAATATGTTTTTGGAAAAGGGTTGTAGTCAGTTGTGACTTGGATCTAATGAAAATTTAAAATTGAAGGAATGTCTACAATACTTAGCAACAATCTGTGAATAAGAAATTCAAATATAAACCTGTGCATCTTATTTGCTGTAGGAACTGGTACTGGGATGAGCCATCTTGTGGTGGTGAAATGTGTGTGGTCCTGTGCCACCAGCCCTCTGCACCACCTGACAAAGGTCATTTCCTGTTCCAGTGGAATGACGACAACTGCAGCTCCAAGAACAACTTTGTCTGCAAATATCGAGAAGGTGAGCCAGCAGAACGCCCACATTGCACCTGGCTGTGTAGTGCTGGGAATTATTGACATTTGGCACTTTCTATTTTATGCCATTCTTGAATCTGCAGAATAATAATTTTATCCTCCTGAGACCATATCTGAGATTCTCCAACTGTTGTCAACAGATATCACTAAACATATAATGCATACTTATAATGTTGGTTCTCTGGATTACTATAATGCCTGGCTCTCAGGCAACCTCACCTAAAAGAGATAATCCGCCTATATATGTATATTTTCTACTGGTTCTTGTTGTTGCTGAATGATTAATTTAATCACATATGTTCTCACATATGTCTTTGACAGAAAAAGTACCAGTATTGACTGAGAGAGGGAACACAGTACACACAGGTACAACATGCATTTGACTGCCTCACACATACTGTGCATGTATGCATGATGTTTTAGTGAGATATATATAGTAAGTGACTGCAGATGTGTTTATACTTGGATCAAGTGAGACTCGACTAAAGAATGGCTATTTATATCACTTTTAATATGTACTTTATGTACTTGTCCACTCCCTTTTGTGTAAATGCAGACCTCTAGTGGTCAAAATGTATTTAAGGCTTGGGTTGTTTACTTGTTTACTTGCTTGTAAATCTGGTGGTCACATGTTGTACAAAGCAATATGTGTATAGATTTAGCCATTAAAGTTTCATTAAGAAAAATCTTGTGTTTCAAAGGGTGAAACAACACATATTCAAATATCATACATTTATTACAACATAAGTCATACACTGTGGATTTATTCAAATACAAAATGTCAAATCGGCTAAATTTGTTTAGACATGCACGTGCTTACGTCATGCTGATGGTGTTGATTTGTTTTCTGATTGCTCCAGTTCCGTCTTTGAGTCCAGACTTATTCCCAACCACAGAAAGTGCTAAAAGAATAAAAACAGGACACCCTGAGTCATCAGGTAAGAGAAGAAAGAAACATCATATTTTATTCTTCATACTCAGAGTTAATGTTTTTTTGGTTGGTGTTGTTCAGAAAAACTAACTTTCTATGTGATAACAGAATCATGATGTACCTGAATCAATTCATGGACAAAGGCCATGTTAAAAGGTGTTGTGCAAAGTGTTTTCCTTTGCAGTATCTTTTTCAGACAACACCCTGTATGTTTCCTACATCCTTTACGCAACTATTCCTGCTCTACTGTTGCTGATGTTGGCAGCTGCTGGATTCCTCTGCTACAAACAGCATGCTAAGCGGTAAAAGCTGAATATTATGTATCATGCAAAGTAAACAAAATGGCATTTTTTGAAGTTGAAGAAACGGTTGAAGAAGTTGATATCTGTTTTCTCACTTAATATTGTATGTAAAGTGTTAATTTTCTTTGATGATACCACTTTGCTGTTTAATATCTTTCATATTCAGGAGAAAGACAGAAACAGACATCTATCCCAACATGTCAAAACCATGGATGTCAACAACAGCTCCAGCTTGCCCTGTACAAGGACCTTACGCCTTTAGTGACATTACCAAACTGCCTCACACCGCTCCAGACACCAGCATGTCAGCAGACATCGTGGCAAAGTTCTCATGCGCTCCTTCCCAGAAATCTCAGTGTGATGATTATGAGAATGTGCCAAGCACGGACAGGGAGAGCGGCTTTGTGACCAACGACATATATGAGACCTGCAGACCTCAAAGCCTGCACTGCCACAGTCAGACTGGTTGGGTGGAGAATGAGATCTATGGATAACAGTGTTGGCATCTGTCTGGTCTCTGTGAGCGTCTGTCAGCCTCACACAAGCTAACGAACATGACCCAGCTACTTAATGTTCTCCATCCCTTCCTTCTTCTTCTTCTACACCCTACTGGTTACTTCTGTGGTACAACATGTGGCCGTGTTGGCCTGGACTGTGTGTAACTCCAGTGCACCCAGCATCCAAAGTTGCAGGTTGGATGAATGCTTTGTATAGTCAGCTCTGATCACAAGTCCCCAAACTTCCCAGAAGCCAATCAATAGAGAATTCTCAAATTGTTGATCAAATCTGAGCATGGTATACCTTTGGATTCAAGAGCAATGGGTTATATACATTGATTGTTATATAAATTATAGCCATGGTAGCGGCACAGTGAGACAGCACTTAGGGAGAGTGATGCTTTGAGCTACATGCATTCAGCATCCTAACACACTCACATTTTGGCAGTAAATGTTTATCATGGTCACCTTGTTAGTTTAGTGTGTGTTGGCATGCTAATATTTGCTAATTAGCGCTAAACACAAAGTACAGCCGAGGCTGATGCGAATGTCATCAGTTTTGCAAATATTAAATAGACTGTTTGGGGTTCATCAATGTTATTGCTGAGGAGAGCCTTTAAATCTGTGCATCAAAAGACTGTAAAGGCTAATATATTTCAAGTTAATTTAACATTTTAACATTTTAAAAAAATACACCATAGTGAATCAATAATTTGAAATCTTCACCCTGTCCGCATACTTTACCAAGTGACCCTGCCTGGGTTCCTGACACCAAGATAAACAAACTCTGCTTTTTAAATAAGACAGTTATGTTGGAACTATAAGAAAAATATGTTTGTATTTCATTTGACTTGAATCCAGGCATTTCCCTTCTCCTGTCATCAGTTCATAAGCATTAATGAATCACCTCAGTTTGGTGGGGCAGCAGTGCTGCTATGTGTGGTGTCGTGGATTACACATTTAACTTTGGGAATAAGTGCAAGTCTTGAGGACTCATGCAAGTTTAGTCATCTTGAAAACAATCCAAACTTAAACTAGTCACAAAACTAGTCTGTTTTCCAACATGCTCCCCACATATTCTGAGACCCAAGGACAAAAACATCCCTTTGGCTCTCTTCTGCTGTGGATTTGTCCTATTTGTGGACTATTATGAACTTTTCTCTGAAGAGCATTGTCAGCTGCGTGTAAGGCTTCCTGTTTGGACTGTGATGTCAGGGAACAGGACAGGACGCACGGAAACACTGATGACAGAATTGTGCTGACCCCAGTAAACCGCAAAGCCATGGGCTCTCCCAACTCCACCTGACTGTCAGAAATTCAACCTTCCCACTAATCTGACTTTACAGACGGTTAAGGAGTGACCCGTTTTGAATATGTTTTGTATTTATTCATTTGATATGTAAAGACATATGCTCGTCTTCTAAATGTGTGAAATTACTGTGGTTGTACATTAATGAAGCAAAATACCTGTGTTATTACCGAGTGGGCTGTTGTTGGAAAGATGTAGCAAGCCCAGTAAGGAGAGGCTGAGTGTGTTCTTGGAGAATGTTAGACAGGAAATGCCAAAAGCACATCTGGAACTCTTACATTCAGGAAGTCTATGCGTGACAGTGGAGGCTTTTGGAGCACTGCTCTGCCTGCCCACTTAGCAATCCACTACTCTCTGTTTGACTGTACGTGCTTAAGAGAACAACCACTGGGTGTGAGCGTGTGATGTGTCTCAAACAGGATTTCTGGGTGAAAATAAAGTTTGGTTACGAGATACCATGGGGGCATTGCTGACATGGTTATGCTGAAATGTGTTTGTAAAAGTGT
Source organism: Sandelia bainsii (assembly GCA_032362345.1). Lineage (NCBI taxonomy): Eukaryota > Metazoa > Chordata > Actinopteri > Anabantiformes > Anabantidae > Sandelia > Sandelia bainsii. The sequence continues at coordinate 18,595,311 of JAUMHL010000005.1, forward strand.
CTGTGAAACATCAGATGTATGGAAATGGAAATTCCTTATTAAAAAAGTTTTATCTCTACTGGATAGAGGGCAGCATTAGAAAAAGAAACAACAGGCGACACTGCACCCGCCTATAGGCAGAAATCAGGGTAAAGCTGGGGGCAGGTTAAGCATCATGACACACAGCTGGCAGGGATAAGGTTAGGTTGAGGTTATGGGAAACATATTGACGGGGAAACAGTTTTCACTTCTCCCAAACTCTGCTACTACGCTATGAAATCTAACACCAACCATGTGTCAGTTTTCTATTTTTACCAACAGATGGTGCTGTTATGTAGCTGACCAAAGAGTCTTTGTGGCTGATAAAATGTCTGGTTTTATATGACGTCCTGCAAAAGGGGATACATTAAGATATAGGTATTAATTTGTGATTCGCAATGGTCAGTGCATGTTTTTCTACATTATATGACATTATAAGTAGACATGATGAGGAATGTGTATTTTTCTTTGTTTATGTTAAATGCTAGCATGTTGTTTTGTTCAAATCTATTATTTTCCATTCATTCTTGAAGAGCACATTACTATGAGCCGGCCAAAAGGGAACAGTTTGATGCAGATTTAGAGAGACTTTAACACTTGTCTGTGCGTTTTTCACTCGCAAACGACGAAAGACGATTAAACACCTGCGAGGCATAAACTTCAAAGTTACCTATGCGTGCAATCAACGAGGGCAGACAAGCAAACAGATTTCAGAATAGCAATTTTACCGGTTGACGTAAGAGGTGGGTCTGGTTGTCTTGGCAACCAATTGGCACTGAAGTGTGGAGCGGCTCCGTGGCCCCGCCCCCGGTACAAATACCCCCATGGCTTTGACGTCAATACACGTCAACCGGAGAACATGATGCCTCTTTGCAAGTCAACTCGTGTGCTCTCTAGCTGATAGAGGCACCTCAAGCTGAAATATTATAGCTCTATTGTATTGGAGAACGTGGTGTGACAGCCCCTGGGCTCAGCAAATGGCCTGCCTCGTATCGCCGCACTGACGGAAAGTGTCGCCACATTGGCGTCCAGGCTGGCAGGGCGACACAGAAATCAACTTTGTCTATTTTTAATGGACACTCTTCGGGCAGCGGCGGCGGCGGCGTTGGCGGGCGGTTTGTTTTCCTTTCGTCTTTATCAGTAGCTGCCCAAGGAAAGCCCGTGTGAGCCCCCCGTGTGTCCCTCGCTCGTCTAGCTACCTCCTACTCTTCCTCAAACAGTCCCACTCAGAACAGCATGGTCATGGCTGACAGTGTCCAGAAACCGCTGATCCGGGGTCCGGTCCGAGTGGGCTTTTACGACATCGAGCGCACTTTAGGAAAGGGCAATTTCGCTGTCGTGAAGCTGGCCCGACACCGCATAACCAAGACCGAGGTGAGTGTGTTGTTAAACTAGTTAGCCTCAAAGCTAACTTCTGCTACTAAGTTACATAACTTTTTATGCACTAGTTGACACCCCAGATATTCACAGCAGATACCGAAATGCTGTCCACGTCGTGCACTAATAGAAACTTGGATCAGGTAGCTGCTGGCCACATTGGCTGCTCCGGTACGAGCAACAGCTGGTGCGTTTGAATCCTGCAGGTACAAGAGCAATGACTGCCTGCACGTTCACCCCCCTCAACTAACATCACTGCCAGTAAGAGGTCTGACCACCAGTGCTGCTGGGAAACACACACTGAAAACATGCATGCTTTCTTTCGCCTGACCAGGAACACACACCTGCACCCGTTTTGGTGATGACCCAGACGGTGCCACAGTGTACCAGTGTCTGGCTCGTGTAAACACCCCCGTTGCTGTATCTGGGGCATGCAGCATGGGTCGGTGGTCGCATTATATAATCCAAATAATGATGTGATTTAGTGGTTTCTTGTGCCAGCAGTGCCCAGAGCTTTGTGAGGAGCTGTGAGATATGAGAGCCAGAGCTCTGTAATTGGAAAGCAAAAGTGGTCTGCATGCATCCATGCAGACGGCGATCCGCTAACACTGCTCTGGGGTCTTCGCGTAGTTTGGAGAGGGTTTGATATTACAAACACTGCACTCTGTCAGGCGAATCCAGCATGAGCACAGGGGGAACAGGGCTTGGATTTGTTTGAGTTTACTTACAGCTTTTATGCAAGCTCTGGGCCTTTCTTGAGCAGTACCACTGAGTGCCACTGACTTGCTATTGTAATTACAGAGAACCATGGATTTACTGTAAAGAGTGTCTAGTCTGTGTGTGGAGAAGCTGTACAGTTTGAGAAACAGAGGGAGGGGAAATAGGTCAGAGAACTTGCGAGAACAGAGAACACTTGCACATTTTGGTCTTTGATCTCTAGATCCTCCAGCTGTTTGTCTTTAAACGTTCAGAGTCACACTGTACAGAAAAACAAATATTTATATCATTCAGACAAGACCCTAGGTAGGTTTAATGGACAGCATGGCAAGAAAATGGTTCTTAGACTCTTATCATGTTAATCTGGTTATTGAAGCCTGTGAAGTGGTGCAGTGTTAGTCTAGACAGGTAATCTGCAACTGTGTAACACTAACAACTACGTAAATGTAGGTTCTCATTTCAGCCAAACGCTACACCAGGTGATTTCACTGAGTGGCTGCACTCCTCCCTCAGCTGGTGTGGTATTTGGGTTGAGTGAAAACATGCATGTTGTTGTTGATTTTTAGGCCACCGGTTTGGTAAAGGCCACTCAGTGCTGGTTGGTACAGAGATCCAGTGCAGCTGCTTGGCTTGGCCAGGCCCGTGGCCAAAGCCAGGCTGTTTGGCTGAGCTGAGGCTGAGTGTTTGTTAGAGTGGCCAAGGTCAGCTGGAGTGGCAGGCTATCAACTTTATGTGATGACATCTGCCTTTAGAAAATGCAAGGGCAAAGGGAGATGTATGTGTATGAGGAAAACCAGAGTTTAATGACACATGAAATAATAGACCTGATGTGTCTGTTTGCATGAATGTTCAGATAACTAGATAGGTAGACCTGTGTGTGTTACATAGTCATTGCCTGCATACGTGTTCTTATGTGATTCTGTCTGTCAACACATCAAGTCATCATTTACCTATCCTTAAATTCACCTTTAACTCATTGTCCTCAAATGACCTTGTGCCAGCACCACTAACATTGTTGTCAGTGTAATCATTTAGCTTAGATCCTTTTTCATGCCAAGTATCGTGTAATCTCTCTCTACTGGGCCAGTTATTTTAAATGTGATGCCCTAGAGGTCTCAACATGTAGCTGGAGTGCCATTTAAAAAAATCTGGATTTCTTCATAGGATTTAATGCCAAATCGCATGTCTGTCTCTAATGTGGGTAGGGAGGTAAAATAAATGGTGCTAAATGTATAAAAACACCTATTACTGCAAATCTGTGAGTGCTAACTACAAGTGTGCTGAAGAGGATCAAAACTGGTTGTCAGTGGGGTGGTGTCAGACTTATCTTATTTACTAAAACCACATGTAAGCTCATGTTCAGACTGACATCAGCACCACAATAACCCCCCCTCCTTTATTTAAGTGATACCACTGCATTCATACATTAGGAATGCCCGCTCAAAAAAACTGCAGGATCATCTAGCCTAAAATGTTGGACCTGGCCTGACCTTTGCTCCAACACACTGTGATACAGTATCAACAGGTAATAACTGTGATAGCCATTCAAAAACATGCAGTCGCGCATGTTCCTGATGAAGTGGTTTGTAACGTGAACAGGGTCATTCTTCTGTTTATCTGATAATTGTCAAGATAGAGGATAAAACAATTGTCACTTCCTGTCAGAGGCAGTATTAGAAACTGTTGTGCAGTGTTCTGAAAGCTGGTAAATCTTCAAACCCGTAGATTTTACTTAACATGCTTTACGTGAATGTGTTTTATTATCTCATCAAGGGCTACAGATACAAATTATTCTCATTATTGATTAGTTTCTCAATTAACAGAGTCCACGAGATGTTCGAAGATACACATAACACATTTCCCCAAAGCCCAAGTTGACATATTCCACTGGTTGATCTGTCTGACCAACAGTCCAAAACCCACTGAGAATTACTGCACAATCATAGAAGAATAAGGAAATATTTACGTTGATGAAGCTCAGACTTGCTGTACTTTTTTTGTTTTTGTTGTAAAAATTACATAAACGATTTGTGGATTATCATTATATGAAAAATCAAAATCAGCTGATCAATTAAAACGCTAATTGTTTCAGATACAGTTGCCTCACTAGTACCGATGTGCTGTGTGCAGCCTCTTTTGTCTGTGTGTCCTGTTTTCCTTCGCCTAGCAGTTGTGTGATTGCTGAGAGAGGAGCTGGGATCTCCTCTTGTTTACTTCTCCTGTTTGGCTCATAGATGTTTGGAAGACTTCAGATTACGCTGATGAAATGTTGTTTATGAGACATTTTTGATAATAATAATATGGTGGTTCATCATGGCTCAAATATAAAGACTGTTTATGAAGCTGCATTTAATTATTTATCTTGTTTCTCAGGAAAAAACGTTCTCTGTTCTCATAGCACATTTGCTGCTTCGAGATTTATACTAGTGTTTGTGTAATGTGTTTCTTAATGCCCGTCAAGTGTGATGAGCCCTAACAGTGATGCTACCATACGTTATTGAGAAGCTGACTTATTAGATGTGTATTATTCATGCTTGGTGATTGTACAGGTGGCCATTAAGATCATCGACAAGACCCAGCTGGATGCTGTCAACCTGGAGAAGATCTACCGAGAAGTTCAGATCATGAAGATGCTCGACCACCCACACATCATCAAGCTCTACCAGGTGAGTCGGCTTGAGTGCATCTCATCTACAGTAGATCAACATCTTTTGACTGGGTAGTGGGAAATATGTGGGCAAAATTTGTAATATTTTAGTGGTGCTGCATTAGTCTCTGCTTTCACTCATTTCGTACATGCTGTATTCTATAGTATATAATGACTTGTCCTGTATTTATGTCAATTTCTAATGGGAATCTCTGCACATTATTATTCCTCATGTTGTATTGCTGTCTAAAGATAAGTAGTTTAATCAGGTTTTTGCTTTCTTCTTTTATACCTGACATTTTGGGTGTTTCCTGGCAAACTGTCCGTGAATAGATTTTTTTTCTGTGCATAAGGTGCTTAGATCTAACAACTGTTGTTGTTTCTTTGATTTATCACATCACGTTGTCTGTCAATGTCGTTGGCAGTGATGTTGGAACAATGTTCACACTGTACTGTATATATTTACTTTAATTATTATACTGCACGTAACCGCAGAATAGTTTAAGATACGAGCACATAGTTAATGACTGACTGACACACACTGTCTCTGTATGTGCCTGGCAGTATGTGAGGTTATTTAGAAAATGTCTCATTTTGGCCAAAATAGGCCAATTGCTATTTAAAAAGCATTAATAATTTTTGTCAGCACCCCCCAACTTAGTATTAGTATTTATTTGTGCAGTGATTTAGCAAAAGTTACCTGACATGAAAGTGATCTGCACATACCCAGAAGACACTGTGTCCACTATACCTTTTAAAAGTTATGATAATGTCTAATGTACTTTGAACTTTTTTGTGACTGGACAACCATTACCACAATCATTACAGCACAAGTAGTGCTCTTTGGTATGCCTTTGCCAAGCAATAGCAGAACTGCAACAAGAGGAGAATTTGGGTCAAATTTGATATGATATTTTAGTGAAAAGTGGCTTTTTGACACATGTCGAGAATTGGTTGAGTACTAAGTCAGTTTGAGGACAATATCGAGCTTGATTTTATTTGAAGTTATAAAATTAAAGAGTAACCTGTAACTAAAATGTGCCTCTGTACACTTCAGATTGATGGGTTATAACTCGTTATTCTCCTCACTTATTCTTCTAGTAAAAGTTTAATTCCAGTCACCTTTGTCTCTTTCTCCTATTCAAAAATGCACCATGACTTAGAAAGTCAAACGCTGTAAATTGCAATGTTGTATATCACGCAATTTCCTTACACTACACTTTCAATTTAAACATGGTTTCATGCAAATGAAATCAGCTTTAATTTTTTAAATGTCTAGAAGCAAATAATATTGCTGTCTGGTGGCCTTTGCCATTGTGCTATTAAAGATACTACACTGTGTCACTTTCAGTTGTATGATGTGTGCTAAAAGAGGTTTTACAGGAAGTAAAGTAAGGTAAATCCCATAAATGTCATCTCCCTCATGACACCTTGGCACCTTTTTATTGTAGTGATTAACGTCCACGTGCTTGAGAGAAGTTCAAAGAAACTTTAAAGACTTAAAGTATTTTCTAAAATGATTTTTCTGGTTTTTGCACTTGGTTGGTACGCTAGCTTGGCAAAGGGAAACTCGTTTCAACTTGTTATCATGATGTCCGCTGTCTGGGACAGAATACCCTAACCACCAGTTCCTCAACAATTGTGGTGATGCAGTTGTATTACATAAGCCTCTGGATCATTTAGATAAAGTAAATAAGTGTTGATTATCATTACACAACCATGTGGCTCTGCTCCAGCTCTCTGCTGCGTTATTTTGGTGTGTATCATTATTTCCAATGGCCTCCCTCAGTTCATTTAGCAATTTCCTTTCCAGTTTCATAAACTGGGTTTGGCCCTGTGTCCCAGAGGGAAGTCCTAGCTAATGAAGACGCACAGACTGTGGACCCCGCTCTAATTTGTCATGCATTGTGACCTCTTCTCTGTTGACTCCAGTCTTCACTTCTTTTTCCCTTCTCCATCTCGCCAATCTCTTGGGCTCTCTCTCCTTGAATTTTATTGAGTGTGTTTATCTACAAGCACAAACATTTTAAACAGAGTTATCACTAGATGAATTTCATTTAAATATGAATCATTTTCCAGGAAATGCGTGAATACACTGATAAACTGAAGATATTTGATGGATCATGATACCACGTTGATATTGTCTAAACTACAATTAATGTCCACATTGTAACCATTCAACAGTTACATTTAATGTTATAAATTATTCATTTACTGTTTTATGTTAAAGCTGTATATCCTTTATACAGCATGTCATTCACCATGGAGATAATAGAGTAGCTGCAGTTTCTCTTGGCTTAATATTCAGACAGGATCAGTCCACAGTGGTTGTTTAGTTGGTGTTCAGACCTACAAATCATGTCATCTCAGAAAACCAGAAACAGCCTGCTATTTTTATGTGTGTTGTCTCGTTAGACAAGCAATATAAACTATGAATATTAGCCAAAAATTTGGAGTTGAATATCAGGTCAGACTCATTATCTTGTTTACTTATTCATAAACATGACAGTTCCTGATTTAAAATGCACATTTTCATAAGCTTTGATAGTTTAGGAAATCAAGTTTATTTTATAGCATCACCCTACTCAGGAACTAGAAAAGAAAATTACTATTTTGGCCAAATCTGATACATTTGTGTCATATTATTGTTAATTAATTTGCTTTGTCCCTGATAAGTTAGCGAATAAATGTTAAGTGAATAAACTGTTTGTATCGATAGTATAAAGAAAATTAAAAATCAGCCAGCAATGCCCATTGCCTTCCCATAATCGTTAATAATATAAAAGAAATGAAAGAACCGCGTAAGATAGGTGATAGATTCATGGTAGACAACCTGTTAAGCCAATCAACGTGTTTCTTTCAGATTCCACCACAACAACAATTAACAGAGAGAAAATGGACATCTCAGGATTGATTCTGTATCTTTTCAAACACAGATGAAGCTAATAACATTAATAATGGCTGCTTTCCTCTCAGGTGTGACATTGCCAGGGCTCTATGATTGTACATGCTGGTTTACTGGCACACCTAAAGGAAACAGAGCCATCTTTAATACTGTTAGTTACACCTGTGCTTTTCCTGCTGTGACAAGTTAAAATGTCTTTGAGAAAGGTCTGTTTCCCAGATTAGATGTTACTGTATATTGCCATACAATAGAAACTGTTTTCACTGAACAGCACTAACACTACCACCACCACAGTACAGAGAGGACAAAATGTATTTGTTACACAACCAAGGCCATCAAAGGAAAAAAATTACTGGCTTTCATTTCCAAAATCCATGAATCGGTCAGTGTAACAGATGGAAAATTGATCATAAACAATGAGTGTGGGATTTCTAGTGTGAATGTCTGGCTCTCTGTGTCTGATTCATCCTCCCCTTTCCATCTGATTCTACCCTCCGCATTTAGTTCTATTCATCTCTCGAGTGTTTCTGCTTCTAAATCTGTTCTCCTCCTCCTACACAACACAGCGCTGCGTGAGGGCCGAATGATTTTAAGTACCATTCAGATATACTCAGCAACACCAACCGTCCACCTCCATTCTCTTACATTGTAGCCATATTTAGACCCTGTGCCATTCATGCATTTTGTTTTGCTCATGAGTATGTGGGTGCCAGACATTGCAGTTTAATCACAAAGAGAGCCTTGTGGATAGTTATTCTAGATATTCTGGCAATTTGTATCTGTTCTTATTTATTATACTTTATTCTAATTCTTTTGTTGCAGGGGATAGTTCACTTTGATTTCCTGCTGATATTGCTATTGAAAAGGTGTCTTCTGTGTGAATTCACATTCACTCTCCCACTTTTCTCCCCACCCTGTTTCTTTGTCCTCTCCCTCTCTCAGGTAATGGAAACGAAGAACATGCTTTACTTAGTCACGGAGTATGCCAAGAATGGGGAGATATTCGGTGAGTGATCTTTTCAAGTGCAAGATCAGTGTTACTTCAGTATGTTGAAAACATTGTCCCACCCAGTTCATTTACATCTTTTCCATGTCAGTTGCACAAATAAAATCTTCCCTATTGTGTCAGTAATGTTTTTGCCAAACAAGGAAGTGTCAAAGTCTCAGTGAGTTTACAGTGCTCTTAGAGTTATCCCGACCTCAGTCTCAAAGGTCACATGATTGATGCAAATGAGAACAATATCCTGACGTGGCACTAGTCATGTGCTGGTAGTAATTGCAGTGGAAAAAACATGGATTTATAACTGGATGTTGTGCAGAATCACTTGCTACTGTGTGGTTTACTGGCTAAATTTTAGCTTATCCAAGATATCAAGGTTATATTACTTTCTGCATGCTGGCAAACAGCGGTGTCGTTTGACTGCTACATGGCATTAAATTCCAAATGCTGTCTGTTTTACGTGTATGCTGCTTTTAATAGCTAAGATGTTATAAAATTAGCAATAAAAATGACCACCTTTTAAGCCATCGTTTCACAACACATTTGTCATTTAATTGGGCAGGTAGAGCTAGTTGTTTACTTTAATTTGCAATACAAACAGAATTATAACAGAGAACAGAAGTGAAACATGTGACAGATTAGATCAGGAAACTGTAGGATCATACTGTCCCCAAATGGAGAGTTTAGAACCAAATTAAAAACATGAACATAAAGTATTCAGACCTATTTTACACACTGTTCTCTTTTGCATTGTAAAATTAACTTTAAGTTGATAAAACTGCCATTTTTGCATGTATTGAAAACATTTTGTGAGACATCTTTGCAAATCTACAAAAAGAAACAAAAGCTAAAAAACTAAAACTGAAATCTCTCCTTTACAAAAGTCTTCAGACCCTCAATTTATTATTTAGAAGTACTGAGTACTTACAGTATGTCTTTTCTTAAAGTGCCTTCTGTCTAACCACTCTGCCATAAAGGCCTGATTGATGAATCTCTGCTGAGATGGTCATCTTTCCATCAGGTTCTCCTATCTGTGCAGAGGACTTCTGAAGCTCTGTTAGTGACTGTTGGGTTATTGGCCACCTTACTGACCAAGGTCCTTCTCTTACCAGGAAGAGTCTTGGTGGTCTCCAAATGTCTCCTATTTCACAATTATTGAGGTAACCTGTAGGTCACCTGCCCGTTCGATCGCTCAATCATCACAATTGTTTTGCTGCAGAGAGTTCCTTGGACTTCATGGCTTGATTTGCGTCCTGACATGCAGTGCACATTGTGAGACCTCATATACACAAGTCTGTTCCTTTTTAAGCTATGTCCAGTCAAATCAGTTTACCACAGTTGGGCTCCAGTTAAGTCCAACTGCAATCAGATGCACCTGAGCACAATTTGGATTGCCACAGAAAAGGATCTGAATACTTTTTATTATGAGAGATTTCATTTTTTAATTTTAATCAGTTTGAGTTCGATTTGTCATTGTGAGTTAAGTGTAGATTTGTTCTTTGTCTATTTAAAAATAAGTCTACAACCCAACACCAATCAGCTGATCATAATCATATCTAAGACTGGATTTGACATCAAGAGTATAATTTAAATGTTTTTTTTCTTATCCTATGAAATGATCTAAATTCTACAGAGAAGATTAAAACAGTAGTAGTCTTTTTAGAGGACCAACAAAATATGAACAAATGTGCTCAAATTTGCCAAATGAACTTGAGTCAATGGTCCAAGTGTAGAATATATGTTCTACATGATCTACATTGTAGAAATTGTCTACACACTTTTTTGGCTAAAAAGACAGTTAGGCTAGAAGAGATACACAAGTAAGAATATAGCAAGAATAGTACATGAAGATAACAAATTATCTTACTATGCCATAGCACCACATGTGCTCTATCTCTACCATACACACACACTCAATTTGTACAGTGTGTACACACTGCAATCTTCAGCCAAGTACACTGGAAATTAACACAAAGAAAGAGCATGTTACAGTGCAGTAAATTGCAGGTTTGCAAATGCTGATTGAAATATTGCAAGATTATACCTTTCAAAAACAAGAAATTCCTAGAACAAAATCATATACTCAAATATGTCAAGAATTTTCCCATGCTAGAAAAACACTAGTACAGACTTGTCAGATGTGGACAACCTGTAAGTGGATCATGATCCACATAGATTATTGGCCTCACCTATTAGACAGTCTGAGAATGTTTGCACTTTAACCTACTTCCAGACACAGGAGTTGAGAGGATTAGTCCAGTAAACGCAAAAGTCATGCGTGTCTGTGTGTGTGTGTGCGTCTGTGTGTGAGAGAGATTCTGAGGCCAGTGTTCCACTTGTGATGTTGACTCAGCAGCAGCTACTCTTGCTCCTGTGACCTAGAGAGAGCTGTGAAGCAGACACCAGAAATAATGACTTAAAAAAGACTGTGTGGCAAAAATGTAAAGGAAATACAAGCACAGAGGTAAAAGAGAGAGACTCAGAATCAGTGCACAGTGTATGTTGTAGCCGATTCAGCTTATTGTGGTTAAAAAAGCAGCAGATTCTGTTATCTTAGTCAAGTCTTGCAATGACAGGAATATTACAGTCCTATCACTGTACAGTGCACAGTGGAATTGTTTGACATTGTGGGAAATGTGTGTATTTGCTTTCATGTAGAAAATTAGATGATGATCAGTCGTCTTCCACCGTCATAGTTATCTGTTAAATATGATGCTGCAACTAGGAGAATGATAGCTTAGCTAAGCAGAGGGAAATAGCTAACCTGGCTCTGTTCAAAGGTAACAAAGAATTCTACACTTGTTTTGTTTTTTTGTACAGATTTAACAAATGATATAACATGTTAATTAGTAATTGCTTATTGCTTTTAGCTGTTTTTGTTTACAGCTGTTTCTCTGTTTGCAGTCTTTATGCTAAGCTAAGCTAATTGTTTCCTTGCTGTAGTTTATTATTTACTCTATGTAACGTGCATGGTATCAATCTTCTCATCTTACTCTTCATGAGAGTTTGCCAAATGTGGGGCTATTGCTTTAAATACCAAGTTGTGATTGACCAGCTTCATTTACCATAATCTATAGATTTTCAAATAGATTAGCTAAGGGAATTATAAAACCGTTCTGCCCTGATTCTTCAGACCACTCTGACCCGATTACACAATGTAATATAGTTATGCAAGACATTTATGTCATCATCTGCTGTGGCAATGTCTAGCAGACACTGACTGATAGCTGCAGTACTACACTAGTATTACAGTATTCAGTCTCACAAAATTGAACAGTCATTTCTGATTTCTAAACGCTCTCTGGAGATGGATCAGGTCATTCAGTCATGATGCACTCAGACAAATAGATAGATAAGCTGCTAAACCAGATCTCAGGCTTCTTCCTCCACTATCACCCTCCCATGATGAATTTTTCTGGTCTGCTCCTGGCCACAGGCTACAGAGTAGAAGATGTGGAGTTGTTGCGGATGCTTAGCAGCCCACCCTGTTTGAGTGAATCAGTGAGACATTGGAGGAGGCTCCTTCTCTCTTCAGACTAAAGAGTAAATGGTGGTATGGAGGAACAGGCGAGGCAGTCTGTGTAACTGTGTGCATATGTGTGCGTCTGGAGCCGTAAAGACAAAGAAGGAGCTGGGTTGGCACAAGGAGGCGGAGAGTGATGGGTTCATTCTCGCAAAGGGGTGGGTGGGCACAGGAATGGGCACCGCAGAGGCATCCATAGCAGCTTGTTTATGTGCCTTTGTGTCTGTCAGTCTGCCTCAATGGATCAAACCTGGAAATTGGGTCAACCACAAATAAAACGGAGTTGCAGAGAGCAAAGGCAGAAGGAGAGAGGAGGTAGAAGAGAATATAGGCGAGAGTAGGGGACATTCATTTTCATTTGGAAAGTGGTGGGGAAATGTAGGGCATGCATATTTAAGAAAGCATTGCTGGAGAGAAGGGAGTATGAAAGCTGGCAGTGAGTAGAATCACTCGTGCAGATTTTCTGTCTGTCTGATGGGAAGGTGGGAATGAGACAGGGAGACTGTTGACTTCAAAGGAAAACTATTTTTGAGACATATTCTTATTTACTTAAGCTGTCAGTTTCTATTTCACCAAAGACCACCCTTTGTGTTACTGGGTCAGTTTTCTGCAGCTCTGTCAGCAGCCAGGGTGTGACAGCTTTGACTTCGATGAGAAGAGAAAAACATACATTCATAGAGTAATAGTTAACCAACGTAGGACCTGCTGTTTGCTACCAAATACATAGGTTTAATGTTCTATCTCTGTAAGAAACAGTGGCCCAACCTTTGAGAGAACATGATGTACATATGCTAGAGAACCGATTCACGTTTAGTTCCTCCAAAGGGCTAAATTATATAAATGTCTCAAAGGATGTTTGTATATGTTGTATTGTTTTCCAGTGGTGGTAAAATAAGTACAATGACATTTGACCTTCAACAAGGTCATCTCACCTGCCCTGATGTACAGTACTGTGAAAAAGTATTTGCTTCCTTCCTGATTTGTTTAAATTGTTTTTGCGTATTTGTCACACTTAAGTGATTCTGATCGTCAAACAAATTTTATTACACAAAGATAACCTGAGTAAATATAAAATGCACTTTTTAATTGATGATTTCATTTATTAAGTTTAAAGCTGTCCAAACCTGCCTGGCTCTATGTGGAAACACTATTTTTGTACATTTTATTGTGAAAACAATGATTGATTAATGAAGAAAATTGTCTGTCAATAATGAAAATAGTCATTATTTGCAACCCTGCTGTATTATGTCAGTCATAGATGTCAACATATCAGTTGTCTGTGCTGGGATTATGATACTCAAATGTTGCACTTATTTTACATATGAATGCTATGTTCATTAATTGCAAGTTCAAAAGTTTGAATTATTTCCGACACAGAATGTGTCTGTGTATAGATTTAACCATAACATAACAAAATTTCAACATATAAAGGTCATTTCTACCTTTCTGTGCAGGATTTTGGTGATGCTGTAAGGGAGCAGATTTCCTCTCTTTTAATATATACTGAATGTGTTTTGAGTTGAGTGACGGGCAACGTCTCACATAGCAGCTTTTAAGCATCCACCTGCTGAAAATGTTGTTCCAGAATAAACCTCACATGTTTTTCTACATTTGCGCAGAGGTAATTTGTGCTCGCCTTCTTCAGTGATGATGTGATCTTTTATGTGTTTGCATTGGCACAAAATATCAGTCCCAGAATATAACAGATAAACTAAACTGAATAGGTAAACAACTTTTGCCATCATCAAATATTAGTCATAACGTGCAGTTTAATTGTTTGTTTCACTTTAACCTCTTATGCATGAAATAGAAAACAAATAGAATTAGTGGCACTGTCATTCAGTATACAACAATTAACGTAATATCTACATGAGCTTGTCTGTCAAACAGCACATTTCCAAACATGCCACATTGTTTTTAATTGCCAGTCGCACACTAGCAGTGTTTTGAGTCACATCAAACCACCTGTATTTGTGTCTGACTTTCTCATCACATTAGGAAGCAGCTGTTCATCCAAACCACACAGGCCTGCTTGCAGACCAGAAAATAGAAAGCATTCATATTTTAGGCCTAGGGTACAGTGCATGTGGCAAAATAATCTAAACACATTTTAATTTTTACATACCATAATTAGGGCTGGAAATATTAATTAAAAAGTCTCTGTAAAATGTGTAAAATTAAATTTGTTGTCATTTAAAACATTTAAAACAACAAGGTAGACATTGTTAATGTGTTAATATCTAAATAGGTGTACAGAAACCCAGTATTATAATTACATCCTATTAGCCCTTTAAACTTGCTAAGACAAGTTTAAAAAGCTAAGCAATCTGTTAACACAGTTGAAAATGTGTATATTTTCATAGAAAATGTGTGTCAGCTTGACTTTATTTTATTTTTGTTATTTATTTTTATTCTTTTTTTTTTCTGTTTCAATTTAACTACTTCTGAATGAGTATTTGAACATATCCATTAAAAACCTGCTGCAACCACTGGCTGCAGCTCATCTTTGGAGTGTGATAACTTTGGATGAATGGCTGTGCTCGGCTTAGACTGGGTCTAGCCCACTTTAATTCCTGAGGGGTTCCTGTTAAATCAGCACCTGCGTCTATCAGCATGTACATAAATGTGACTTTAATGTGGCTGCTGTATTTAAGTGGTCTGAGTATCAGTTACTAAATTGGAAACAGATTATGTGTGACTTTGTGTGTTTGCCCCTTGCTCTCTACATACACGCGGTCCACATACTTGCCCAACGGTGTTATCTGAAGTCCAGCAAGAGGTCTGTCCAGCAGCCTGGTTTGTGCCCATGATGTTTGTCCCCTCCAAACCTGAGCAGCTGTTAAGAGGCATAGCTCCTCACTCAGCTCTCAGCAGAAGTGGAACACAGTGGTTGTTGAGTTGTTCCCTAATACCCCTATGATTCATACTTGTTCTGTTCACTTTCCCAGAATGCAGCTCTGCATGCCTCACTGTGCTGAGGTCCTTGCACTCGCCAACATTGTATCAGTGGATTACTCATCCTTCCACTGGGGCAACGTGTGTGTGTGCGCGTGTGTGTGTGTGTGTGTGTGTGTGTGTGTGTGTGTATAAAGGTGTGGGGAGTGGGCTGCACTGTTGATTGCTCAAACAGTAAACGGCTTGTTTTTCCAAGCGCTACTGTAGAACAAGCAGTAGCAACACAGTGCTGCTGTTCATACATAATTAAGGTTAGTTACAGTGTTACAGCATTTGGTTTGTTGAGCATTTGGTGGTTAAAGTGTTAAAAGTCAAGCTTGATTCTTTGTAAAGCTGAAATAATCATTGATAAGTACTGTAGGGCTGTGTCTGGCACATTTAGATGTTTGTCAGATGTCTCTCTGTGATGACAGGCTTCTCACCATGCAATCAAGTGCAACAATTACAGCATATATACACTTTTGGTGAGATGTGATCAGATGAAGAACGTGCTCAGGTGATGCTGGAGTTGAACTCCAATTCCAGTTGAACTGGAACTGAAGCAACAGATTGTTAGAAGAGTTTTATAACTCATTCTCTTCACAGGTGCATACTTAGCTCTCCTAAACACATTCCCCTCCCCGGTGTGTTTTTTGATTAGCAGCATAGCATGAAAGCTGCCGTGGTCAAGAAATGTCCTCCCCTATGGAATTTACCAGCTACTATCTAATTAGGTTTTCTCACTCTGTTAAATGTTAGCTACTTATCAACTACAGTGTTGATGATAGAATTGCCTCATCTCCCCAAAGTCTAGTAATGCAGCAGTCATTTTATTGAGTAGTCTTTGTCCTAATACACAACTGACCCTCTGGTCAACCCTGACCTGAGATGACAGAGTTGTTAAGATGAGGTGTTTACAATGTGAAGACGTAATGTTGCTCTGCTTTAAATATCTAATGTTTAATGGATGTCACTGTGTTTTTGATGTTAATGGACTGTGTAATTGACTTACTGTGGCTTCTCTGTGCATCTTGATAAAGGCTTAGTTTTCAAATTCCTATATTAACATAAATGTGTGCAAACACCAGGGAAATTACCACAATAATCGCTTATGGAGAAAAGAAAAGATATAAAGTATTCCTAACAAATGCAAAGACCAGGGAAAATGTTGTTTTTTAATATGATAAGCAAACTAAGCTGCAATTCCCTGTCTGCTTTGTTACAACAATAATGATCTTCTATGAGAATGTCCATGTGGGTCTTCAGATAACTGCTTTGTCTTCTGTGCACTATGTTTACTCATAGGAAGTTTTGTTGGTGGGGTTTCTTGTGGTTGTGCATTGTTGTCAGGTTTGGTTGGTGGTCTGTATCCATGCCAGCTGGAAGGAAAGCCAACACAGAGTGTCCTATCTTGTTTGCTGCAGAGTGTGAATTGAAGAGTTAGCAAGCTATCTGGACAGAAAGGTGTGAAGTGAAACCCTGCCGACAGCAACAAACACCACACTTTCCAAAGTTCACAGAGCTGCAAAAAAATCGAGCATCCTATAAAATAGTGTGTCAGGTTGACTGCCTAAAACTTAGTGAACACTGAGTATGAAAGGTTAAAAAACAATGAGGACACTATGAGGGCAGACAAAGAGGGAAAGGTCAGTGATCTGTATGATTGGAGAAGGAAGACAGAGAGACAGCAAAGACCTTGGTTTCATGCATGCTTTCTAAACAACCACAAACTCAAGTCTGTCTCACTGCTCTGTGGACACCCTGAACTCCCCAGATAAACAGATAAATCACATGTTTTTGTTACTCATTGGGTAATAACTCGGATTCATATTTACATCAGTGTGCTCGTTTGTCCCACTGATTGTCAAGTGTGTTTGTATCTCTGTGTGTGCTCCGCAATCATATCCTGACAAACATTGCATCAGTATTAAACCTCCCACCAACCCCCCTCCGACTCACACCCTGTTCCAACTTGTACTAACATAGACATTATGTAGCAGAAGATCAGTTCTCAGAAATATCGTCCTCCCCCTTTTTTCTTTAGCAATGACAACATAGTTCTCTTCTCTGTCAGCTGTTGTCTGCTAACCTAACTACAAGCACACAGACAGGAAAACCTATATTGTACATTTTACATTGAATCATTTTCCAAAGTATATTACAGCGTGGAGCAGCTTTAAAGTACTATTGGCACCAAGCCTGCACCTCATCAAAAGTAAATTATCTTTTCAACACATCCACCTAGACTCGAGAATGAAAAGTCGACTCAAGTCCATTCGTTTTCATCATATAGTGAAACCTTGTATGTATATTTTCATATGGTTTGAAAGGCCTGTATAGACATGTTATGCAAGTCAGTGTAAAATATAAGCTGCATATGTTTTTTACATGACACATCACCGGTCTGCTCTCTCTCTGTCTGTCTGTGGTTGCAGACTACCTGGCAAATCATGGGCGTCTCAGTGAGCTGGAGGCCAGGAGGAAGTTCTGGCAGATCCTGTCAGCAGTGGAGTATTGTCACAACCGCAACATCGTCCACAGGGACCTGAAAGCAGAGAATCTGCTGCTGGATGGCCACATGAACATCAAGATTGCAGGTACCATAAAGACAAAAAAAAAAAACCTTCACAATGATGTACAGATTTAATTTTCAGGTGGAAACATTAAAGGACAAAAAAAGGAACAAACCCAGAGGCAGAGATTTGACACTAAGCTGGAGGTCTGTAGTACAAGCTTCAAAGTGTGATTATTAAGCAACTGGCATTTAGAGCTAGCTAGTGAGAATGTCACCCTACCGCTGTGTCCCACAGTAGAGGAGGGGGGAGGGTAGGAGAGAGTAGGAGCAAAGAGTTTGAATTTAATTGGAGCTGGAGAGCAGGTGATAAATTGTATTGGCAACAGAGTAGAAGATGAGGATGGATGAAGAATGATAAGGAGCAGTTCTTAACAGGGTGGTAGGGCTTCAGCTTTAACAGTACTCTGAAAGAGACTGAGATTTGTTTCAAGCTTTATTCAGAGCTAATGTTAAAATCCATCTAAGATGAGCTGATCACATGAGGATGGCTAAAAATACACATCACAGTGTGAAAGGATACCAGATACAGAAAGAAGAAACTTGACATCATGGACCTCAAATAATCAAATAAAATCAGATTATTGATAAATGTTACTTCAGTCGAGGGGAGGATGACACATGGTCATCCCTGTGAGCACCACAGTTAACCTTCCTATAAGTCATAGCTAGCATTCACTGTCTTTTATTTGTTCTAAATAAATTTAAAAGGTAAAATCAAATATGAACAAATCATGCCGAACCTAATTGACAGAGAACTGACTATTTCACCTTGCATCATCTTGTGCACTGTTTCTCAGAAGGGTCCAAGATGATAACATGAAGATGTTATTACCCCAGCAGTAATTTTCACAAACATGTCTGACTCACAGCCGATTGTCCTCCTGGCAGATTAGATTTGAAGGAGGAAAACAATGAACTGAACGTTACCTGGCTTGTGATTAGAGAAAACGTCTCTGGGGAGGACATCAGCAGCAAGGTACATTCTGTACTTCTCCACCCTCTACTTACCCACCACAAAACAAGTGCCAACTTTGGTAAATGGCTCATGGAAATTTAGACGACAAAACGTCTTCCACGGTGACTTGTACTGTACACAAGAAAGACAGTCTTCACTGTAAATTTGTGCATTAGTAATATTGGTGTCAGTGTAGATGAGCCATCGAGCCAACCACAGTGAAAGAGAGGTAAAAATTAGTTTTTTTCTTGTGCTCATGGTGTGCTGCTAATCTGCATCTAATAGTTATTTGTATTATTATTTATTATTATTTTATTTTATTTTAGACTCACTATGCAAATTGGATAGAACTGCTGCAAACAGATGATTGATTGGGGTGGACAATTCTTTTGGTAATATGGCCAGTTTAACTCACCAGGGGGCCCCTGGGCAAAAATGTGCTATAGACCCTACCTCCTTTTTTGTTTCCACGTTCTGTGAAATGTATGTATTTTGTATGTATTACAGTAAGTGCAAATTTGGTGAAATTCAGTTTGTAAGCACAATATAAAAATAAAGGGCTTAAGACTAGATTTTATAAACCAATATAAATCTATGGAACATCTTAATTCTGATCCCTTTAATGTTGCTGATAAGTAGGCTGTGTTAATGTTTTAATGTCCCAATATTTAATATATGGTTTATTAATGTAATTTTTATTACTAACTCAGGGCTCCACTGCAAGGATAATAACTCAGATCTTTATGATAATAACTCAGATCTTCATCTTAAAAATACACATCTGTTGATTTTATAATTGTCAATTTGTTTTCTGTTTCTCAATCTTTTATTAACTAATTGTGTCAGTACTATTCTGAATATACTGTACAATACACATCCAGACAGAGTACCTATGCTGGTGGTTTTTTCTACAGGCCAGTGATGCCTCTCTACTTTCTAAAGGCCACCTCTGGTCAGTCTGTATGAAGCTTAACCAGGCGGTGGTCAGTCAAAGAAAGGTCATGCTCATGGTGGCTGTAAAAGAGAGGAGGACAACAGCAGCGGGGGTGCCCTTCATGTGTTCACTTCAAACAACCCCTTTACGTTCGAGTTGACAGATTGAATGGGATAGAAGCACACGGGGAGAAATAACACAAACGCAAGTTGATGGATCAGAGCAGTGGAGGCAGCCTTTGTGGCTTAGCAGCAAAATATGGATTGTGTGTTATAGGTTGTGATGAGTTTCTGGGATCAGTTATCAATTTATTTGATTTTCAGGATTCTTGATATATCAAGTATTAAAGCATTTCCACTGACTTCGAAATCAGTTCACTTTGAGGCCCATTTAGTAACAGATAAGTGGTCTTTAAAGAAGTCGAATTATGCATAAGTTCAGGTTAATATTTTTATTACAGGTCTCTACTGAAATAGTTCTGGACAATTTACAATTCCAAAATAGCTCAGTTTTCTTATAAGGAGCATTTATACTGTACCTTATTTCACCCTCTGTCTGTTTTAGTTCCTGTCTCTTTAAGGCCCCCTCACCAATTTAATATGGACACCCATCACCACAACAGTGAAGTTACAACATAATATGACCTTTTTAAATCCCTGAACAACTTGGTTTCAAATCTCATATATTTCTGTGGGCAAAGACACAATTTGGATGAAAACCCTAATTAGGTATTTATTTGAATTTACACAAAAAATATCATCATCAAGACAACGTGGATGTGCTGATAAATCTGACTGTTGATCAATGGCAACACCTTATTCCAATTAAGCAAAGCTGTTAGAAAGCATAAATAGAATATAAAACTCGACATTTGTCTGAAATAATCAAACTGTTCAAAACGTTTTAAATCAATAAACGTTATGAAAGTATTATAGCAAAATATATACCAGGTTTAAGGCTGTAGTCAGGAAAAAAATAAGTTAAGGTTACTACTGTGACAGTAAAGAAAGTAAGTAATGTAAAGTTAAGTAGGGGGGAGTGTCAATAAGCCAGTAACATCTGTTTTATGGGAAAATCAATAACATTTTTGCTAAAAATTAGCTACCATGAGTTTTATGAATCAGTTTTACTATCTGTAATTTTATTGGTTATGAATTCAGATTCTGATTAAGAGAATGAATTTGCTACTTTGTCTTTCAAAGCTTCCATAGTCTCACTTTAAACAGTGTAATGTTCATCTTCGAAAGGAAAGACGAGGAGGAAGAAAACGTTTTTAGGTGATAACAAGTGAGAGAGAAGAGACAAGAAGGCACAATTAGAGAAAAAGAGTTAATCCAGAGCAGTGCATCCTCAGCTGCAGCCGTAGCTGTGTCAATGCTCATATGTTGCACACATTTTGACTGTTAGATGCTGTTCTCTTACTGCGGAATGATATCACTTATACTCTCATCATAATCAAACATGCACGGATAGTTTAATGAGCTGTTAGCTAAAGTGTATTCCAGTGTGACATGTTTAGGCAAATTTTATGCTAATACTGTTGTACAACACACATACACACAAACGCTCCCCACACCCCGCCCATCCATTTCAGCTGTAAGTGCTGTTAGTAGCCTGCAGCGTACTGGAGTGTTTGACGTCAACCAGTCTGCTCAGTATTCAGCTCCATGAAATGGGTCACAGCTTCTGACGATAAACCAACTGCTCTGCTCTGCTCCGCTCTGCCTGCATCTTCGCATCTCACCTTCAGAGCAGCATCAGACAGTAAACATACTTGTAATAAATCCCATTGCTGCTCTAACTTCCACTTTATTTCAGCCACACCTACCACTACCTGCACTGCAGCAATTAAGTGAAAACATACACACACAGTGTCTGTGGAGCACAGAACTAGTCCCTCAAATGTCATTTGTGTCTCCTTTTCTTATCTGCACAGTCACAGTATATAGTCTGGAGTCTAGATCCTCCTCATCGCTTTCATTGTCCACATCACAGTTTTTTTATATGTGAACAGTATTTGAATGTGGATATTAGAAGGGATAGAGATCAGCAATGAAACACACATACTGGAACTGCTGTCATATTACACTTTATATGTCTTATACAAAGGTGTTCCAGATGCCTGCACACCCCTAAATTTAGCTTGAAGAATGAGTTGATGAAACAGTAAATGTTGAAACATTTTGATAAGTATAAAGGAAAAGGTTTTGCAGCTTCCTGAACGTGAGGTTTAGCTGCTTGTCTCTGTTGATGTTTTTGTAAACTGAATATCTTTGGATTGTAGAATGTGCAAAACAAGCAATATGAAGATGACACCTTGTGCTCAAGGATATGCAGCTTTATGCAAAGTTAGATGTTGTGTGTCTGCTAACTGTGGGTATGTGTGTGTGCTTGTCAGTCTGAATGTGGCATACAGTGGGTTGTAGATTTTTTTTTTTTTCACTGTTAATTTTAAAGGATCATGATGCAGAGCAGAGGAAAAGGAATTTGTTACACATTCGGTCTCATGCTGCTTACTGTGTGTGCGTGTGTGTGTGTGAACCCACATCACCCCCCAGCCCCATTATGTAAGCCTGATTTTTTTTTTCAGTGTTATTTATTGTTGTTTTGCAATCATTTTTTATATAACTGTTTTGAATTATGGATAAAGGGTGGGGGTGGAGGGTTAAGTGATTTTGATTTTTGTTCCTGTAGCTGTTGTCAGGTCCTATGGTGCCACCACACTGTCCCACTGATAATAAAGTAACTCATCCTGGAATTATTATTTGTTAACTGTTCTATCAGGTAATTATGAAGTGGACTGAAATGTTTAAAGATGACAGTCACAAGAGATTGTGTTTACAATGATATGGATTAAAGAAAGCCATCAATTCCTCATATCTGAGAAGCTAAGACCATTAAATGTCACTTTTTTTTTATGAAAGACTTTGAAATTTATAATCATTAGATATAGAAGAATAGTCACTGATTCATTTCTGTAGAAGTAAGCACTACTATCAGTTCTTGCAAAAAAAAGAAAAAACAAGAAGGGGAGACAAGGGATCATTTGCTGGAGAAGGTTTAAGAATGAGGGAGGTTGGACGAGAGGGAGGGAGAATGCATCTTGGCTCAGTGTGATTTGGCTGATATTACTGCAATCCTTAGTTGGATTTTAATGAAAGGCAGGCATTAAGTTCTCTGAGTTTTGTGTTTGTGTGTATTTGTGCTAGTGAAAGTTGGGTTTCTTTGTCTCACTTGTCTGAAGATTAAAATCTAGACTTTAAGTCACTCTGCAGGCATTTAGTCAGAGCACAGCGTTGTTGACCTCATGTCAGTCTCCAGAGGAGGTTACATGATACAAAAGCCCATTTCGTCAGTGTACAAATATGTGTATATATGACATCATGCAAAACCTGTAGACCCCATGGAGACGCATACAAACTCTGTCATAAGGCATTACCCAGCTTTGGCTCTGGACATTTTGTTTGTACACTTCACACACCACTTCAGCACATGAGTCACTGCAGCTTAATTGTACATATTCACCATGTTCCCAACCTCTTCCCTTTTTACAGTCACAAGACATACTTATTTAAAGTTTGTTTTGTTTTGTTTTTCGTTTCATCAAACTTCATGTTGAAGGTTTCTACCAACCCACTCATTGCCTACTAATGTTTTATCCTTTGTAGATTTTGGATTTGGGAACTTCTTTCAGCCTGGGGAACCTCTGGCCACATGGTGCGGTAGTCCGCCTTATGCTGCTCCAGAAGTCTTTGAGGGACAACAGTATGAGGGCCCACAGCTGGACATCTGGGTAAGACGACTGATTGCATAAGGAAGACAAAAAACTGTACCACATTATATTTACATAAGTGTTACATTTAGTACAGTGATATTTGCATTAAATGTCATCCAACACAATACATTCTTGACTACTGGATGTGCAGCTCTGGAAACAATTAAGAGACCACTGCAAATCAAGACCTTGTCATGGCCAGCTCAATCTCCAGACCTGAACCCCATTGAAAACCTCTGGAATGTGATCAAGAGGAAGATGGATGTTCACAAGCCATCAAACAAAGCTGAACTGCTTGAATTCTTGCGCCAGGAATGGCATAAAGTCACCCAACAGCAATGTA
>JAUMHL010000005.1:18619113-18658739 GCA_032362345.1 Sandelia bainsii
AGAATAAAACAAAAATGTTAATTTTACTCAAACATATACCTTTAAATAGCAAAATCAGAGAAACTGATAATTTTGCACTGGTCTCTTAATTTTTTCCAGAGCTGTATAGTACAGCATATATATTTAGTAGGAAGTCAACAGATTTTGACATAAACTGCTGTGGTTTAGTTTGCTTTCCCAACCACAGTTTATTTCCTGCTGTATATTTAGTCATCTACCATATTTTTGTGTTTCTGTAGAAGACTGTCTGTTTCTATTTATTCTCTCATGTCTGATTGATTGACTGATTGTTTCTAGCTCCTGTTCTGACTATTTTCTCTGCATGTGCATCATTTCATGTTTCCAGAGTATGGGGGTGGTGCTGTATGTGCTGGTGTGTGGTGCTTTGCCCTTTGATGGGCCCACTCTGCCTGTGCTACGACAGAGAGTCCTAGAGGGAAGGTTTCGCATCCCCTACTTCATGACTGAAGGTAAGAATAGCCTTATTCTCCCTGGCATATTAGACACAAAATAAGATGGGAGAGTGTGCCAACTATCACCCCTCAATATAGCTTAGATTCCTGTAGATTTACACACATGCAGTGTATTTGTGACACCTGGTCTTTTTTTTTTAAGCTAGTATGCAGTCAAATAGAGACAACAAATCCTGTGAGGGACACTGTCGCACAGATGAATAGATCACACCTTCCTATCTAAGTCACCATATTGTTTAAAGTTCGCTGGCAGACTCCCCTGTGGCTGCAACCAGACAGGAGGTTATCGTCATTAACATCAGAGCATTACACTCATTTGAAGGGGATGCAGCAGGAGACACTGTCATTGTCCTTTGTAACATTTGTCAGCGTGTATGTGCATGCGTGCAGGCTGTAGAGTGAGTAAGCCTGGCTAACCGTCTCAGCGCAGGCCTGCTGTTAGCAAATGTGCTAGCTAACCGGAAGCAGATTAAGTTCAGAGCTGGAGCTGTTTATGTAACCTGGGGAACAGCCAGTGAAACCTTCCAGCAGCTTGCCTGTCTGTCTCTCTGACTCATGCTCGCTATCTGTGAGACATTTCCCTGTCTGCCTGTAGCCCTCTCTATTTCTCTTGTTTTGCTACTCTGTATCCCATCTGTAAGTCTGTAGCATTTTCTCCACAGGGGACGTAGTGAAAGAGTTGACCGGATTTTTTTCTGTGAAGGACCTTGAAACAATTAAAAACGTAAGGGGAATATAGGAGTGTAATGTACGTTCCGTGAGCATCCCGAGACTCAAACCCGCCGCCCCACCCTCAGTCCAGCCCCTGTTCCCTGAACAAGGAGAACAGAGTGTGCTGATTTCTTCATCCAGAAAGAGTCCAACTCATCTCCTCTTGTTCCTCTCACTAGCCAGCACTGTGGTACACCACACAGCCTAGCACCACACAGTAAACTGTCACTAGAACATCTTATCACTGTTGTGACTGTTGTGGTCGACTCCCCACTTACTGATAACTACAGTAGATGTTGTGTTGTGTCTCCCCTGATGTTGTATATTCCGGGCCTGGTAGTACACAATAGCATAGAGTCAGCCATGTTACCAAACCAACAAACAAGTGTCCAGATGCCTGACTTTAAATCTTTTATATGTGTATGTTCAACCTTATATGCATGATATTTCCAGCTAAAACTGATTAGAAAGCATAAACCAGTGTGTTCTTGATCAAATGTTAAAATATTTCTTTTCTATCTATCTATCTGTCTGTCTGATGACTGTCCATGGTAATACGCTATGCTGTTTTCAAAATATGGTGACGTTTCAAAGCTTTGAGTTGGTGGCTGTGTTGTATTTCATTAAATAAGTTGTGTAAAGTCATGTTCACAGTAATGCATGATTGTTGCATTTTATTTATTCTGATAAATAATATGTTAGTTTTAAACTATGCGTCAGATAAAATCTATGGGATATATAAGTCAGCCTCAGTACCTGCCCCCTGCTCTTCAATTTCTTGCAACAGAGTGCTATTCTCCTTCACTGGGGGGACTTGGTGAAACTCTACACCACTAGGACATTGCAAGCGTTAACTGGCATGGTTCTGTGGTTAAGTCATGGTGGTGTAATGTACTGGCTCAGAACAGTGTGTCAGTCAGTCAGCCAGCCGCCCAGCCAGCCAGCTAGAGTGTCGGCCTCTTTACATAGTCCAGCCTTCCCTGGTGGTTAGTAGTTTTTTTAAAAATGTGCTTAGCTTCAACTGTTGCTATAAACATGGCTGTAGCAACTGGCAGGAACTGAGTAACTTCTGGGTCAAATAGTATTGTATATTGTACTGTACTGTGTTTTAAGCAGGCTGTAACTTAGCAGCTGCACATATTGTTAAGATGCCACAACATTGGTTAGAAGTGCACTGAAGGGCACAGTGGTTCTGCACATAATGGGCGGGGGTGGGGGTGGGAGGGTTGGCTGAACCTCCAGGAATGAGGTTAAAAACAAAAAAAAGTGATGGAAGCAGACGCGAGTAGATCAGCAGGGCAGCTGGGAAGAATGTGCAGCCAAGTCCTTGAGCTGTCTATTATGAACCTTTAAGGTCTTTCTCCTAACAGTGTGACACAAAACAGGATATGTGTGGACACTGGTAGTAGTATAAGGGAGGAAGGCGACCTGCAGAAGGTTGTGTGTAGAAAATTCAATGCAACTCTTTGTAAACTTGCTAAATATTATTTACCATAAATGACAAATCAATGAAGTGTGATTCATAGCTGACAAGTTTATGGGCTGTGCCGCTATAGTATCATTGATTTCAAAAACATATTCCAATAAAGGAACCATCAAATATAAAGGCAACAATGACCAACTGCAGTGTCCGTGTGTTGAAAACACACCTGTTTTGCTTTAAGACCATAGCAGCAGGGTATATGGGTAGGGATGCCGTGTGGCAGCCAGGAATTCAGTGCAGGCAGTAGGGGTGCAGGCAGGCCAAAGCATCACAGCCAGGGGAGCTGTAATCTTGTTAAGAACCCAGCTGTGTCTGACGTCAAACTCATCTAGCCACTAACTAGAGGTGAGGAGGGCTCATTAGAAGGGAAGGAAAGTAGAAAGTGTAGACATGCTGTTCAGAAGTCACGACAGAAGAAACTAAGAAAAGAATTTAGCATATTTAAGCTCTTAAATGTTAATTCTGCCCCAATTCATTTGGGATACTTTGAGGACATAGTGCTTTGAGGCTTAATTTGCTTCATTGTAGTTTATACAAGAAATGCTTGGTGTGCAGAAACATCATTTTCTTTTTTAAAAAGTGGTGATCTAAAATTTAAAAAAGGCTTTAAAAACCTTGTCACACCCTCTGTGATTCTTCTTTCCATCCCTCACAGACTGTGAGCACCTGATCCGCAGGATGTTGGTCCTGGATCCATCAAAGCGTCTGTCTGTGGCTCAGATCAAGGAGCACAAGTGGATGACTCTCGATGTTCCAGTGCAGAGGCCTGTCTTGTACCAGCAGCCTCTGTCTGCTGAGGGTGACGCAGGCGTGGGAGAGTACAGCGAACAGGTCCTTCGCCTGATGCACAGCCTTGGCATCGACCAGCACAAAACTATAGAGGTGAGGACTGAGATGGAGGGAGAACTTAGCTTTGTTTATTCAACAGGGATGTGGAGGGGAGATTTAAAGGTCAAAGCTTCAGACTGTGAAGGCTGTATGCGACAGTGGACAATGGATGTGAGTCACTCTACATATGTGGAATGCTGAATTCCTGGTGCCCAGCAGCCTAATGGGACAAAAAACAAATATAAAAATACCATTTGGGGAATCATTTCCTCAGTCTTGTGCAGCTATGGGTGTATTTTGTTATGTAGAGGAACTAAGGCACGTGCCTCCTTTGTGTTTTAATGTCACTCGTTCCCTAGTTGAGAATGTCATTGGTCATTTATTTATATGCTGTAGAACAATTTTGCACTGAAGTGTGTCCATTTTAGGAATCTACTTCAGTACATTTGAAAAAAAAAGAAGCACTTTTTCAGTGTATTTATTTAACAGCCATATTTATCAGCTACTTAGCAGCAATAATAATTATTGAGAGATGTCGTAGCTGGGGGCTCTAGGCTGTTATCTACCTTGCCTGGTGGTAAAGTCTGCCCCTGAGTGCAGTGTGATTAAGGTAAGGTTTGAATGGTGTAGTGCACACTTCACTTAAAGTACATCTTCTGGTGAGTAAGAAATGCGACTGCACAGATAAAATAAAAAATGAAATGTATAAATTACTAGATTGGAGAAAAAGGAATCTGCACTCTTAGGCCTGATGCTACACTCAAATTTACCACAAAATATATCATGATAATGCCAGGTCATTCTATATTGTCTTTATGGTATGGTATGGTATGGTAGGGTCAGGTAATCAGTGTAATGAAGAGGCTGTAATTTATCTGCACTGTAATCTATGTGCTGCCTTTCCTTTCAGTACAATCCATGTATTGTATTTTTATCTGTACTCTGTTCTCCAGCTACTGCAATAACCCAATTTCACACAGGGATAATTAAAGAATGATCTCAGCTTATCTTAAGTGCTGTCACAATTAAGTCATTAAAAAAAAAAAAAAGGAAAGTAATAACTTCAATTACAGATGCCACCATTTATGTTATCTGTCATCCTCTAGTCGCTGCAGAACAAAAGCTACAACCACTTTGCTGCAATCTACTACCTGCTGGTGGAACGGCTCAAGGCGCATCGGTGCAGCTTTCCTGTCGAACAGAGGCTTGACGCCCGGCAGCGACGACCGAGCACCATCGCCGAACAGACTGTTGTTAAGGTAACCACGGGATGTAAGGGCTACGAGGGGGATCTGAATCATGCGCACAAAGATTATGCTTTGTGCCTCTTTGATCAAAGCTCTGTTATTCACACCTGCACCCAGGAACAGTTAAATGAGCAGACACACTCATTTATTTATCCAGCCAGGTTCTGTCTTCACCTTCTCTCTTACAGTCTTTGTCACCCAGCCTTGATCTTAATGTGTCTCCCTCATTTACATTTTTCTTTTTTTTCTTTCTCTGTCTTTTCTTACCGACACTGGACAATATCCCTTTCGTTTCCCTTACTACCTAGGATCTCGTTTTCTTGTTATTTGTATTATAAACTCAGATTCAATGCAGATGTGTGTTGTAATTGAATTATTCTTATGGATGTTGTTATGTTTTGGCTGTGAATTGGAGAAGGGTTTTTCATGTAATGTCAAAGATCCTTACTGTTTTTGTTTTCTCTCACCGTGCAGTCGACCAGTGGTTCAGCACAGGTGGGTTTGCTCCCCCAGGGCGTTCGTCTGCTGCGTTCCCCAGCTGTGCCCCAAGCCTCCTCTGAGGCTTTCACCTTCCCTCAGACTGCATGTCCCCTGGAGCAGAATTTCATGGTGGAGGATGTCAACACACCCAAAGTAGGTCCAATACCAGTAAAAACAGGTTGAGGCTTCAAGGACAGGAATGTCTTTTTGTTTGAGTGTTGTCTTGTTCGTCCTCTGTGTTTGCCTGTTTGTCCTCTCTCCTCACATGACAGCTCACTCACATCCGGCCTTTTGGTTATGGAGGCTGTAGTTATTACAGTCATCATAAGCTTGTACAAGTATGTCCTGAAAAATTATCCTGATAAGCTCGACAGTGATTTGCTTTGATAAGCATACCCACTCTCTGTGAATCAGTAGTGTGTGTGTGTGTGTGTGTGTGTGTGTGTGTGTGTGTGTGCATGCAAACGCCAATGAGGTTTCAAGCATCGGTTTGCTCTGTCAACCTGCCAGAGTGCAGCTAACTTGTTCTTTTATATAACCACTCAGCACTCACATCAGACAGGACAGCTGCCTGTCCTGCATGACTCGTAGAGACACACACACACACAGGCACAGTGCTCTTCTCTTTCTCTGTTTATCTGTGCCAACAAGCAACCTTTTCCTCCAGGCCTGTTGTTGAGCTGACCAACTATTACAGAACTCAAACACCAGCGGTTTCAGACTCAGACACACCTCCAGGACTATGCACACACAGTCACAAACTCACACACACACGCACACACACATGCCGTATCATTCTTAAAGATTTCCTTTTCCATCCCACCCCCTCTCCTGACTCCAATAAAGAGTGATGTGTATCCACTTTGTCTGTGTGTGCGTGTAGTAAGCAGAACAGAGCAGAGAGACAGAGTGCATGTTATCTGCGTGAATGGAGCCTGGTTATGTAAGCGGTCCTGTGATGATGATGTGACCTAATGCAGAGCTGAGTGAACACACATGGACAGGAAGCTGCTTCTGTGATCTTGCTGCTTTGACTTCCTCCCCATCAGTCAACAGCTCATCTCTTCCTTTTTTCTTTCTTTTCCTCCTGTTCTTTTTTGCCTTTTTAGTTTGCCATTCAACAATGTCTCACTCTGGTTTTCTTCATCCTTTAATGTCTCTCTCCCTTTATTACTCCCACCCTTTTTCACATTAAGTTTCTCAATATCAGTTTCCCTCTTGTGTGTGTGTCTCTGTGTGTCTGTGTGTTGAGTAACAGCATTCCTATCCCAGCACACTACAGAAAGCAGATGGGGAATTGGGCAAAGTTGGTCTGTGTGTGTGTGTGTGTGTGTGTCAGATATTTTATGTCTGTGTGTATCAGTCACACAGTACTTTCAGTCAAAGCTTTAACTTCCTGGCCCTGCATTCCTTTATCCACACACAGGCCTGCATGCTGTAACAAACACACACACACTCCCAGTATGAGACTGACTGTGATGAGTGGAGGGAAAATAGGGAGGAGACTAACTAATGAGCCCTCGGTCTCAGCATGGTGGTCGCCTTCTTGTATCCAAGTGGCCTAATATAAGTGTGTGTGTGTGTGTGTGTGTGTGTTTTATGCCTGATTTCACCAACAATCTTAATTTTTGATCATCTCAATGTGAATGTGTGTGCATTTTTCATTGTGGACCTGTTGTCTTCCTGACACATTAAAGCACTTTATTAAATAAAGTGTAAGGTGTCCCTTCTACCTCTGCCTTCATCTAGGTGAATGGCTGCCTGCTGGACCCCCTGCCTCCTCCCACTGTCCTCCGTAAGTCTTCCACTTCAACGCCTAGCAACATGATGGAGACGTCGATTGATGAGGGCATTGAGACTGAGGAGCCTGACACAGAGGATGATCCCCCACACCTGCTCTCAGCCTTTCAGACGTCACGGTTCGGCCAACGGCGACACACCCTCTCTGAAGTCACTAACCAGCCAGGGCCTTCAAACCAAGGTATGGCTTCACCTGATCAAACACACACCTGTCTGTCACACGCATACAGTGCTAAAATTAAGCCATTTTTCTTGATCACGTCTTTGAAATATAATTTAAAAATGTGTCCCACAGGTAAACTGTTCACTCTAGGCCACAACCCCTCCATGGGTAGCGTGGACTCGGACATTGGTCACGATATGGGCTCAATGCACAGCGACCTTGGTCTGCTGGAGGATGCACCTTCTCTCAGTGACGTGGTACCAGTCAACAGTTCTCCCCCTGGCATCACCCCTACGCCTTTCTTGAGTGCTCGGCCTGCTAACCCAGCAATGGCTGCCCTGACTTCCCAGCACAGGGAAACGCACAACCGCTCACCTATCAGCTTCAGAGAAGGACGCCGTGCCTCTGACACCTCCCTCACCCAAGGTCAGAACCATCAGTGTTAATTTGTCTTTTCTTTCCTTTGTATCATTGTTCACTTTAGACCCTGCCTACTAAATTCAGGTTCCTCAGTAAAAGCATTTAGATGTCTTAAATATAATTTCCAAAAGTCTTCAATAGTCTCTATTGCTGTATTCCCTGCACAGCTGAATGCTCAAGTTCAGACAGGTTTTTGAGAGATTGCTATATGCCACTGAATTTTCTATATTCCGTGGCACATAGAAAATCATTGTCTGAAATAGAAGTAGACAAGACAGGTCGAGAGAATTGCTCTGAAATCACTAAGTTATATTAAGTATTACATTATAATAAGTGTCAACTAAATGCCAGGCCCAGTTTTTCTCCTTAAGCTCAATCACTACGAGCTGCTGAGAGTTTGATGTATAAAGTGTCATAGTTCATATGTCTGAGGCTCTAGGATCCACACAGCACTACAGCACCAGTCAAGAGGAAGAGCTTTGAATCTCATGACAGATGCAACATCCCTGCTACTGCTGCTCCCTCACACCCTTTTACATATGCACACACATATACACACTTATGAAGTATATGAGTGTGTGGGTATATGCTGTATATACTCCTTTACAGATACAAGGTGCCTCATTCCCACCCTCTCATTTGTTCCCCTCCTCTCTTTCACACACACTTTTTTTTCCATCTCTTCTTCCTCACTCTTACCGTATCCCATCCTCTCCAATCCCTCTGATGACTGCGATGGTGATGATTCACATTATGAATCACAGATTATTTGGGTCACAGGATATTTGAAGGTTTCAGCCCACATATCTCTCTCTCTTCCACCTTTTCTCTCTCTCTCCATCTCTCTCTTTCTCTTTTGCTTTGCCCTCTGTACTGCTCATTTTCTGTCTTGCTTTTCATTCTTTTTTTCAAAGTTTCAGTCTGTGGCAAGCAGGATTTGTCTCTACACCACATCAGAGAGAAAGGGGAGCCAAAATATAAGAGGAAACGTTAAACAACCTCTACCTTTCTATCAATTTTTTTCCCTTTACAGCTACATTATTCTGCGTGTGCTGGTTGTAAATCACCTGTGCTTTAACCAAGTAGAAACTATAATTACAGCTTAAAAATGTGCATTACTTCCCTGGACTGTGCGCTCCCAGTTGACATTTGTGCTTGTTTATTTATTTTTCATAATCCTCTTTGGAGAGTGTTGATGCGGTGGATTCTTTTGCGTCAGACTGCTGACTCTGGTTTTAAATAACTCCCACCATCACAGTGAGTCAGGTCCTATCATTCACAGCTACAGCTCGTCACCACTGGATGGGTCTTATCTACTTGCTGTTTCGCACACACGCAAACACACACACACACACACACACACACACACAAAGAGATACCGTCACATGTGCACACGCAAACACCCCCCCAGAGCGGATCATGACGTACATCCAGTCACATTTTCAGTAGGGTCAATGAAAAGTGCTAATTGGTCAACCAGTCTGATAACGTCAGTGAAGATTAAGCCCGACTCTCTGAAAGGTTGAGCCTTTGACATCCTGTTATAAAGAGAAAGACATTCTACTGAGGGAATCAATATTGACTCTGCTTCGTGGGGTTTTGTTTCTCAGGTCTGGTTGCATTTCGACAGCACCTCCAGAATTTGGCGAGGACCAAAGGCATCCTGGAGCTGAACAAAGTCCAGATGCTGGTGGAGCAGATGGGCTCTGGAGAAGGGGCTGCCATAGGCCCCCTGGGACCACAGCACCACTTGCACAACCTCCTGGAAGTTAGTTCTGCTGCCTAATCACACAAACACA
Source organism: Sandelia bainsii (assembly GCA_032362345.1). Taxonomy (NCBI): domain Eukaryota; kingdom Metazoa; phylum Chordata; class Actinopteri; order Anabantiformes; family Anabantidae; genus Sandelia; species Sandelia bainsii. The sequence continues at coordinate 18,628,518 of JAUMHL010000005.1, forward strand.
CACACACACACACATACCCTTCACTAAAACCTATTCAAGATCTGCCTTTTCCCAAACCCTTTCTGAGCCTCAGTCTCGCTGCAATCCTCACCCCATGTTGAAAGAAAAAAAAATAAAACAACAGACACCCAGGCTGTTGTGTAACCCCAGGAGAGGCAGCCAACTGTGGCTTGTTTACTGTCTCCGGTCCCCCTGAGGCCTGGAGCCTGGAGCCTAGGCCAAATTGAATGCAACCATTGTTGAAGTCAGTCAGACTTACCCATAGTAGTGCCAGTCACTACTATGTGTAAGTAGGCCCAAGCTTCAATCACTGACAAAGATGGGCACGCATAACACACAAAATGATACACACACATAGACACACTGCAATTGGGAACCATTTTAGGAAAAATCTGTAGGCTTTCCTGTTTTTCCTCAAAATCAGTTGTAGAGGCAGAGAAGATATAGTTGTTTACCTTTTGTCCATCTCTCATAATGCAATAACACAGCTCTTTGTTGGTTATGATGCACGGGCCCCATCATCCATTTAATTTGCTTTCATTTCATTTAACTAATGTGTAATCCCTGTGGCACATGCCATTTAGAGAAGGGCATCTGGCTGATCAGTCACCATACAGGCATTTGGGCAGGACACAGCATGGATAATGCAGTTAGAGCACCCAGACCCTGACACAGCTTTATTAACTGACAGGAGAGGGGATCTGGGATACATGCGTCCTTGAGCATGTGTGTACAAGTGCATGGGCGTAAACATCCCTTGTTCTAATGCTTCATATTTTTGATTGAAGGGTGAGGCATCCAAGCAGCAGGAAGGCCTAGCTTTATACCAAGGTGGCCCACAGCCACCTCTCCTGTCCCGCAGACAGAGTTTGGAGACGCAATACCTCACTCACAGACTACAGGTACAGTTTAACAGCACCTGCACTCATCTCTTTATCGCCATATTCATTGATCAGCTGGTTTATACAGACATGGCCGCTTTGCATAACATTCACTAATGTCATTTGGAAGTTTTAAGGATTATCATCAGCTTGCCACGATGCAGCAATAATGAAACATTTTGTAGCTTGTTATCATATTAATTATCCTGAACACAGTCATCAGTCTCAGTCTCTCTTCTGCCTAGCAGGCCAGCGTCTTGGCTAACAGTCCTGCTAGCTGCCAGCTTTTCTGTAAGGAGACTCCTCGAAGTTTAGAGCAACAGTTGCAGGAACACAGGTAAATTATGCTGTAAATGTCTGCATTTTACTTTTGATCATTTCTTTTCATTTTTCCATGTTTTTCTCTTAATGAAGCCAAAAAGAAACAAAACATGTGGGCAATACTAAGCACCCCCTTACTGCCCCCATGGGATTTAAGTGGGTAAGTTGGAGGTGCTGCTAATCATCAGCTCTTAAATTTATGGATCATCAGCAGGTGTGCAGACCTCTATAAAAGCAGATGTTTTGGCAGTTTGCTGGTCTGGGGCGTTCAGGGGTGTGTTACCACAGTGCCAAGAGGGAAAGACATAAGCAGTAGTCTTACAGATGTAATCTGAAAAGGGTTGTATCCAAGCTGAAAAAACTGTATCCAAACTGAAAAGCTGTTGCGGGACCTTAAAGGGGTCATATTATGTGTTTCGTGGTTTGATGTTACATGTATACTATTATGAAGCTGGGTGCTTTACAGAAGTATAGTCAGAGGCCCAAAGCTTGAGGTAAGCGTGGTTTTGCATGCTGGCTGATAATGAAACGTTCAGGTCTCAGTCTGGCCAATACGCTTTGTTTTCAAAATGCTATACACTGTGACGTCAGACTGTATAAAGCACATGATTAATTTGGGCTACTATACATACAGCGTCCCTCCCGCCCTATCAGGTTAGCTGCTGTAGCTAGTCTGGAAGGGTTGCTACAAGAATATCAACCTTCACAGGAGCACTCAAACCAGCATCAGCCAACGCTAACACAAACCGCTCCAGAAAAACACAGACCTCCACACTAGCACCCAAACCAGCAAAAGCAGCTCTGTACATCGGCTAGTGCTGCAGCGCTTAACTGAAAGGCTGACCAAGGTAGCCGAAAAACCGGTGCTGTTTACAGTGTGGTTCAGCTGGTCATAGTCTGCCCCCTCCACAAACTGGCTAATCAGAACAGAGTGTGGTGAGGGAAGAGCTCAAACGAGCCATTTCACTCTGAAGGCCAGAGAAACTGTTCCATAAAGAAACATTATAACATGGATTTGAACATTTTTTACTTGATGAAATGATTAAAATCTTTTATATTCCCCCAGAATAAAATATAAACCCTAAAATAAGCATAACATGGCCACTTGCATGAATGCACAAAAAACCTCAATGAACTGAAGCAATGTTGTAAAGAAGAATGGGCCAACGATGTGAGGGACTGATAAATTCAGTCATAAGCTATTGAATCATGGCGGCTACCTAGTATTGCCAGTGTGTTTTTTTTTCTTTTTGGCTTTCCCTCATGTGATTAATAATCTTCCTTAAACTCTGATTAGCTATCAGTTAGCACAAATAACCAATTCAAATTGCTCAATAAATTGGTAATGTGAGGAGCAATTTGCTGATCTCGGACTAGGCCATGTGAAACATGAAGGAAATATGCTTGGATGCAGCGTTTTCATTTGCTAATTCACTTTTCTTTCTAAATTTTGCCCACAAGTGCTTATGCATGATGTCTTTAAGCTTGATGTTCTCATTTGTGTTGATTCAAAGTATTGATCTAAGTGGGCTTTTCTGCTCTTCCCAAAGATTAAACCAGAAGAGAATGTACCTGCAGCAGCAGTCACAGGGCTTGGGGCTACAGGCCTACTTCAACCAGATGCAGATAGCAGAAGGATCCTACCTGGCAGGCAGCCCTGCTCTGGATCCAGCAGCATCACAAAGTTCCCCTCCGCCCCCCCCTATGTCAGCCACCCACCAGCCTCAACCCCAGCAGCAGGGCAGCCCTCAGGCCTCACCTCCCTACAGCCACCCACATAGCTTGAGTCCTTTGATGGAACCAGGTGAGGGCCTGGTTTATGATCCCTACATGAGCCACCACCACTACACCCAACACCTGACCCATGGATCTCACCTCCACCACCAGCTCCACCATCCCCAGTCTCATGAGCCTCTGCCATCTTCTGCCAGCGGCCTGGGCTTCAGCTACCCCACAGGCTGTGAGCAGCAGGCCCTGGGGCCTTCCACTGAGGCCCTTCACCCAGATCAGTATGAGTTCCCACTAGACCCCATCTCATTACCCCTGCTTGCTCCAGGAGATGCTGAATCTGGAGCTGTGGCCAGAGTTTTGGCTGGTCCAGGGCATTCAGATGGCCTGAGCCTGCCTGAGCTGCAGAACTCCCTCCTGGACAGTGAGATGATGGAGACCATGGACTCCCAGCATGGCTTCGTACTAGTCAACTGAAGCTAGCTGAGGGGCTTAATAGAAAGCAGTATTAAGCAATGAGAACCTACAAAGCATTAAAAGGAGAGAGTAGGGAGATGTAAGTGGAGGCCACAAGCGTAGCAACAGGGAAGGAAAAGTGTACATTTTTGTATGCCTAATACAAACTTAATTTCTTAGTTGTGATGAACCTCAGACCTTTTTACCAAAATCCTCCCTTAGCCTACCTCCCTTTCTCCCTCTCTTAACCTGTTCTCGTTGTCATCAGCTCTGTGAGGCAGGAACAGGTCCGATACTTGGCGCAATGTGAGATTCGCCGTGCAGATTTGGCGAGGTTGCTGATGTCACGGATGCCATGCGACTTGTGTGGACTGCGCCATCCAGCCCAGAGGTATGGTGCATATCCTGGAGGCTGCCAGAGTGCAGCATTTCACAGAGAAATGGTTTGAAAGTGAACTCATTTACAACTGACTGGCAACCAAAAGCACAATGGCTGGCAGTGCTTTTTGTATTTAAAATAGGACACTGTTGACAACAATAGACTGGTTCTCAAAACACTTCTGTGCGTTTTCTTTTTGAATTTCAGTAGATGGGAAACAGCTGAACAAGAGAAAATGGCCCTCATTTATCACGGTACAATGTGATATCACCACAAATGTGTTAAAAGTGTTTTTGTCCATTTTGTAGAAATATTTTTACACACTAATGCAAATGCAAAGGCTAACATGATGCTCATGAATAGGTTCCAACACTAACACAGTATTAACTCAAATAAAGAACTGGTCACTTGTGTTTTGTCATTTGCCTTAACAAATTTTCCGACACATGCTAATTGAAGGTTGATGAATAATGCATCATTTGTTGAACTAATACTACATTTGTGCTTTTAAAATAGCTTGGACAGAGTTCAAGTTAATTGACTAATGACAATAATAGACATAGCTGCAGGCTTAAAAAATATTTTTTATCTTTGTGCTTTTAAAACTTGTAACTACTGATCTTGATTTATTTCTTACACTACTGAACTGCTTTTCCACCTTTTCCATCCGATTGCACACATTTCCCAGGTTTCTATATACTGATGATAACATAAGGATAATTAGCTTTTTTTTCTCCAGCAGAATGGCCACGCGTCTTTTAAACAGCTGAATTGTGGCTCGTGCATTTGCCTGATAAATGAGGGTTGAATTAATTAACGTTTGTTTGATTGAGAAGTTGCAGTGTTAGACAGTCGATATTAATAATTTTTTTGTGGTAATACTGAAGCAATATTCATCCTTGATGTCGAAGGATTATGAATGGAAGCCTCACCTGTACAGCCAACTCTGATTGGTTGCCGGGGACCTCTGAATCGTCAGAGTGACATCACTTGAGCTGATGATGTAACCAGGAGATAATCTCTCACTCACTCGCCCTGGAAGTGCAGGGGCAGGCCTGGAGACAGTTGTATATGTGTGTGTCTGTGTGTGTACGTGTGATTTTGTTTGTTTGCACAATTCAGACTTCAAATTTGAAAATTTGAAATCATTTGTTGTCGTTACTGAAAAAGACAACCACTGTACTGATGTCTCCATTCAAAGTAACACGAGCTGTGCTTTTTACTCACAGTTGTAGCTTTTAGATTAAATCTGGTTTACATCCTCAGTGCTCCAGTCATGCCTCTGTGTTTTAATGATGAACCTTGTTTATAACGATGAAATGACCCCTTACAGATTCCCTGCATTAGATTTCATGAAAGAATGTTTCTTCTCTGATGTTGGGGCTGCTGTGAGACGAAGACCAGCCAAACATCAGTCACTTGACACTGGATTTTGACTATTGGCTCACCAACACTCTTTGACTGACAGCAAGCCTGCAACAGGAGGAGAGATCTTTTCCTTTTCTATACATAACTCTTGAACTGTGTTCAGTATACTTGAAGCACACAAATGTATCTTTTCTGATTCAAAAAAACAAAACAAAAAACAACTTTTCATTGGAATAACGGGATGGAGAACGTGAAAGGACTGAGATGAGATAATTGGACGGTGACCATCTGCCAGACTGCGTGACTTCAGTGGTCGTGGGTTAAACTGTTGTTTCAGACAAGGCAGTCACTCTCAGTGTGTAAAGTGGACTGAACAGATATGTTGAAGAGTTCACAATCACACTCTAAAATACTGGTTTGACTGGGAGTTTCTGTAGTTGCAATCTTTAATGGTGGTTAGAAGATATGGACCAACTGTGGTTGCAGTCCTGTGCAAGGCCTAAAGGAGAAATCCACCCTAAAATGCTTTTGACATTCTTGTTGAATTGTATGACCAACAGACTCTGAAACCCATTTTTAGTTTACTGTCACTTCTCGATACCTTTGCTTACAGATAGTTCTGAAATTAGCTATGTATCTGACATTGTCCACACGCATTCAAACACTTTTCATGTCAGTCCCTCAGGATCTAAAAACACTGACTCTGATGCTTCATAACAAGAATTCCAGCAACAATGACCTCTAAAGACCAGAGTGCACTGCAGCCACAAGACATGTTGCAAAACAGGTCTTTTGGCTCTGTTAACAGTTCCACCCAAAAATGTACAAACTACTTGGTTAGGTGGATATGTTTATATGCTCATACACCCACGTTTAATTGACAGGAATATGGTCACACCCAGTCTGTGGGTCACACTTTAGAAATCCTTTAGAAAGAGAAGTAAGTGAAGGACAAGAGTGAGGCAGGTTCATAAAGTAAGATAGATTACGTATTGAGTATTAAAGGGTGGATTTTGCCTTTATGTCAATATTTGATGACTGTTTTCCCAAAAAAAAAGCTTAAGGATGATCTGTGGAAGTTGAATACTGGAGCACTTTGTCAATGAGGGGAAGAAGAGATGTAGCGAGAGAGGAGGAGGTGACTGGTGGAGGTGGACAAGGGTTTGTATTGCTCTGCCATTTCCTGGCAGATGAAACAAACCGCAGTCTGTAGGAAAACACCTCTCTCCTCTCTCTTCCCCACCAATAATGGACACAAAAGACATTTCTTTCAAAGAAAGACCAGACACATTAACACTTTATCTGATTGTTGATTTGTAATCCAAGAAAGAGTAAAACGTTTCAGTTTACAATGAGTGTTCTTTGTACAAATTAGACGTGTAATGATTCTTCAGTGCACACTCGAGCTGCACCGAGATGAATTTTGTGTTGAACGTGAATAGTGTTCAGTGTGCCTTTTACTTTTCATATTTTCAATCTAAACTAAGCTTTTGAATAGCACCATTATTTCCGGTTGGCACCCCTGTATCGTTTATTTTATTATGATTACTTTTTTTTTTTTTTTCTTTTCTGTATTTTCTTTTCCGAAAGTAAGTAGAGCCAGGTTTTACAAAGGTACAAAACCAAAGTCCCTCAGAAGTTTCCCTGTACGACCCACCGTGTGGAGTTTTGGAGCTTCTTTGTCAGCTTCTCTACCGTGCTTTTTCTTGTTGGTCAATCAGTGTATGCCATTTAAAAGTATTATAGCAATATTTCTCTAGTTGAAGACTAAAGTCATGAAGATTCTAGTGGACGTGTTTCCAAGTATAATTTCACCTCCTGCTGAAACAAAAACATCAATCTATCTATAGAAATCCAGTTTTATATTTACCTTCATTGATGTTGACCACACATAAGCTAACTTGCTGTTGAGATTAAAAAAAGGTTTATTGAATGGAACGGCGTTGCCGGTGTTTTTTTTGTGTCTTTTGAGTGTGTTGATGAGTCACACTTGGTCAGTGTGTTGTGACAATACTTAGAAATGACTGGTTATTCAAACATGGTTACGGAGCTGACAATTATTGTCTACCACACAATCGGCTTTCTTCTCCACATAATCCAATTGTCTGCAGTACAAACTGCAGCCATCTGATAGCGCTCCGGGGTTGCAGGTGTAGGCGAGGGTTAATGACCTGGAAAAGTGAATCACACCAAGTGCTTCATATAGACTGTTGAGTCATAGCTGAACCTGAAATCATTTCAAGCAGAACTAAACACAACAGAGGCTACAGGACTGGTTGTGTTACATCATTTAAATATTTATGTTCTCTAATGCTAGACAGACATGACCAATTATTATTAAACTGAATAGAATGAACCTTTCTGTTTGCAGTCACATATACAAAGGCAGTCAAGGGAAGTGTGTAAAAGATATGTTGATTTGTCAGTAATGACAGTACACCTGGACAGAACTACCTCAAAGCAGTAAACACTGTCTGGTCTGATGCAGACAGAAAAAGAAAATGCGCCAAGTTATTTTCAAACGTTAGGTTTGAGCGTGTTAGCAGAGGGGTATTTATGTCAAATCAAACTACTTACACAAAAGGATGTTTCAGACACATTCAGTCCAACCACAGTGGAGTTAACCCACATTTACATCACAACGAGGTAGAAAATACATGCAGGTTTTATCTTACTAGACTTGTGTCAGATGACATTAAAGGTTTGGCTTTAGTATGAAGTAGATAGTTTCTGTTTTATTGGCCACGAAGAAATGCATGTGTGACACCTTCACACTTATATTTTTAGTATTTTTCTTTAGCACCGTTGACAGTAACACGTGTCAAGTAATGACAATATAGTTTTTTCATTTCACACAGTAGAAACTTTATTTTGTCAGTTTGTTATCCAACTTGAGTGCGTGAAATTTGGGCAACAAATTGTCGCCTAAATTAATCTGTTTTACCTTTCTTTTGTTCTAGCCTCTCCGTGCTGTGAGCCACTGCAGAGTTTAGCACAACTCTGTGTTCACAGGCAGGAGGTTGAACTGAATAATTCATCACCACTGATAAGAACTAAAGCCTGGAGCAGTGGCTCAGATCACTGAACTGACGTCACATTTCGTCCATCTCCTTGCCAGTCACCTGTCAGTATTTATTAAAGTACAGTAGATGAAACTCAGACACCTATGATAGTAAAGTGCAGCTAAAGGGGGCCTGGCCTGGACTGAGCTCTGATTGGCTGACCTCAGCTACAGTACACTTCTCAGAGGAAGACTGCAGGCTGCAGACTGCAGGCTGTAAATACATGCAAAATTAAGAGATTTCCCAATGTTGCATGAGAGCAGAGGTTTGTTCCTCTTGTGTAGAAAGGATCATTTACACAGAACATGTCAATCCAATCAGCCCACTCAGACAGAGAACAGTTAATCCCACTAATACACCATCAGAGGTAGGTGAGGTGAGGGTGGAGGGTTGTCAATCTGTTCATGGAAACCAGGGTCTCACTTCTTTTCCTGGGATCAGACCATGTGCACCATGCACAGTTGGTGCTGCTGAGCCGAGCTGACAAGTCTTAAAACACGGGATGTGTCACACTCATACAAACCTCTATCGCCTCCCTTCGTGATACTGATCAGATTCCAGGTGACCTCGCATTTTGCATCTGCTGCCATTAATGCAAAGTTCATTTGACTGTGCAAAAAAGAGCTGCGAGACTGTGGCTTCAAATGTGATACAAAGCACACAAATCAATGAGAAGTTTCTATTTATTTAGTTCAAGTGGTCACATTTTCCTGCTCCGGTATGGGAGAAAAAATAGTAACACCTGCTTTTGACACACTTTAATTCTATATTTGAAAAGTGCGATTTTGCAGCAAAATCCTCTAATAGACAGAAGCCTTTTTCCACTAAGATCTAGTTATTTATAGCATGCATTCAGAGCCATTATCTTGTATTGAGACCTTCAGCAGGCTATCTGTCATAGACACTCTTGGGAGAGAGAGAAAAGAAAGCTGATACAAGGACACAGTGGTATTTTTCCCCACTAAAATATCACAATATTAGAGGCCTATTCACTCATCATACCAAAGTATGCTGTAATGACATCAATGGTTGCCAAGACAACAGGAGGAGGGTGGATGACAACATCCTACTGCATCTTTTAGAGCAGGAGATCCCAGCAGTGTTCAGGATTAGAGCTACACACACATACCCACAAACAGACTCAGGGACAAAAGCCCAAGCTCTTAATGCAGAAGAATAAAATCTACCCCTGGAACAAGCTGCACCTTTTCTGTGATATTCACCGTGCAATAAAAATGTTTCTAAAAACTGCAAAGCTTGGTGCAGCAGCACAGGCTCAAGCGAGTGTGACGTAAATGCTGGAGCTCTGCACGGTATGTGTGACAGCCGGCGGAACAAAGATTTTCTTACATGAAATCAGCCCGTCATTAAAGGTCATACTGCACTTATACGCGTGTGTCCTCCATTATTCACCCTCAGTCCCCCGTCTCTGAACACACGCTGGCCGGCAGATGGACAGAGTCAGAAATCCCACTATAGATGACCCAGTAGCGCCTGGAAAAAATCAACTCTAGCGTGCTCTGGCGCTGGAAGTCTCACACTCTGCTTGAGTGATCTTAGTGTCACTGATGATATTACCTAGAGAAGAAAGTTTACACTCTCGATAAACCTGTGCTGCATCGCTGAGAGATGACAGAATAAGAGAGGAGGGGAGGGGAGCTGAAGCGACAAGGTGACTTAAAGAAAACGAGTGGGCCAACGCTCCTCTTCTCTCTGACTGATGTTTGTCATTTGTCACCCTGAAAGCATCTGACCTCACTATGTGTGTGCTATGCTGTGTGGGGGCTTTGCTTGACTCCTTTCATTATAAATGACACAGTCCTGGGAGGCAGCTGCATTGACGTCAGGGCTCTCAGTGCTGTCAAGGGCTCTGGCTGATGAAAATCCCTCCAAATAACAGGATCCAAATAGAAAGAAATAGGTTGCTGCTGTTTCATTACTGCCTCATGAACTCAAGTGGATTTAGAGGAGGGATTAGCCCTCGTCCTCAAGTAATCATGTTCTAATGAAGATTTTCGGCAGAAAAAAAAAATATAGTTCAAAGCTTGGCATGTTCTCCAATGTTTAGATCACCAGCTTAAAAAAAACAAAACTTTTCGTCTGGTATATGTGAGGAAAAGTGCAAAGTCTGGCTTGGTTTTGTTATCAGTCTCAAATGTTCAATGTACCATCAATCCTCCTCCTACTTCATGCCATTTCTCGAGAAGCACACCCTGCACTGAAGCTGCTATATTCTAAATAGCTCTCAAGGTGGTCTCGCTGTAGCAGAATGTGCTGACACGCAGCAGCTACACCAACCTGTGCATTAGAGTACATGTGCATAATGTGCTCCGGTGATGAGGTATACAGTCAAAGGGCTGGGTGGAGGATTGGGAGGGCACACAGCTCTGAGGAGGGCTGATGGGAGATTTGAGGAGATTAAAAAAGGAAGGTCGAGATTCTCATAAAGATCTCTGCCATGTGATTTATTGCCCTAATTCTGTCTGCTGATTGCTCATTTGATGGTGCAAAACCTGCTGCATATAGAAAAAAAAAAGTACAGCAGTGTTAATTTAGCTTAAAGATGTAAATATGTTTTTCCTAAACTCAAAGAATTCTTGCTCCACCCAGCCCTTATTTTTGCAGCGCTCCTCTCCCCAGCTGTAGTCAGGGTGAAGGCAGGTGTCAGCTGCAGATCCTGCCCTGCTCGGTGTGGTTCCCTGTGGCCAAAACAGCCCAGAGGACCTGTGCTTTTCATCTCCACAGAAGCTCCCTACCAGGTCAGAGCTGACCAAATATGAGACCAGGAACATGTGAAATTAATCCCACATTTTCTTGAGTGTCTTTAAGGCTCAGATCCTCTAATTCACTGTTACAAAACCTACAAAAAAAGTATTTACAATCCTCAGATTTTGGATTTAACATCAAAGTCACACAGGATGTAATTAGGTCTTTTTTTGATACTGCACAACCCTCACACTTGATGGTCCAGCAAGACCAAAATCAAGCTTTTCTTGCATTCTAATACATTATGTTTGCTAAAAAGCACATCACACATCAATCTTGGGGGTGGTTTCCTCCTGTTTCGAGGGAAGCTTCCCTGCAGCAGGCTCTGGATGTCTTGTGAAGATTGAAGAGAAAATGAATGCAGTAGAAGACTGAGAAATCGTCTAGGAAAACCTGCCGCAGTCTGTGTGTGCACACAGGAATGAAATGTCCTACAGGCAGGCAGAGTCCAGACCTCAAGCATTTTTGGCATGAGTTGTCACAGTAACCATGCAGTTTAGCAGAGATTGAGCTGTTAAATAAAAACTAAAAAAAACAATGGAAGAAAATTTCTGGGTCTAGACGCGCTGATAAACAATCATACAAAAAGTGCAGCTGGTCACAAATATTGATTTGAGGAGGGTGAATACTTTTGGTTTCACTTGTACTGGCAAAAACCATGGCTCAGAGACAGAAGTTGTTTTTTTCATTTTTGACCTGAAGTGATTTTAACTATACAATGTATTCATTACTTTGTCATGTTGCCTAGCCACCTCACCTCTGAGTTTTTTTTCAGCAACAAGCCCAATGGAAACATCAGGCAGATTATCTTGACTTTTCTGTCTTGCACATAAAAGTTACTTAAAAGCACGTAGCACTCCACTGTGACTCAATCATTTAATGTAAATACTGGATTTAAACACTGTGCATTTCACTTGAGAAAAATAGGATAATTTCCTGTGGCAGATTGGAAATTACAGTGAAAAGAGATCTGGATTCACTTAAGCAGTAACTAGTTACAAAAGCTGGCGACACCAGTTCCTTTGTGTTACTTTTTATTCAGATCAAGATACAGTAGTACAGCATCCCAACTGTGGAGAGAACTCAAAATAAAAATAAAAGCACAGTCTTTGTGATACAGGACAATCAACAATCAAGGTTTATTCAAGAGAACAAAATGAGAGGGGAGAAGGGAACAGCGGGAGCAGTTCAGGGAAAGACAAAAGTTTCTTTTATCAACATAGACGATACATTTATTCAACCCGCCCATTCCCACCCCGTAATAAAACATGATGCAGGCTCACATACAAGCGTCCCCCATCTCACTTTCTTTGAAGCAGATAATATTATAAGCAGAGACCCTTGTGTGGGCCTTAATGTTTTAAATCTCATGTACAGTGGAGGACTTTGCATGGATTTAAGGGAAAACTGGGTGGCTCTAGAACACAAGAGTGCCATGGTTTTATCAACCCCACGTCCCTGATAGCGGTAGTCAACTTAGGTTTACTATCCCATTAATGTCCACGGGACAAAGTCCCTAGAAGAAGATAGGTGAAAACTGTTTAACCAGGCATAACAAAAAAAGTCAAAAACACCACTGCTTGTCAAAGTCATTGGCACAAAGATTAAGAGCAATGCTGAGAAAATATTGCAGAAACACAATTGACTACTACTTCCCACCCTGCACATCAACAAAGATCACTGAGGATTTGGAGGAGGTTAATTATGTGCAACACTTTACGACTGAGCTGGTCCCTATTACACTGGGCCGAGGTAATTCATTTGTTTAACCAATTCAATCTGTGTTGCTGCAGAGAACAAACAGTGCAGAAGGGCAAAGTAGTCTGGTAGATGGAATTGGGAAAGGACACCATTAGAGATTGGTTAGTACATGCAATCACTGAGTCAGATGAGATCTTCAGATTACATGCAGTAATGTACACCCCCATTGTTTGTCAAAGCCTTGTACAGAGAAATCAAATGAGACATTTTAGAAACATGACTGGTTCATCTGGTAGAAAACAAACAGCCAACTTGACCTGCAGACCTTTCGATCACTTCTCTAGAGAGCCACACCAGTGTCTCTGGAAAAAGTGAGCTATCAAAGGGCTGATTTGGGGGCGAAGCTCAGCAAAATAAACATCTTGTTGCACCATCCACTGTTCCATGTTTTATCTAGCACTGGGAGAAAAGTGCAGTAGCACAAAGAGCTCGCACGGACCTGGGTGCTAGGTAGTGCACAAAGACGTGGTATGCTGCAATGAATGCGGCTAAACTACAACAGTGTCCAAGGATGTAAGAGGGAGGAATGTGAGAGGGGTTCTGGTTAGCAATGCCTAGCTAGTACAGTAGCACATTAGTCAGCATGCACCACTTAATGCAAATTCATCACACTTTGCCTTTATTGAAGCACCCATTTACAGCAAAGAGGAAGGTTAACAAAGAAGCCTTTGCTATGCCTAGACATGTACTACCATCGAACAGTCAAAAAAAAAAAGGAAAAAAAAAAAAGATAAAATTGTTAACAGCTTTCTCTATACATTAACCAGTTGTTCCTGAACATCAATAAATTATCTTGTAAAAGTGTTTGCCTTGTTGGTTCTGGTGGTTGTTGAGTTTAGCCTTGTTGGTTGGTTATGCTAGGGCCAGAACTGTGCAAAACAGAAAAACATTAGAATACGATTGGTTTTTTTATTACAACATTAAGCTTTGAACATATCATATGAGATTCATGTGATTCAAAGTTTGTACACAATGAAAGAAGAGAGAGATGCTTACCACTGATCGCCTCCTGGGCAAAGTACTTGACATCCATGTCTGTGTCTGAGGCCAGCTTCTCCAGCACTGGCTTCACTTCAGTTTGCAGAGCACTGTGGGACAAAGTCAGAGGATGAGCATTGTTAAACAAACTGCCAGTGTCCATTCTTGATTTTAGTAATGGTACATTGTTGTCACTGTGGAAAGAAAATATTTGATGCTGAAATTACAAGACGACATACTTGCTGTCAAGGACAGGGCCGATCTTCTGAAGGGATTTAGCCACATTGAAGCGTACATTGGCCACTTGGTCATTGGACATCTTGAGGACTACTGGTAGCATTTGCTTAGTGGTGATCTCCTGGCCACACGCCTCTGACAAAGCCTGAGACACAATGCAGATGAATAATATTGATATAAAAAAAATTTGTTCAGAAGGAACTAGTATAGTTACAGACAGTAGCTATGTATTACAAGATGCGTCACATTTATGAGACGTTAAACCCTTCAGCGTAATTCTACAGAAGTAAACATGAGAACAGGTTTATGAGAAATGAGAATGACTCACATTGATGCAGAATAAAGTGGTCATCCTGTGGAGGTAGTTAGGGTCATTGGCCATGCCCAGCACTTTGGGCACAATGGTGTTCTGAGCCCATTCAGCCCCAAACTTCTCCACCAGCTTCATCAGGTTACAGGTGGCTGCTTCACGGATGGCATACACTACAAAATTTCAATGAAAACATTATGTGTGAACGATGACCTTGAGTTTTGTCTCTTTTGCATCCGTCTTTTCCAGGAGATTGTGCGGTTCAGATCATGCCCGATGGTTTTAATGTTGTGGTGGAGAGGGGTCAGCATGAGCAGCTACATAGACTCATGGACAGCATGCTGCCATATACTGTGTTCAGACAACTTATGATCAAGGTCAGCATTACATTCTTTCCTATGCTGACTCTTGTCCACCACCACATTAAAACCAGCAGTGTTAATGTTATGACCTATCAGTGCATTCATTCAATACATCTGGTTATCAAAGAGTTTACTCATTTACTTGTATACTGTGCAATGTAATGTAAAATTTTCAAGTATTAGTATGTTACAACAATACAAATCATGATGACTTTTTGTCATGTGAACAAGTTACAGAACAAGATCTGTGATAGAATCAGTACGAGAAAGATTCTAGGCTGATTTCTCTAGTCCTGTCTTTCTTTGAAGAGCTTACGTAAGGGTGGCACAGCTCTAACCCCAGCCACAGCCAAACTCACACACAAGCAGCATTCCAATGATGTAACCCAGCTGGCCCTTTGTCCTCAGTACTGAGTGTCTCTAATTGGAAAACTCAATATGAATAAGATGTGAACACTACCATACTATAAATTGCAGGTAGGGGTAGAGCTGGATGATTAATCAAAATGGAACTGCGATTTGAAACATTGCAATTAGCTATATGAAAAATATGCAGCATGTCTGTCCCAGAGCAAAAGCATGACTGCCCTCTTTGTGTGACAGTCTTACTAACCAACTGAGTGAACGCACCTCCTTTCTCCCCAATCAGAGCTGCCCTAGTCAACTGCGTGAACGCCCACCGCTAAAAATCAAACAGGAGAGCGCGGCGGAGTGTGGTGACGGCTTCTGCCGAGTCAGAGCGATTATTAAGTGAATTAATACAAAAGAAAAACAACCACACCAAACAAAAAAAGGTTATTTGCAAGAGCTGTGGTCAAATTCTTGCCACAAGATATAGTAATACTACAAACCTCTGACAGCGCTTGAAAAACACCACAGGCAGCTATTTGAGGAGCTAAAAAGAAGACTGAAGGTACTACTAGTGACACTAAATCTAGTAGCAAGCAACAGCAAAGTACAATTTTACAGTTTGCAGCTGTTACACCATACAACCAAGCAAGAGGACTCATTATACCAAATGAAAAGACTTCACCAAGGCACCAGGGGATAACCAACACCATAACCCACAACCTCACTAGAGACATGGTGCCTTTTAATGCATTGACGAGAGAGGGTTTACATTTGAATGCTGGGTAGGAGATCTACAATTCTGATTGTTTACAGAAAGGTACTTTTTTTGTCCTTGTTGGAAATTGTTTTGCACTAGAGAAAAGTCAGTCTGTTTAATTACTGAATATTTAAAAAGAAATTGTAATAAATACATGTTGAAATCAGTTAATATCTTTCCAGTTATTTAGTGTGTGCTGCACATTGCTGAGAATATTGAGCTGCTTCATGACTTTACAAACTAAATCGCAATAAAAACACTTAAGATATTTTCCCCAAATCGCACAGCCCTAGGTTGGGACATACAAGTACACAGCTAAACTAAAAAGGTTAAGTAATTCATACAGAAAGTGTTAGACTGCAGTAGAGTAGTTTAACTACCCCGTGGACTACAACTTGTCAAATGCACTGTGTAGTTGTCTTTCATGCTGTTCTTTAACAACTTAAAAGTTATAGTATACAGTTCATAGAGTTAGAGAGAAGAGGGCTCTCTTATTTACAGCTTTATATTAGTATGAGGTACATGGACAAGCAGCTCCAGGCTGTCACATCTTAGAATAGTCAAAGAATCTGAGAGTCAAATACAACAGTATTAACAGCTGGTGCAACCTTGCTGAAGCGTTTAATAGAAAATAATCTCAGAGTGAAGTAAAAAAAAGTGTCCAGATTATCACAAAATATGGTGTTTTTTTGTCCAGGGAGTTGCTTTAGTATTTCATAGTTTTCAGTGATAAAAAGGATAATATTCAGCACAAAATCTGTATTTACAGAATAAAAATATTAACTATTTTATATAACAATCAACAATCTTGCAAATAATAAAATACTGTTCTGTGCCTTGAAACAGGTACTGAAGTGAGTTCCACTTATTCATGTCATATATTACTACTTCAAAAACAGAAATCCATAAAGGTGACTTACCATGGTCAATAAGCCAGGCCATACAAAGAGTGTTGAGTTTCTCATCAAAGAATTCCACTCCCTGAGGAAACAGAGTGTAATTAGAGCCATTTCCTAAGATTCACATCGCTAAGATTTCTGGTTCTATGCATGATACTAATTAGAAAGACCTTTAAAGCATATTTTATATCGGTTTCAGTTGACTTGCCAAAGTCAATGACTCACCAGCTGTCCTGCCAAAAGGGGCATGTACTCTATGATGGCGAGGCGGACCCTCCACTTTGCATCCTCTGCCAACTCCACAATAGCCGGCAGCAGTGACTGGGAGAGCTGACGGATACCAATCACCTCGTTCACACAGTCTAGGTTGGAGATGATGTTGAGACGCACCTCGGGGCACTGTCCCAGAAAACATTTCAAAAAGTTAAGTTTAGGTTTAAATGTCAACATCAGATATCTGACAAATCATATTTAACAGATCTATCATAATCTCTCATCTCATCTCTCATTTTAAAATTATGTCTAAAGTGCAATTTCATTTCTGTGGGCACTCCAAATATAACAGACTTCTAAGTAGATGTCTATAACAAAGTAAATGTTAATAACCAAGAGCCTTAAATCAAGATCTACTTTATTTCTCACTTAGACAGGATATTAACAACTGAAACAACTAAACAAAACTTTTCATATAAATGATCTGAAAACACTCAACTGCATGATGATTTCTGCTCTCAGATAGGCTTGGTAATTAAGTGAGAACAGAGTTTGAACAATTTGAAGACAAAAAAGGCTCTTAAATAAATGGCATGTCTGTAGAATGTTCTTCATATTGCTCCCTTTAAAATTGTTCTGACAGATGAATTTTGAATTATTGAAATTTTCAAGTCAAGGCTGTCAGTTTGCACTATAATCTAATTAGACAGTCTTAGTCTTGTGTTTGTGCTGTGAGGAAATTGGGCCATCTTTAAATAGGACTAAGGAAAGCAGTGAAGTGACAGGCTCAAACCCTCCAAAACATTTATATACCTTTGTGTCCAACCTGCCAAACTCATATCTGAGCTCAACACAGTTTTCACTGGACAAGAAATGACTGGGCTACTGCTATGCTAGATTAACTTGTTACTTTAGAGCATTATGGGCTCAACCTACTTTACCAATTAAATACATATATTTACTACTTTACATACCATCAAAAAGCATCAAGCAAACTCATAGTTACACTGTGTCATTTTATTATACGCCCCTCTAGACGCATCTACGCAGTCTTCTAATTGTAAGGTCTCAGATGCATGAATCATCCTTCTACCCTGCCAGGTGGTAGCCAGGTACATCTGTTGCTAAGTGGCTTTACTGTGTCTCAGACATGTTGATCACAAAAGGCTACTGAAGTTGATCAACTCAGGCGCCTCACAGAAAGCTGTTGTTGCGAATGTTACTAAACTAAACTAAGCACTTGATGATTTCACAAGACAGCTGTGTATAATATAAGAAATGGTGGCAAATAATCACAAGTCAGCATTTCCTTTACCTCGTCCTTGAGCTGAGCCAGGAAGAGAGGCAGTAAGTGCTCTATTGTGTTGTCCTTGCCCAGGATGGTCGAAAGGCCCATAATGACTGAGGCCAGGGCTGATTTCACATGCTGGTTGGTGTCTGACACAAGTTCCTGGTCGGGTGGGACACATGAGACAGAGAGATCAGCACAAACAAATACTTAAAATGTGTCAAACATAGGGACTACTACTGTTGGTCATATTTACACTACAGAGGAAAGCTGTAATTCACTTGTGAGTAAATACACAGTGAGGTGGGTTAAATACTAGTGCAGACATAGAGCCATTGCAGTTAACAGCTGTAAGTGAAAACACCTTAAATATGATGTAGACATAAAACAAACAGCATAATATAAACAAGGGCAAGACAAACTGCTTATTACCACGTCATGTTCACAGATCATATCAAACAAATACCACATGAAGGACTTTAGTAGAAACTACATTACAACCAACAGCAGCAAAGGAAAGCCATTTACATTTTACTACAACACACAAATTCATTAGTTACATATTTAACATTGTACACAGATTAGCTACTCAGTAATGCGACGTGGACGAGTATCATGATTCATTATCATGACATTTTTACAGTTTTCCAAAGGTTGTTTGTCAATTTGTTGCTACCTGTATAGCTTTGATCCACTGTTCATATATTGACAGGCGAAACAGACTTTACTGTACAATTCACAAACAACCTGAAGATGTAGAAATTTTAGTGCAGACCTGTACTGTACCTGTACTTCCAATACCATTATTTAAAAAAAGATGAACTGGCAACTATGAGTAAGTTTAAAATCAGGAATGCTGCAACTGATCTTACTGATGAACAACAGTGCCACCTGCTGTTTGAAATGTGACGACCTGCCCACTGACAAGTTCTGAGCTCAGCTGAGGATATGGGAAATATTGAGTCTAGTCTAGTTTACAGCAGCTTTCTGATTACATTTTCACCCACTGTACTTACTGAGCACATTTTAAAGGGTATATTAGATGATGCAATACTGTTTTTGCTGTTGAATGATTAAAAATCATGTTTCAAGAACAATCGTCAGCACAGCGAAAACCAACAACAACAAAAAACATTTTTCATTTTAGTGGATGCCACAATAACACGTCTGCATAAAAACAAAAACAAAAACATAAACTAACAGGTCTCTAGTCTTTTCCCATGCTTAATAACTCGTAGCAATAAATGTATTTCTGTTCAAGCATTACAGAAATATAACAATGTGACAAAAAAAGTTTGTCTTACCTTGACACAGGGCAGAATGTGAGTCATGATGATTTGCTCCCGATTGTCTTCTGGGAGATTCTCACAGAACTCTTAAAAAATAAAAAAATAAATATGTGTGAAGATTTTCTTTATATTTCATTTAAGTGAAATAGGGAACAAAGTGAAATAGGGAACAAACTGGACAATATGCTGAAATAAGTTCCAGCAAATATAACCCATGCAATTAATCCTTTCAGCAAGTCTACATCAGGCATTAAGGGTTTAATTAATGAATCTCATGCACTAACCTTTGACCTTGTTGGCTGCAGCAGCACGGACTTCAGCTTCACAGTCCTTAAGAAGATTCTGGAAGGCTGGGACCAGATCATTCTTGGTGATCTCTGGCCCGACTGCTTTCTGAAGCTGCATTCAGAGAGAAATCAACACGTCTCAATATCCAAACACATAATATATAACATACTTTCTTACAACAAGTAATATAACTATGATGCTTTTCTGAAATCTAATACCTCTAATAGTACGAGTAACCCAGTTAAACCCACAATGCTCTACTCCAATATTAAATGGGTTAATGTGTCATATCAAGATCCTGCAAGAGATTCAAGATTCCCTCGTCTCCAACTGTACAACAACTTGGATACATTTTGGTAACCAGTACCAAAGTACAATAAGTACTCAATATTGACATAAAGTATATGTTCAGTTATAAAACATAACATGCTCACTTGACGTTTTCTATCACCTCAGTATGATGAAAACACATCTACATGTTTAGGACAACACATGGCTGTGCCTTTGTGTTAAAAACACCTGTACTAACCAGTAAAGTATACATTACTTTCTTATACATGTTACAGACACAAAATGTACCAAAAAAAAAAAACTGTGTACAGTCACAGAGCCTTTTGCATACACTAGACTGTTGTATGATGTGCACCAGTGAATGCATGTTTGACTATTCATATGAGTCTACAAGCAGAGTTTAATACACATCATTGCTACAACACTGAATTATTGCTGTACCAAGTTAAATGTCAGTCTTAGATTCTCACACACCCACTTGTGTATGCCCCGTCTTTGTGTTACAAAATACTTAACACTTAAGCACAAAAGTGAAATGTGAAAATATTCTAATCAATGACACTTCAAAGTAGGCCTGGAGCCAAATATTAATTCAATGGATAGGTATTCGTTTTTTTAGTTTTGATATTCAAATATTTCTTTCGGTTTTATGTTTTTACTAGATGTAAGATATCAGTAATAATTTAATCTTAACTGCACCATTAAAATGTAGAAATACATAGGCTATATCTCAGCCTGAGCACCTGACACCCCTCTCACTCACGGCAGTGAACATGGAAACACTTTAAACTGAATTGTAACAAGACAGAAGCTGAGTGACAAATATGACATTTGAAACTGATAATATAAAGTGCACGCACAGCAGCAAAAAATACAAAAGACAATAAAAATACTAATGTGACATTTCCTGAAATTGAAGCACCAAACTCATACTTGCTGCAGCCTGTCTCTGGCTAAAACATTACATAAGAGTTGAAATAGGGTAATACTTGTAAGAGCTATTAAGAATCCATTTTCACTTATCTTGAAGAATGCTTCAATTGGTAACAAAACTATGGTAACAGACTCTCCACATTCAAGTGTTTAATGCTCTGCAATTTGTGAATATTTGTACTGTATTTATCCTTTGTCATCCCAGTTTGTAAAATGTGCCTACACATTCAAATTCCCACCCTGACTCTGTGCATGTTCGCTCCTTAAAGAAAATGAATCCTGAAATTACCGAGTTGCTTGCAATGTGCAAACAGCAATAAAGTTGGGATTACATGGTTGTCAGGATAAGGACAATATGAAGACAGCTCTAAATATGACTTAATTCTTCAATTAATTCATTGTCATTTTGTCGCAATTAAACATTCAGTCAGGATGATGGCAAGTAAGGTAAAAAGGTAAGAATAGCTCCTTACCTCAGAGAACTTGTCGGCCACCATGTAGCGGACCCTCCACGACTTGTCCTCTGCAGCTTGGCGCAAGGTTGGCATAACCAGGGTCTCCAAGTCCTCCTGAGGCAGCAGAGTGGCAATGCTGACACAAGCCTCCACTGCAAGCAGCCGCACTGAGTCCTGACGGAGGAAGGTGATGGGATGAGTTTGTCCATTGTTTTATTAACAGCCAAACAGAACAGAAGAACAAAGAGTCCAGGAGCAGTCGAAAGAAGGAAGACAAATGCCCACACTTACCTGCTCGTCAGAGGCCAGAGCAGTGAAAAGGGAAATTATGTCAGTTTTTACATAATCCAGCTCAAGGACTTTGGCAAATTCCCCAAGTTTAGATGCGGCAGCACGGCGCACCATAGGAGTATCATCTGAACACAAGGTGCGAAAATGCCTAGGATCACATAAAACTAATGTCAGAATCAAACCAGGTTAGAAGCACAAAAGAATCCCCAAATTACACCTAAGTGCAATCAAAGGCTTTTGTTAAGAAGCTACTTACTGGCGAATCTCAGCCTTGACAGTGCTGGAGACACGGGGATAACAGACACTAAAAAGGCCGCAGGCAGATGTGCGAGAAGTGAACCAGTCGCCACTGGCCAGCCGCTTGACCAAAGGCTCAAAGTGGACCTCCAGGTCAACTGGAGAATGCTCCTGAGAGATCTTCCGCAGGGACTCCACAGCTTTGTCTCTGACTACTGTCTCTTCCACTGTAGCTAGACTCTCCAGAGGAGGCTGTTTTTAAAACATGGATAAGGCTAGTTATTCACACAGGCATTTTTAGGCAGTCTTAAGATAGGAATTAGGTTGGGGGGTGATACAAAAAAAATGCTGTATATTAATGTCTATAAAATACAAATAAGCAAGGGTTTTCACTGTTCATCTCAAATGTCTAAAAAGGCATATTAGTTCAAACATCTCCACAACTTCAAACTAAATTTCTAATCACAAACTGTACTGAGCTGAGCATATTAACTTCTCAAACAATATCCTATTTCTTAAAAGCAGTGGAAAATGCATCTCCCAATTAACATTAGGCTGTCACTAGACCTACCAGGAGACAGTGGACATACTCTGGCCCTCCCACCAACATAGTGAAGTTGCCAAGCTGTTCTGCCAGAGCCAAGAGCACCTCATCTTCATCATAGATGGTGTCTAAGGGATGACAGACAGACTGGTGAGAACATGTATTCAGCTCTAAAAATGCCACATTATGACAGTGACAGCTTTTTTTCCAGCACTTCTCTGTACAACAACCTCTTGAAAGTGACACTGAGGTGATAGATGCTATGTCAGATCTGCTTTTGTTATTGGAGGCAAGATGATTGGCTTTTTGTTTTTACCTGTGAGGAAAGGAAGGAGTTCAGTGCGAGTCCTCTCTACTCCCAAGGCCAGAGCAATAGTGGACAGCTTCTTGATGCTGTTCAGTCGTAACTGCACACAAAATAGACAAACCTTAGTAAAGCTTTCACAATAAAGCGCATTTGATAAATTGATACGCCTTAATCACGCCCTATCAACCCAGACAGAAAATACCAGAAATGTAACGTTAACGTATTTGTTACATCTGGTGAAGACGGCAACAGATAGTTAGCTAACGTTAGCCAGCGTTTCAAATTGCGAAATAAGACTGCTATATCGAAACGAAAAGAATAAACATGCTAACAACAGTGAGCTCTGCCCACTGAGGCCTCGGACGTTTTGCTGTTGTGATCGCCAACCTAAACGGCAAGCCAGTCATTCAGCTAACGTTAGCTAGCATACTAGCTACGCGTTAACTCTCGGAGCTAATGACCCATTTCTCTCAGGAAGATGTAAGCAATTAGATTTACCTTTATATTTCAGTTTGTGTAAACATACCAGACAAAATTATATTAACCGTTACTCCACATGTATAATTACCGACGTAAATCCTGGCAATAAATGAGATGCACTGGCACGGTAGGGTGCGCCCGGCTGAAAATTCCTCATAGGCCTCGGCCGGGAACGCTAACTAGCATATTTGCTAGCTAGAAATCAGAAGCGCGCCTGGAAAATACGTCGAACTGGCTTTACTATACTGTACAAAAACAAACGGCGATTCAATGAGAAATTGGTATCACTACCTGAACATCCTCATTTCGCAGTTCATCAATGAGAACGGCGATAGGGTAAAGAGAGTCGTCTCCATCAGCTCCTGCCATTTTGGATACTGTTGCAGTTACCGAATGGCGCTGCTGTGCTGCACTACGGGGTTTCTGCCAGAGAACCGCGACTGCAGGGCCCTCCCTCCTCCGTCGCTCCGCTGCTGCTGCCTTCAAGAAACCACGAGAAACCGAATGACAACAACCCTCGTGTTAATAGGCTACACCATTAAACATAAAACAAGACAAATATTACTTAAACAAAGTGTATTAATATAATATATATTATATTATATAATGAAACTATGCAATAACCATCTCAACTGTCTATTAACAAAAAAACCTGATTTTAAATATGAAGTGTGTTCATATTTTACGAGGAAATCGACAGGTAAACAAAAATATACAATGTACATACGCAGACAATGCAATACATGACTTACAGATAAAACACACATTCATTAGTATGTGTGAATGCAAAGTGATGTTTTCTGTGGGAATTAGTTTTAGCGGTGAACGTACAGACATCAGTGTCAAAATTCAATTTTGAAAGCAGCGTAGGTCAAGAAATTATTTTATTTTGAAAAGCGGCGAACCGGATATTTTACTCTTCTTCCGGCTTGTGCGCCATAGCCGGTCAAGATGGCTTCACAGCAGCAGCAGCAGCAGTCTGGTGGGTCGATGTCTCAGCCTGGTTTACAACAAGCTACTTCAATCCAACAACAACAACAGCAGTTGAGTCAACAGCAGGATTTTGACCCAGTTCATAGATTTAAGATGCTTATTCCACAGCTGAAAGAGAGTCTGCAGGTAATTAACAGCCCTGTAGCGAGCGTGAAATCGAAAATGCGCATAATATCTGGCCACAATAACAAAAGTTTGTCTGGCAGCGAATTCATTTTTCAAACAGTTACTATCTGCAACAATGCACTTTTAACTTATTGCCTTCATTTCCATTTTCAGAACGTGATGAAGATCGCGTCGCTGAATTTGGCTCATAACACTGCAATCGATAATGGCATGTCAGTACCCTGAAGGAGGCGTTTATGGTTTTGTTTTGTGTCTTCAGATCCCACTGAGATCACACACGTTACTATATACCTTATACTGAATGAGTGGTCTGTTACAGGCAGGTTTCTTAAATACCTCTGTTGTTTCTTCTGGTTTAGTAAAAGCAGCGACACCTCTGTTCAGCGCTTCGACAAAAGCTTAGAGGAATTTTATGCCCTCTGCGATCAACTGGAGCTGTGTTTGGTAAGACTCACTCAAAAACACTCATACTTACAAAATAGTGTTGTCCTTTTATTGCTCAGAGGTGTTCCTTTACATTCAATGCTGATTCTTTTTTGAAAGACATTCCCTCCATTTTTTGCTCTATTATTATTGTGGTATTTTTCTTTAAACAATTGAAATAATCCACACTAAAAGCTAAAAAAAAATATAATGTTACTTTTAATACATTACATGTGTGTCTCTCTTTAAGAAATTGCTAAATAAATTAGTATTTAACCTGCAGCTACACTAGAAAGTTTTACTTTTTTTTTTTTGCACAATTCACTGTAAAAGTTAATTTGAAATCGATAAAACTGCAGCTTTGCCCATTAATCTGCTCTCAGAATCCCACAATGACAACATTTTAAAGGTATTTTTAAACCTATAGGAAATATATTTAAATCAACTGCTGAAACTTTAGTTCTCAAACATCAACATATAGTCCATGCAGCTTTATGTGTCTCTATGTGTTGACACATGCTGTATCTAGCTGAAAACAGTGGATTACACAAACTAACATGTTGTCTCCTTTGTGCAGCGACTGGCATATGAGTGTCTCTCCCAGAGCATTGACAGCGCCAAACATTCGCCCAACCTGGTCCCAACAGCCACCAAGCCCGACACAGTGCAGACGGAGTCCATGTCTTATGCACAGTACCTCGGCATGATCAAGTCTCAGATCTCATGTGCCAAAGATATTCACAACGCTTTGCTGGAGTGTTCCAAGAAGATTGCAGGAAAGGGACAGCCTCAGGGGATGATGTAGACCTCGACCGACTCTTTGAACTTTTTCTGCTCACTGACTCATTTTCAACATGCTGTTTCATTTCTCAAAACCTGTACATTTGGTTAAGGTGTTGTTTTTTTTAAGTAAGTTATGTTTCTTGTAAACACTGTATATGTCCCTGACAGAAAGTCATGTTCTAAGTTGACCAGCAGGTGGTGGCAGAGTTGTAACTGCCAATCCATACTTGCAGGTTTTTTTGTAGCTTATTTGTAATAAACAGTAAAACCTTTCTACTTTCTCATTATTCAAGATGCTCAAAGGAAGACCTCACAATATCGTTAGCTGATAAGAAAGATGTAACGTTAAAGGATGATTCATTAAAGCAACAACCCATCAGTGTAGTTTTGTTCGGCTGTGCAAATGACTTACCACACATAGTTTAATTTTACCATTGATTTGTCTGCAGCAAAGACAAAAGATAAAAACTGAAAGTAGTAAAAGGGAAGAAAAGAGAGATAAACATTTATAGTAGGCAGTAGAATAAAATGTCTTCAATGAAAGCTGTCACATCCACTGAGCGAAAATTGAGCTCTTTGTCCCTTTGGAGTTCTGTCAAAGAAGTATGCTATTTAACTCCAACTGAAACAGTAGTGTTGATAAAAGGAGTGACAGGACAGTAGTCTGCTCTTGTCAGGATGCTGCCTTGTAACATGAAAAGCCAGAGAGTCATAAGTACAACTGCTGAGCTGATTTTCATCGACTTGAGTGGTTCTGAAAATGACTCTCACATCACAGAAACATAATAAACACAGTAATCAAACTTCGGTCTTTATCCTCTGCATTCCTGGGCTAAATGAGGACACAGCCTACACTTGGGTTCTTGTTGAGGTGTATACAGTATCAGTTCCCTTATATCATATCTTGAAGATAAGAGATAAATGAAGTCTGACACACAGCCACACAAGAGGGAAGCCTGGTGCTCTTGCAGCTGTGTAATATCTCAGACCAATCTCAGTTACCGACAAGTGCTTAGATCCAAAAATACTACCCTGCGTCACTTCAGACAGGCACAAGCAGTGGTTCCTCACAATACTGACTCACACTCTCATGAACCTTCTGCAGGCCTAGCAGAGGTGATAACTAAGTACACCTAGTACTAAAAGTAGAAGGTGGCACATACATTTAGTAATTTTCAAGTAATGCACTTCAGTAAAATTTCAGGGTATTTGTACCTTAGTGGAATATTTCCATTTTATGTCACTTTTTGTAAACTGCAATTTAAAAGGGGAATATTGTACCTTTTAATCTGCTACATTTATTTCAGTTTTTAATACTATTTTGCAGATGCTGATCAACAGTACAAATACATTATATAATTAACAAACAGTTGACAGTGCATAGTTAAAATCAGCTCCACCTTTACCAGGTGGAGTTTTTGTTTCACACCAGGTCTCTATAGCAATCTTTGTCCTTAGTTTTTATTGAGCAGTAGAAATGATCTTTGCTATATTTTTCACCTTTAAACACACGTGAAATGAGTTCTCAATAAATATATTTAAAAAAAAGTTTAGTTTCACTAATTAAAAAAGTGAAACTAAAGAAGAAATTAAATGGATGTTCATGATTTTTCAAATTCAATTCTCAGAAATAATTATTTTAATTTAAATCATTTATGAAGCTTTTCTTTCCTTGAATCTGTACATTAATTATGCTTTACAAAACCTAAATATTTTATTTTTCTGCAAAATTATTTATGAAGCACATGTAGAATAAAATCTGGATTAGACTTGTACCTTCATTTCATCAACCACATCGTTTTTACTTTTTTAAGTACTACTTTTATTTGAGCCTACACTAACTTACCAATGCAAAAAAGTTGTTCATCAACAGTTGCTCAGCATATTTAAATTATGATGAGCTTCTTCTGTTCTTTGTTAGTGAATATTAATCTGCTTTGCAACTGATAAAAAACAAAACATCTTTCATATTCTCATATTTTTATTTTTAGATAATAGTCTGTGTTTACACAGAACCATTTTTAAAGCTTGAAAATAATATACACACTTAAATTATTGAGAATAATCCAGATGAATTTGTGCAACGTAGTATGGAGTTCACCGGATGAAAAACGAGAAACCAAAGTAACAATATAAAAAGCGTAAGTATTATTTTTCTTTTTACAAAGATTACAGCTGATAAAATACATACAGATATCTAGAACAGTAGATACTAGACAATATAATTACAAAAAGCAATGTAGTCATTGTCTAAGTGCATTAGTGGATTTCAAACAGTCAAAAATGCCAATGTGATAAAGAAAACATCTTAACTAGATCAAATTCTATTCACCTGATATAAAATAATATAGAGTGCTGTGAAAAAGGATTTGTTTCTCACACTTAAATGATTCAGATCAACAAACAAATGTTAATATTACCCAAAGATAACTCGAGTAAATACAAAATGCAGTTTTTCTATTATGATTTTATTTATTAAGGGAAAAAAACTGTCCAAACCTGCCTGGCCCTTATGTGAAAACGTAATTGCATGCAGCAGGACAATGAGCCAATGAATGAATGAGACAATGAGCCACACCAGCAGGTCCACCTCTGAATGGCTCCAAAAAAAAAAAAAAATTAAGGTTTTGGAGTGGCCTAGTCAAAGTCTGGACTTAAATCCAATTAGGTTTAGAGGGCAATTAATTTTTCATATAGGGACATGCAGATTTGGCCAGCTTTATTTCCTTATTAAATGAAATCATCATTTAAAAGCTGCATTTTGTATTTATTTGGGTTATCTTTGTGTAATATTAAAATGAGTTTAGTCATCTGAATCATTTAAGTGTGACAAATACGCAAAAAACAAAAACAAAGAAAAAACAAAGGGGGCAAATACTTTGATGTTATGATGTAAGCAGTACCTATGGTAACTAGAGTGTGTGTGTGTCAGGGTACAGAGCACTAAAGTTTACTCTATGATGCTTGACAGATTTTATTGATAATGACTTCAATGCTTTGTTGAGCCTAAACTTTTCATGTTGCTTTTACCCTCACCCTTGGCCTTGGATCGGTCTCTGTGGAAAATACAAAAGTACAAAAGTTAAGTTCAAAAACTAAATTAACTGCAGTGACATAACATAATAACAATAAACTTAAAGCATGATGTCTGCAGTCACTGTCTTGACTTGTTTATCATTTGATCTTAAACTGCAGATTCTGGCCTATTGTCACTACTGCATGCATGTAATACTGACCTGTCTGCCTGTTCAGAAGTGGTGAGGGCTGCCCGGTTGACAAAACGTGGTCTAGATTCCTCCAAGCGAGACGTGGGGCCAGATGATTGAAACTTCAACACCTTCTGCTGCCACTCATCATCAAAAGACTGTGCTTCAGCTGGAATTGGACAATCAGGATTATATCAGACAACATCTATTGGTGGACTGACGGCCTAGAAAGACACAGTATTATGATTATTAATGTAGAAGAATGTGTTTGACTGGCCTCTGAAGTTATCAAGACATGTATGATCTAAGCAAATTCTCCACTGAAGAAGTCAGACATCTGAAAAGTGCTGAACACCAATATTTAATGTTTTTGTTTTTTATATATTTTGAATCTTAACAAATCTTACTCACAAAACGTCAGTATGAGAAACTGTATTGGGACTGCCGGGTGTCTTTCATGATGATGGATGATAATCTCTGAACTACTGTATATCCTTCAATCAGTCACATCTTCGTGTGGTAAAACTCATATGGATAGAACCTCTACATCTATAGCAGCTGTGCAAAGCTACTGCATCAACTCATTGCACTTGATCAATTTAACATACATTCATCCATATTTTCAAAGTCCTGGTGAAACTCCTTCTCTCCTGTTTTCTTGTTGTATTTCTTCTCAACAACATGTCCCCTGTCCTGGATGTGATGACCAATTGACATCTTCTCTAGACCACTCTCAGAATCTTTAACTGCTTGCCGGGTTTCCTTAATCTGATGACGAAACATGAAAAAGCATGATAATTCCAGATATGTACTTCTTACATAGACAGTCCAGAAAGCAGACCTTTCTCATTATGCATCAGTTCGACTAGTTAAACACATGTGCAACAGATAAAACTATTAATGGCTGCTGAAGGGGGTACTTACCCCTCCAGGGGCATGGCGTGTTGAAGAGGTTGCCTGGAAGACCTTAGGAGGCTCATTTCCAACTTTTGAGTATGTCATGACGGATGAGGAGCTGAATGAATGCGTGTTTGAATCTGTAGACATGTTCTCCTGAAACAACAAGAACACACTTAGTTATTATGGCTTATGTACCACAATGGTCCGTGAAAGCAGCAAAACTAGAAGAAAAGTACTCAAAATCATTGGACAAGTAAACTTACAAAGTTTCGGTGCATCTCCCCCATCCTGTTCCTCATGCTGGAAAACATGTTGTCAAACATGCTGAAAGGGTTCCTCGTCACGTCCTGCATAAAGTACAGTGTGTTAAATGTGTTTTACAGTGTACTGTCCAGGACATGCACATTTGATCACTTTTTATCACTTGAACATACAATACCGGTCAAAAGTTTTAGAACACCCCAATTTTTCCAGTTATTTAATGCAATTCAAGTCGTTCAAGTCCAATGAATAGCTTGAAATGGTACAAAGGTAAGTGGTGAACTGCCAGAGGTTAAAA